>JALJCO010014060.1:0-554633 GCA_023101725.1 Atherinomorus stipes
ACTACGGCTCTTCGTCAGCCTGGCTACAGTGCTGAAAAGGAACCTGGGATTATTCCTTTTTTCCTCTATCAATGATGAATAGTAAGCTGTTCTAGTCTCGCGATATTTCACTTTTATCTTACGAAATTTTGCAATATTTCGTTGGTAAAATAGATCAATATTGCATTTTTGAATATCTATATGAAATTTCAGAGGATCGATATATTTTCCCCCCTAGGAAGTACTGGAGATGTGCATAAAGCCCATTCTTATTCGGTCCATCTGAAATAGATGTGTTCTTTTTTTTTTCTTTTCCATCTTTATAAAGTGTCAGGAAGTTCAAGAACATGTCCAAAGTACAGTGTGAATTTAATAAATTTAGTATGAATATGGACGTCTTCATCATTTATAGTTGAAAATTGGCCTGATTGACACCTGCAGGGATGATTGCTTGGAAATCTAGTACATTTATCATTTTAAAAAGGAACCTAAGTTTTCCTTGCGTTTCTAAATTTACAGCATCTTTTCTTGTTTGTTTCAGCGGCTGCTTGTCAATTTCACTGCAAGTTGACTGAACTGATGTACAGGGATGCAGTGCAGAAGTGGCTGTGTTGCACCAGAGAGGAGTGGCGAGGTTCCAAGGAAAGATTTAAAAAGGACAAATGTTTGTGATTTGGAGAACTGAGAGCCAGTTGTCGTAAGAATGTTTAATTTTTGTCAGACAACTTGAATTGAATATTTTTGTCTTCACAATTTTGGCTGTTCACTTCAGCCTTCCTCAAAGCTGTCAGGACTTCTATCGTGATGCATCTTTAAGACGGCTGACCAGGAAATCCCAGTATTGGCTCGACTTAAAAACGGCTGACTGGGCGCAGAAACCTTCGAGTGTTGCCTGTCCATGATGTGTTCCATCTGTAGTGATCTGTTGTGGCTGATGTTTTGTTCTGCAATCTTTTTGAAAAAAATAAAATAAAATAATAATCCATGTGAATCTTGCTGCTGTTTCCTTCCTGGACATCCTTTTTGGTGTTTTCATGTGTTAGATTTTTCTCTGGTTCCTACAATGTAAATTTTTGTTGTTGCATGAGTTTTGTTTTTCTGTTGCTTTGTTGTCTGGTGTTGTTGGAACATTTGTGGTGTAATAGCTGTCATTTATTTATATGGTTTTGATGCTGTTGGTATATTTACCTTTGTCCCCCCATGATCCATGGGCTTTGTTGTAGACCCATTTATATAGCAGACATCTTAAAGTTGCGTGTGCAACTTGGCAAAGGGGGTAGCAGTCAGTATTCACATGACCAAAAACGGGCTTGCTCTACACTACATTGTACATGTCTATAATAGAATGTCAACCTTCTACTTGTTTTTAGTTTCCTCCCTCTTTTTCCCAAGAACTTGATGTAAATCGTAGTAATCACAGAGATTGTCTCTTAATCCCGTGCTAGTCTGCCATATCTGTAACTTGTGAAGTAACAATTCCCTCCACCATAGGTTTTAAAATTTGTTTCATTGTATAATACAATGCAAATGTATACTTTAATCCATCTTGATTCACTGTCAGAATTGATTGAAAAATAAACTTTCAATGTTTATTTCAATGTCAGACATCAATGTTGATTCAATGCTCCAGCCTGACCATATTTCAACATTGATTCAACCACTTTTTGCTATCTGGGTAGGATTTGTGTGAGGCAGTAAGAAGTAAGTAAGGCAGTCAGAACAAAAAGTCTACTCTCATGTACCAGCACCCTAATCACCTTTTTCAGCCCCGCCTACTTTTTCAAAAGGGGCATTTCCGCATTGGCGTAGCACTTCTCAGCCGTGTTCTCAACATTGTTCAATGGAAAACATGACATTAGAAGAATGGAAAACCTGACTGAAAAGCTGCAAGAAAACATGTCTGGTTCCCCCAGTTCTCAGTTCTCAGAGTGAAAATGACAACACCAGTCCTGTTTTCCTGAAAACTGTTGGTAGCCGACCAGATCTACCATCTGCTGAATGTGTTGGGTCGCTGTATTAACTCGGCCTTTCTTATGAAAATCCATCCAGGAAAGCTCCACCCAGCAGAAGCATCCCTGATCAGCACATACTCAGCTCCATCATCATCATCCTGCATCTTACAGATCAGATGTCCTGAGGGAATCACATCTCTCCACAGATACGTCACCAAGCAGGCAGTCGTGAGCCAGTGAGAGCGAAGCAATCAGCTGATTTCTGGGCGCTGCGGCGGCAGATATAACAGACCACAGCGAAAAACGCCGTCTGGTTTGACTGAAAATAAAAATAAAATCATTTCAAGGATGTAAAAGTCAGCCATGATCTATTGCACGAAGAACAAGAACATGTTCTTTTGAAAGCCGGTGTCAGTCCAAGTCCAGCCAGAAACCTCTCACCCTAGCTAACGGAGCGCTAAAGGCGTCAAGATGCTCTAATAAGACGGTCATGCTGCCATGCAGCTGCCATATTGCGGAGGGTATGTTTATTTGAACAAAACGTGTCCTTATGATCACTATAATTATTATTTAGCTAGGTAGCGATTCTCTCAATAAGCAGTGGTGTAATCACTTTAAGCCTATGCTGTGTTGTTGTTTACCATTATGCTAACTTAGCTACATTGGCTAGGGTTAGGGCAGTTTGAAGCCAAAGTTTTGAAGACACTACTGTAAATATGATCATGTTATGCCTAATCTAAAAGCTAAAATTCCTTAAAGACACGCAACAGAACTTTTAGCAGTTTTCTCAGTGACCCCCCTATGGGCGGCTAAACTATCATCCATCGTCATCGTACCTGTACTGTGATTCCCTCCAGATAAGACAGTCTTATCTTGACTCTTGGTGTGTCCCTTTCTCTCTTTCTTTTCCTCTCTTCCTCCAGTATTGTTTCCTTGCCTTTCTTTACTGAATCCAACATGATGCGCGTTCAAAATGGGAAACTTACATACTGCAGTTTCTGAGTCCCGGGACGCCTCTGGGCAGTGACAGCTCGAAAATGTGCATATTCAAAGTTGCTGTGTCATGAAATCGAGTCAGAAATGCAGATTTTTTTTTTTTTTTAAAAAGGATTTTTTGGGCTCTAGTGGCCTTTATGCGACAGTGTATAGCAACAGGAAAGGGGCAGAGAGAGTGGGGAGTGACATGCAGCAAAGGGACCTGGACCAGGAACCGAACCGGGGCCGACTGCGTTGAGGAACTGCCTCTGTTCATGGGGCGGCTGCTCAACCAACTGAGCTAATCACCACCCTGACAATGCAGATTTTTAAGGTCTAAAAGTTATGTTGTGTGTCTTTAAAAGGCAGGTGCTGAACTGATTATTAAAGCTGCACTTAGAGCATAGACCGTAAATCCAGAATAAAGGTTTAGAATCCACCTCTAGAGAGGGCAGCTACCATTGTTAGCAGCCGAGGCTAGCACCGTTAGCTGTTGGGACAGAAATTGTGATTGAGTCAAAATAATTAAGATTCTCTCCTTCCAGTTGCGGCACCCACGGACAAAGCAGTGAATGCTGCTCATGTTTGAACACTTAGGGCCTGATTTACGAAAGGTTTGCGCGTGTTAAAACTGGTGCTATCTTCATTACATGCGCAATAATCGGCGGAGCCGATTTACAAAGCAGGGCAAACGGAGGTTTGCGTCTTGTAACGGGCAAAATAGCCCTGCTCTCCATTTTGCACGTAGATGAATATGCAATCTGGGCGTTTCTGCCAGAAGGCGCAAAATATTAGGAGGAGACGATGCAAACAACTCAGCTTAACACGCACAAAGTGATTTATCAACCGTTCAACGGAAAGCAGGCACAAAAAATTGTGTGTATTTTAGCACGTCTGAAAATCAGGTATTAACTGGCAGCTTTATGCACTGATGGCTGAAAGATGCTGCACAGACTGCAGACATGCAGCATCGGGTCAGAATCATTTCTCATGAGGTGTGCAGGTGACATGTCAAGTTTTCATCATTTAATTAAATAAAAATCAACATCACTGTTAAACACGAGTTATTCTAGACATGAATCAGAACATCTGCAGCTGCAGCATCATGCTAGTTAAAGCTGACATTATTTATGTCTTTTTATTTTCTTTTACTTTTTGCAAATGGCATATTTTTAAATTAAAATCATCTCCTGCTCCTCCACACGGCAGCAACTGCTGCTGTTCTGAGGTTGCTTTCCTGCGTGAAGTTGGCCCCCACCCCACAGAAAACTCAGTGAAAATAACCAGTAACACACAAACTATTGATGCTATTTTTTCCTGAGTTTTGCGTGGGGTGGGGGGCAATTACGCAGGTCCCGCGCCTGGCATTGTGCCAAAGAGCGCGCAGTCTGTGCGTAATATCAGATCATCTTCACCAGCGTGTCCTTATCCATGTCCTTATCCATGTCCTCATCCATGTCCTCATACATGTCCTTATCCACGATCCACAGGGAAACCTGCTGCATTGTTTTTATTTATAGTTATTATATGAAGAGTTCATTTGCAAAAACAGACAAACATCACTGTGGAAAAACAGTTAACTGCTTTTGTTGCTGTCGGGTACAAACCTCCTATCTCCATTTTACATCATTAAAACCCTCTACTTCATGTGAGCTTGATTTGCTGAAAATATTCAAAAAGTAAATGTAGAGTTTATTAGTAAAAGCAGTTAACTCTGTTTTTTCTAAATGGCGTTTGTCTATTTTTGCAAACAAACTCTTCATATTTATCTTATATTCTGTTTTTTACTTGCCTCATATTATATTTCTGAAACTAACATCTCTCTATCAGGATGAATTTCATTTTGCATGTACCACATGCTCTTCTGAACTTTCCGTGGTGCAGGGAGAGCGCACGCTAAATCCTCATTTAAATCCTGCTGTTTGCGCCGGTTACAGATTGCGTGTGTAATCTTTGTAGATCACCCGCAAACACTGAAGAGACAGCACACGCTATTTATTAGCGAGGCAGACATTAGTCTTGCAATTTTGACTCTTTGTAAATCAGGCCCTTAAAGCATTAAATATAATTAAATCTACTCATGTAGCTCATCCCCGGTCAGTGGTAGACTGACCGCAACACTGACTGACTGGGAGTTGTACGCCAAAATGGCTGTGCTCATCCTGACTTCCTGAATAAGGTGAATAGGGACCACAGTTTTTACCATATGAAGGAGGCTTTTATATGACTTTGACTGTGGTCATACCCTTCTTTATGTCTTATTGTTTAATCATGAAAAAAATATGGACAAAACAGTCATTATCTCTCCAAAATCCCAACCCAATCATCTTTTTATGGACACTTAACCTTATTTCAAACCATGTCACGATATTACAGTAAAGGTCTGTTTTTCCAACAATGATTTCTCAGCAGGTTATGTTGAATATTGTAGCTTTGTTGAACCCAATACACTATGACCGGTTGGACTTTTAACATCAAGGAATGTTTTTTTCATTAAACTTCCAAGGATAAGCATGACTGTAGGATAGGCTAATGACTGTTGTCTATGTGGGAGATGCAGCATATTATTATTTTTTTAAGTGGGGTCATATTTATCTTGTGATTTCTTTCCTTAAACCTGGCCAATACAAAGCAATGCATCGAATAGACTTTAACACTACGTCAATCCCAAACCACATTTTCTCTTAGTCCCTGATTCCCATGAATGAGATGGATGACTTAATGTGACACAGACTTACAAGTGATTAATACTTTGACATGCTCTTCTTTGTTATAACCTTCCTCTCTGCTCCAACACGCTGAATTCACCGTGCCTACCTGTACTTGTCTGGGCAAAGATCAGGCTGGTGTGCGGAGACCAAGTGCTGGGTGGAATACTTTGGCATAGAAAAGAGCTTTTTAAATTAGCTGCAGGGCTCATCCAGAGCTTGAGTGACTCAGCAAGAAAACCTGCATGAGTGGGCGATTTGGTTCTTTCCGTTTCTGTGATGGAAATGAGATGCTATCCTGGTGGCACGCCCCTATCCGAGGGTTTTACTGCTAACTTCCCGTAAGGAGTACAATTGGACTGTGCCTCAAATCTGCTCGTATTGCATTTGCCCTGACAGAATTTAATATCATATAATCCTGTACTTGTTTTTGAAAATGTCACTTTGATATATGTTTATCATTCTTCCTTCCCTACGAAACCCTTTTCTGACTCTTCTGCCCGTTAATCTGATGGCAACTGACTGTGTTGGTGTTTTATCTGAATGAACTCCCTGATGCTTTTTTTTTTTTTAACAACTTGCTAATGTTACCTGGCCAGAACTATTAGGATTTATATTGCTCTCAACATGGGACAAGTCTGAACTGCATGCTGTGAATTTTTGTATTTGTTTTGCTTATAACCCTCACCCATCTCCAAACCAACGGATTTCGGTCAAATCTGCACACTGCCATCAACCCAGCATCCACATCAAGACCATGCATCGAATGATGTTTAGTCACTTTGGAAGATGGTGGTCAACAATGAAATTACCTGGACAGCAGCAGAAAGTTTGTCTTTAATCCAGACTCTGTCTTTACGTCTTTTTCTCTTGGTTGTTGTTGCTGCTGGATTAAAGTCCTGCAGAAACCACAACCGTGATGATCAGGTTGTAGACCTCCGTCTTCGATAATGTTACATTTTCTGAGCATGTCAGACAGGACCATTCTGCTTAGATGTTGGCGCATGTACAAACCAGATTGGGATAGATTAGTTTCCATGGAAACAGCTGCCTAGGAATCTGATTCCAATTTCTGATCACGTGATTGGATCAGGACATCCCTAAAGTACACACATGCACACACACACACACACACACAACATACAGTAAGCTGATCAAATGTCAAGTGTAACTTTTAAAAAAGAAATGAAAAATTGCTACTTTGGATGTATATTTTAGCTTTTAGCTAAAGATTTTTCAGATAAAGCTTTTAGCTTTATTTGTTCAGGTTTGATTGATTTTTTATCTTAATTTAATTTGAACATTTAATAAAAGCTGAAGTTATTTCCAGATGTAAACTCATTTTAGAGTTTGCACAAGAATGTCATGTGCAAACTGTAATGTCTATAGATTTCCTGGTATATTTAATTTGCAGTATTATGCTTCTTCTCATTTCTGCTCCCTTAACATGTTTTTTCCACTAAAGAATGACACGAGAGATGTGACGTTCATGAACGAATCGATTCTTTTGAACCGCTCTTAAGTGAACTATGAGAATCGGATCTCAGTTGTGAGCTGTTCATTTAAGAGCCATTCTTACTTATCCCAATTGTCCACCTCGCATTTACATGACACGTGTGTGTCATTATGGGAGTCTAATGTCCAACATGCTTCATTCATGTGAACACATCTATGAGCAGAAAGTGTGGCTTCCAAAGCATTTATTAAAATTTACAGTCTTTACATCTATAATTTTACTGTATTTCTGTATTTTTCCCGCAGTTCATAAAAAAAATCCTATTTAGTTGATTTCATATAGATGCATATAGTTTTTCATTAGCCTTTATTCTTATACAGTGAGAGTTTTCTTTTGATCACTAAAATGTCCTTATGTGGAAAATTTGGGGAGTAAAGTTGTTTTGCATGGAAGATAATTGTAGCTGTTAGTAAAGATCCAAAATAGTGATCTTAACATAAAAGCTTGGGGATATGTAGCCAACTTATAAACCATTTACAATAAAAACACACGATTAATGAAAGTATTGACCAATAATCCAGTGTTCCCCGCCAACCGAGTATACTGTATATTGATGGGGTGTCTTAGTTTGAATTATTCCAATACAAATCTTGCTTTATAAATTGTTACCAGCAATTATTTTCTTGTCAGAAATTAGTTAGTATTGCTTGAATTCTGAAATGAGATGATGAAAAATGAAAAATATTATATGGGAAATAAGAACGAGCCAGTCTTTTAAAAGGTTGTTTAGAAGGAACAGCTCTTCAAGATCCAGCCCCCTTCAAAAAGCCATAAATCCCATCCCTAAATGAGACTGATATGGCCGTCCACTGAGATAGATTAGGAAACATTGCCCCCTTTCAGACTGGTAAGCAACAGACGGTGTTGACTTTGAATATGAGATCCAAACCAGAAAGGCTTTTGTCAATGTAATCACACTCCCCATTCCTTAACTTCAATCATGCTCAAGATTTAACGGCAATACTGAAGCTGAAATGCTAAATCTCTCACTCCCAGTGCCACCATTGTCTTCTTCTCCTTGTCATTCAGACCAAAGCAGAAGTTCCCAGAGGAAGATAATTGTTTCCAGGGATAAAGACTATCCGATATGTGGTTTAGAGGAGAAGGTTCCCACCTTTGTGCTCTTGAGAGTCACAGGCCTCGTTCTGTCTCGGATGTTGTGTAATAGCCTTTTCTTACGTCTTCCCTCTGACTTGCCCTAGAAAATGAGTGGGCATTTCCTGAAACAAAAAATGTGTCTGTGTCTCTTTTACCCGGTGGTTTGCTCGGTAATCATCACCTCTCAGCTTGTGATGATTTGTGAAGTGGTGTACTAGGAAATTACTTGTTATATTATTTGTTCAAACTTTGTCAGTTCTAAATCTAGTCAAGATGGGAAGATGCTGCCGAACTGAAGAGGATGTTAGAAGTGTGTGTTTCTGCTTTAGTTCATTATTTACACTAAGTTGGCTGCAGTCTGTACGAGTTCTGGACTTCATCAGCTCTGGATCTCTTTATAAACCAGCTGATGTTATGCTTATTTTAAAGATCTCCTTCCACTGAAAACCAGTTTAACTTGCTCCTGTTGAAATACGGAGGGTCACCCCTAGTAACATACACATGCTGCGCTTCCAAGTGGTGCGTCAACTCCACTGGCTGTGTTTCCTATTCCCCGAAACAATACAGAGAAGGAAGCAAATCAGGAAAAGCCTTTCGCTTCCACGTCACATCGAAAAGGGCATCGCCCACGTGGGTTTATACGTGCCCATGGGAAGGCAGGTAACCCTCCCCTCTGCACTCGTAGTGAAGACGGCAAGACTGTTGCTGCAGAGTTGAGAAGCTAAGTTAGCTGTTTGCTAGCATGGCAGAAGAAACCTGTTTGTGTGCTCTGTTACACACACAGAGCAGGGGGAGGAGGTTCCTTCATACATTCATGGGAGGGAGCCAATCAGAGACGCCTCATTTTTTGCATTTCTGATATTCATAAGAAGGACTGGAAAAGCCTGTCGTTAGACCACAAGCCATTCTTCTAGCCTACAAATACAGCTGGAAACAAAGCAACCAGAAGGTTTTTAAACAGAAACGGCGCATGATGCATTATATTAATGGCGAACACAGCAATAATAACGAAACGACAATGAAAGTAAATCTTTAAAGATTTCACTGTTAGTCTGCATTATCATACCTTAGTCACTCATTGAACATGTCCAATCAGCCTTTAGGAGGAGCAGGCAACAGGTGCTGTGATTCCCAATGCACACTTTATGAGCTACGCAGGCAAACGTGTACATATGCAGCCTGACGAATATACAGCATCAAACTTGCAGGGTTACTTCGAAACCACTGAAGTACTTAGCATGCAGACATGAACACCAGGGCCTCACTTGTCAAATGAGGAAATGAGTGCACATCTGAGCATAGAAATTATCTTACAATTAGATCCATGCGTGATTGATGAAACGCTCGAATCTGACCAATCTCATCTCATTACACCCTCTTGTCTGAACCAGGAATATTTGCAGTAGGAGCCACATAGAAGTTCCCGTGATTCCTTGCTGGGACCATGATTCCTCCGTGGCAGTTCCGTGATGCGTTCCTGATTGGTGCACGGGGGTAATTTGATCCCCCGCGATGACGTAGTGCATGCAGCCATGAATGTAAACTCCTATTTTGCAGCCTGTGTGAAAATCAGCTGCAGTACCACATTTATGCACGGGGGGGAGCAGTCATGTAGTTCCTCACTTGGTCGTCTATCAATCGGGAATGTGATGTGAAACACTTAGGGCCCGATTTACAAAGAATCCAAATTGCGAGGCTAATGTCTTTGCCTCGCAAAAAAAATAGCGTGTGCTGTCATTTTAGCATTTGCGGGTGATCTACAAAGATTACACGCGCAATCTGTAACAGGCGCAAACAGCAGGATTTAAATGAGGATTTAGCGTGCGCTCTCCCTGCGCCACGGAAAGTTCAGAAGAGCATGTGGTAAACGTAAAATGAAATTCATCCTGATAGAGAGATATTAGTTTCAGAGATATAATGAGGCAAATAAAAAACAGAATATAAGATAAATATGAAGAGTTCATTTGAAAAATAGACAAACGCCATTTAGAAAAAACGGAGTTAACTGCTTTTGCAAATAAACTCCTCATTAATTTTTGATTTCAGCAAATCAAGCTCACATGAAGTGGAGGGTTTTAATTATGTAAAATGGAGATGGGACGTTTGTACCCAACAGCAACAACAGCATTTAACTGTTTTTCCACAGTGATGTTTGTCTGTTTTTGCAAATGAACTCTTCATATAATAACTATATATAAAAACAATGCAGCAGGTTTCCCTGTGGATCGTAAGAAGAGGCCAGTTTAAGGACATGGATAAGGACGTGGATGAGGACATGGATAAGGACATAGATAAGGACACGCTGGTAAAGATGATCTGATATTACGCAGACGCAGACGCAGATAGGCGCTGGACCTGTGTAAGTGAACTGTCTACTGTCAGCTGAATGGCCTCTGAATGGGAGGGGAACTTCTACGTGGCTCCTGCTGTAAGTCCTGGTTCAGATGCTTCGCCCTGTTAGGTTACAATTAGATTCTGCCAAGAAAAGAAGACTGATTGAAATCCTCATTTGTGAGGTTGGAAAGAATAAAGAGGTGTTTGGCAGCCTGAAAACCAGTTTAAGACTTGCACACAAACGCTACAGGGAAGAAAATCAGTCAGCCTCGCCGGTATTGAACAGACTATAACAAACTATAAGCTAATAAAATTCTTAAACAGCCTAGCTTATATGATTTACTCATTCCATTTAAGTTTGAGAAAAGTCCATATTTGTTAAGGTCATCATTCTTTAGCCAATAGGTCAAGAAACAGTGGTCCAATTTGAAACACACAGGAGGATCAGGCAGCAGGCGCTGTGATTCCCAATGCACCTCAGGGTAGAAACATGCTTTTGATGGCACATTAACAGGTGGGGGCCTTGTCAGATCTGAGCCTGACCCAGATGGGGACAGAAGCATTAGCATTAGCTTGCACTAGCTAAGCTAAGAAACAGTTGACTGATCGAGCACTTATACAGCTTTAAGGTATAGATTACTTATTAGAAACGACAGATCAGCTCCTGTATCCTCCTTGTAGCCCCAGTAGGGGCTGCTGGGCATGGTTTTCCGGGAACCTACTCCTCAGGCTGCGGATCCAAAGGCTCCATTAGCTGCCAGAGCGACACGTGCAGCACAGAACAGGTTTGTGTCACAAACTTTCTCTGAGTGTAAAGCAGCGTTTTCCCCCAATGGTCCGAGACGTACCCACCTGCCGTTCATCAACTTGAAGCAGCGCTCCAACATTGCACATGCACATCCTGATAAACCAAAGACTGTAGAAAATATGGACGTAGTATCCGGGTACATCTGAACAGAGAAATGTGAAGCCAGGTGGATGTGTCCCACCATCGCCATCTTCCCGTATCACGTGTGTCATCACTCCTGGGAAATACTAAAATGGGCAAGCGCAGCCGCGGGACAAATTGTTGAGAGCTGATGTACTCTGGGCTAAATGCTAACCGAGCTAACTCAAAACTAACAGGAGGTAATGAAGATTAGCCTCCCAAGCGGCGGGTTAAAGGTAAGACATGTTTGGACTTGCTGTTAGCTGCTAAAAACCACCATGTTGCTGCTCTGCTGTAGACTGAGACCTTACCAAGAGCAAACAAGGAGCTAACTGTTAGCCACCAGCTGACATCCAGTCTGCCGCATGTCAATCAAAAGGACACGCCCCTAATTATGTGTACTTTCAAGATTAAATAACATCTAAATAGATGAGTTATAACCCCCCCCCCCCCCCCCCCTTACAGTTGACATGGAGGTAATCTTGACCTATTAAACCTAAAATGATGTGTAAACCAGACTATAAACATGTTTATTTCTTCTGTAAACATGTTTATTTTGGTTTATTATTGGTTCTGGCCTGGAGACTCTGCAGCCTCCTCCCTGACGGCAGCAGAGAGGAGGCCGCACTGGGTGGGGTCACCTGCAATCCTGATGGCTCTGCAGGTGAGGCGGGAGTGGTAAATGTCCAATAGGGAGGGGAGGGGAACACTGACGATCTTCCCGGCTGCTTTCACGGTGCGCTGCAGGGTCTTGTGGCAGGATGTGGTGCAGGCCTCATACTATCTATCTATCTATCTATCTATCTATCTATCTATCTATCTATCTATCTATCTATCTATCTATCTATCTATCTATCTTCGAAGGTTACTGTACCACTTTTCATATTTTTACACATTTTTTAAATAAAGTTTTATTTATAATTTATCCTGTATTCATGTGTATATTGAAGAATGATAAAGCTGGAAGATTAATCTAAATGAATATCGGGTTTTTTATTTGATTTCATTTTGATCTTATTCTCAGTTTTTCTTGACGTGAAAAACCTCTACACCCCTCCATCAACATCAGGGCTGATTGCTCTACAACGCTGAGAGACCAGAGTCCTGCTGCTTTCAGGCCTCTCATTTACACAGTAACACAGTTTGGGGGGTAAAAATGCAAATATCCGACAACAGCCTCCAGAGTGAGATTTCTTTGACGTTGCAGGTGAATATGGACATCTTTTATATCATCCTGCAACTGCCCTCTCAAACCCGGCGGGTCTGGTTCTGTAGAACATTTATGCTGCTGGGGAGTACGCAGGGATCATATGAGCCATAATCAGCTCCTCCATCCACGTGGACACGCAGTGCTTCTGTTGTGTTGTTGTTCTGATTTATCAGGATGTTTCACATCTGGATGTGTGGATGAAAAGTTTCACTGCCCACTAGAGACCTGACATACGCTCTGTTTCTGCTCATGTTTGCGTTTTCTTGCACAGAGACAGTTTATAACCCACTGTTGTGGGGATCTCTCTTCTTTTTTCCCAAACAGGAGAGAGATTTGCGTTTTCTGAGGGTGAGTTGTCTGTAACCAGGGCACACTGGATCAGGTGTTCTCCTTTAATTCTCTTCATAAGGAGAGCTGATGGTCAGCTTCAAAAACTAACGGCAGTAACTTACCTTCTGCTTCTATTCTGTGGCCTATTTATGCGACGGAGATCTGCCCATTGTTGCCAACTTAGCGATTTGTCGCTATATTTAGCAACTTTTCAGACCCCTCTAGCGACTTATTTTCAAAAAGGCGACTAGCGACAAATCTAGCTACTTTTCCTGGTGATCATGGAGACAGATCAATTTTATATCGCTCCACCCGTTCATCAGGAGCTGCCTTCCGTCAGCCCCTTCCTTCCCTGGGTGTGTCTCACGTTGAAGTCTGCAGACTGCAAAGTGCGGATTTGTCGGCTGCCGACGTCACAGCAGCGCCCCAATTCCTGTCCTGTCTCAAAAATGTCTGGAGGATCCTCCGAATCCAGCCTCCAAACCCGCACTCCGTGTGGCCCAAACGAAGGATACATTGCATGTATCCTTCGTGGCCTCGCCTATCCCAGAATTCATTGCACACAACTTTTTTTTTTTTTTTTTTTTAAAACTTTATTTACATAAGCAGAATGTACAAACTCTCGTGAGGGAAGTAACAGGGAGTTTTATACAATACTGTACGGTTACATCAAGAACAAACACACTGAAAAGTTTGAACAATAAACCTACAAAAGGGTTTAAATACAATAAAGGAAAATAAGATATTTAGCGCACAATATACAATAAATTATAGTTACAAAGCGATGTAAACACAAAGTTAATCATGACTGGGCTCAAAGAAAGGGAAATATTAAAACAGAAGGATAGGAGACTTTCTTTTTCAACAGATCTTTTTTACAATTCTACTTTACATTTCTTAAGTGATGAGAAATATTGTAAAAATCAATAAAACAGGCAAAGTTAGGTATTTTGTTTCATCCCGCAGAAGATGGGAGGGAAGCTGCAGAGCTAAGAGTGTAATTAGGTTATATTCATGGATTTTTAAGTGTTAAATGAAGTGTTTACTGGTAAGAAACAACAGATAATTTCTGTGGAAATTTTAAAATATACAGGCATATTAAAGAAAAAGAAAGAAAGAAAGAAAGAAAGAAAGAAAGAAAGAAAGAAAGAAAGAAAGAAAGAAAGAAAAAAAAGCTTTTGCCTCAGAAAATCCACTTTGTTTGATATTATTCATGGGTTAACAAGCGGTTAGTGGGGTGTCCACATTCCGGTAATGACAGATAAATGAAAAGTAATAAAATGTATTCCATACTAGTTCTTTCTCTTTTTTTTCTAACAACGTAGCTGAGGGAAAAAGTGGAAAGAAAGCCATAACTAGACAGCTGTGGAGTCTGCAGTTACTACGCAACGAGAGTGGAGAACTATGGGTAATTCTCCTCTGCTGGGATGTCCCATTTCAGCAGCTACCGTTTCAGGAGGCTGCTTTAGAGTGTGCGGACGACGTAGCACACTCCGTAGCTTATGCAGTCTGCACACTTCAACATGAGACACACCTCCTGTTTCTCGGCACTCACTCACTACTTCCGCTGTTCCTTTGCAGACAGCAGCCCTCTTGAGCCAATAGTATGTGCCCGACCACGCCTCCTCATCTACATTATTTCCCATGATGCCTTGTGGGCACAACTGGGTCTTCTTTGCACCATGACTCAAAGGTGTATGGCAGCTCTTTTGTACCCTTGTTAATAAACATTGCAGTGTGTTAAAGATAAATAAAGGGAAGTAATTATGAGATTCTGCGCATGCACATGACCATTTTAATGGATTAGTGATCTCATTGGCGACTTCTGGCCAATAGCGTTTTCCCTTCACGAAGAGTTGGCTACACTGGATCTGCCCAAATACAGATTTTTCATTTTCAGTCCGCATTGCGCTCCTCTTCACTGCAGCGCGAAGTCCGAGACGTATGATCCATACGCTGATGGACAAAAAAGATGGTTTGGCACACAATTTGAGCTTTGACCCTCCTAAAATGAATTTTATTTGATTGTGAAGTAAAGTCAGGCGGCGCTTTTAACTGCCATTGATCAGCTGGTTGCAGCTGTGGCTGAATATGACGCCAGAGCTGCAGTCTCCCAGTACTGTTATTGGAGGAAAAGAGAGGAGGGAGGGCGCAGCCTCTCCAACAACTGCTGCCTGTATAGATGCCTGTCTGTAAATTATGCCGAGGGATGCGTATCAGCCAACGCACCTGACGTATCGGCCGATGCCGATACCAGCCGAAAATGCAAATATTGGCCTAAAATATTGGTCTGCCAATGTATTGGTCGGTCCCTATGCCTGACCCTAGATGTTTATTTTAGAATGATACACGGATTGACCTTGCAGGGAGGATGAAGATTATGCTTCAGTGCAGGCAGGATGAAGATGATGCTGCACAGTGCAGGGAGGATGAAGATGATGCTGCACAGTATAGGCAGGATGAAGATGATGCTGCACAGTGCAGGCAGGATGAAGATGATGCTGCACAGTATAGGCAGGATGAAGATGATGCTGCACATTACAGGGAGGATGAAGATGATGCTGCACAGTATAGGCAGGATGAAGATGATGCTGCACAGTGCAGGCAGGATGAAGATGATGCTGCACAGTATAGGCAGGATGAAGATGATGCTGCACATTACAGGGAGGATGAAGATGATGCTTCACTGTCAGGTCGGATAAAGATGATGCTGCAGTACAGGCAGGATGAAGATGATGCTGCACAGTGCAGGGAGGATGAAGTTTGATGCTGCACAATAAAAGGCAGGATGAAGTTAATGCTGCACAGGCTTGTAGGTTACAGTTATTCTGCACAGTATAGTGCAGTACTGAAGATAATTGCTGCACATTACAGGGAGGATGAAGTATGATACTTTAGGGCTCAACACAGAATGGAGTGAAATATGCTGCACTGTACAAAGGTACTGATATTTTTATCATCACTTCTAGTACAGGCAGGATGAAGATGATGCTGGACAGTGCAGTCAGGATAACAGATCATACTGCACAGTGCAGGCAGGATGAAGATGATGCTGCACAGTGCAGGGAGGATGAAGATTATGCTTACAGTATAGGCAGGATGAAGATGATGCTGGACAGTGCAGGCAGGATGAAGATGATGCTGGACCGTGCAGGCAGGATGAAGATTATGCTGGACAGTGCAGGGAGGATGAAGATGATGCTGACCTTGCAGGGAGGATGAAGATTATGCTTCAGTGTAGGTAGGATGAAGATGATGCTGCAGTACAGGCAGGATGAAGATGATGCTGCACAGTACAGGCAGGATGAAGATGATGCTTCAGTACAGGGAGGATGAAGATGATGGTGCACTGTACAGGCAGGATGAAGATGATGCTGCAGTACAGGCAGGATGAAGATGATGCTGCACAGTACACAGAGGATGAAGATGATGCTGCACTGTCAGGTAGGATGAAGATGATGCTCCAGTACACAGAGGATGAAGATGATGCTGCACTGTCAGGCAGGATAAAGATGATGCTGCACAGTATAGGCAGGATGAAGATAATGCTGCACATTACAGGCAGGATGAAGATGATGCTGGACAGTGCATGGAGGATGAAGATGATGCCTCAGTACACAGAAGATGAAGATGATGCTGGACAGTGCAGGGAAGATGAAGATGATGCTTCATTACATGGAAGATGAAGATGATGCTGCACAGTCAGATAGGATGAAGATTATGCTCCAGTAAAGGTTGGATGAAGATGATGATGGATTAACTATTGATGGAGGGCATCACAGAAAATCTGTTAATGTTCTGTTGCATCTTTAAAATCTGTAAACAGAGCTTCATTTTAACATTAAATTCCAGTTCTGATTGACTTGAGTTCATGTTGGACATCAGGATGCCAGATATCAGATACTAGCAGGTTTTAGATACTACCATGTATCACATACTAGCAGGTATGAGATACTGCCAGATATCATATACTAGCAGGTATTAGATATTACCATGTATTACATACTAGCAAGTATTAGATACTACCAGATATCAGATACTAGCAGGTATTAGCCAACATGTGGCTAATTATGTTTCTGACTACTTAGTAACTTAACCAGCAACTTAAAACCAGACATATTATCAGCAGCTTCAAAGCAAGTCAGTCTGTAGCAGCAGCAGCTGCACCGTAGTCACATGACTCTGAAAGGAATGCTGGGAAATGAAGTTTTTCCAGAATAACGGACTTTTATAAATGCTGGATCAATGCTAACAGGACAAGATCTAGCGAGCTTTCATTAGTTACAAATATCAGTCTGAAAAAAACAATACCGATATTTTCCGATATCACTTTTTAACGCCGATATCAGCTGATAATATCGGACATCTCTATTCGGACAGTTTTATTTAATAAAACCACATAATGGGATTTTTAAAGTGTAAACTGGAACCTTTTTTTTTAGGGGGGGGCATAATTTTATTTCATTTTTAATTATTTCATTACTTCATTATTTTTTACATTTTTTTTTAGCATTGTGAGTTTACTAGAAAAAAATCCACCATCTTTTACACTCGGTGCAAAACATCTTTAGTTTCTACAAAGTACAGTAGAATATTATATTTATATTAATCTCCACGTCCGCTGCGTGAAGCAGGATTTCTGTCAGACTGTCAACAAGAGCAACAACTGGCCAGTTTTCACTGCTGATTGTTTGCTGCTCTCTGGAATAAAAACTGTTGCAGCTTTACTTCTGGAAGCCCGAGCAGAAGCGCTGAGCTGTGCACTTCCACTCTGCAACGACACAAAGGCGACAGCGAATTGTCCTCGCTGGCAGCCAATCGGCTCCAAGCAGCGGCGCTTCAGTCCCGACCAGCAGCTTGCTGCTGCCAGTTTCCAGCTGAACTCCCGCGGGTGTTGGGGGGGGGGGTCAGACAGAATTTTCTAATCCATCACTATTGTACCAATTGTCTATAAAAATTAATGTTCAAGTGAAGCTCTGCCTTCAAATGAGGGCTATGAAATTCCAAATCCCTGTTCATGAGTACAAAGACAGAAATGAATGACTCTGAAGATTTCAAGGTAACAACTCCACGTCCACTTCTCCTTTTAAGTGTGTGATGCTGTGTTTAACCTTCCTCTTCTTCTGTGATGAACACTCATGTCAGAACCACTGTCTGTTTTCCAGATTAGAAGCACTGACCAGGTAGACGGCACAGGGATGAGCCTGGGTAACAAGAAGGGAGTCAGGGTGACGGGGAAATATGTGCCTCCAGTGGACTGGACCAGTAGAGAAGGAGGTCCATCCATAGTCCACTCACCCACCGGCCCCCAAATACCTCCAGACGCCCCCACTGTTATTTCCATCGGCCCTCTCTCTCCAAGGCCAACAGAGAAATTAGATGATCCCCAGATGGATGAAGACTGGACGAGAGAGGCGTCGTCTCAGACCAGAGTGTCCTTTAGTGAGATGGGTGTCCCCCGGCAGACCATGGAGGAGCTGAAGACCGTCCTGAGGGAGAGTCCTCTGCTCAGCATGAGGGGAAAAGATGAGGGAAAACCAGGAGTTCCCTTCACGTACCTCCACGGAGGCAGCGGCGGCGGTGGAGGACTTGAAGGACAGCAGGACGATGGAAACCCTCACAGGGCATTCAGCACCTTCAGACCTCAAGCTGATGCTTCCAGAAGGGGGCCCAGGTCCAGAGAGAGCACATCTATTCAGCTGCCCTCCACCATGGATTCATCCAGCTCATTCAGGTCCGCTGCCAACACAAATAGGCAGCCTGGACCCAGGACATACGCACATACCAGCAGCGGCTCCTGGGGAGGGACCGGAGAATCGCATTCAGGTCAGTCAAGCTTCGTTTTATCATCAAGATAAACCAAGAAATTCACTTAAATAAAGGATTTGTCACAACTTAGATGACGGAGTCCTGATCCAGGTCCTTTCTGGTGTAAATCTGTTGAATTTTGGTTTATTTTTACATGATTTATGTTTCTATTTTAATAGACTTCCATCATTAGATTTAGTAAAATCTCTAATTCTTTCAGATTAATGTTCTCTGGGATTTGGTTTCCAGTACATTTTACAGACTTACCAAACTGGTGCTTGAACTATCACACTGTTTCTAATCTACTTTTAACTCAGTTTGCGTTTCTTTACTGTTATTGATGTGGACTCACATCAACGCACAGCTTATACTTCAGTTTTTGACTTTCACTTCACTAAAATGGTCCGGAGGCCACTGGAGCTTTAATTAAAAGAACAGAGATTTATTGCTCTGTTTTAGAAATAAAAGGTTATGAAACATTTTTCAGGTGTTTCAATCTGTCTTCCAAAGATAACGGAAACGAGACCGTTGAGCTTTCTGGGAACCAGAGGTTCGTCGCAGCCATGGAGCAGATCAAGCAGCAGATCGCCCGAGAAAACATCAACTTCGTCCGCTTTGAGGCCACCGATCTCCACGGGGTGTCGAGGTCCAAGACAGTGCCCGTCCGCTTCTTCCATGTAATGATCTGTGCTGTCGGCACATCCTCAAAAACACAGCAGCCTTCATGCTACAAGTTAGCTAGTTAGCTTCCACAGACATGAGTGGTTTCAGCCCTCTTCAGGGGCGGAGCTTGTGTGTGTGTGTGTGTGTGTGTGTGTGTGGGCGTGTGTGTGTGTGTGTGTGCATGGTGGTTGTTGGGCGGGGGCTCTGATTAGACACCATAGGCCCCATCCCAAGTGATCCACAGGTTAGTGTAGATAGACAGAAACATATTTCCAGACCTGAATGGATCATCAGTATCACTGCACCTGTATCACACCATCATTATACGCAAGTAATACTAGATCAGCATCACTACACCAGTATCACTACACAAGTATCACCACACCACTATCACTACACCAGTATCACTACACTAGTATCTCTACACCACTATCACTACACCAGTATCACTACACTAGTATATTAACACAAGTATCACCACACCAATATCACAACACCACTATCACTACACTAGTATATTTACACAAGTATCACCACACCAATATCACTACACCAGTATCACTACACTAGTATCTCTGCGCCACTATCACTACACCAGTATCACTACACCAGTATTACTACACCACTATCACTACACCACTATCACTACACCAGTATCACTACACTGGTATCTCTACACCACTATCACTACACTAGTATCACCACACCACTATCACTACACTAGTATATTTACACAAGTATCACCACACCAATATCACTACACCAGTATCACTACACTAGTATCTCTGCACCACGATTACTACACCACTATCACTACACCAGTATCACTACACTAGTATCTCTACGCCACTATTACTACACCACTATCACTACACCAGCATCACTACACTAGTATCTCTACACCACTTTCACTACACCAGTATCACTACACTAGTATCTCTACACTACTATCACTACACTAGTATCACTACACTAGTATATTTACACAAGTATCACCACACCACTATCACTACACTAGTATTACGACACTAGTATCTCTACACCAGTATTACTACACAAGTATCACCACACCACTATCACTACACCAGTATCACTACACTAGTATCACTACACTAGTATCTCTGCACCACTATTACTACACCACGATCACTACACCAGCATCACTACACTAGTATCTCTACACCACTATCACTACACTAGTATCACTACACTAGTATATTTACACAAGTATCACCACACCAATATCACTACACTAGTATATTTACACAAGTATCACCACACCACTATCACTACACTAGTATTACTACACTAGTATCTCTACACCACTATTACTACACAAGTATCACCACACCACTATCACTACACTAGTATCTCTGCACCACTATTACTACACCACTTTCACTACACCAGTATCACTACACTAGTATCTCTACACCACTATCACTACACTAGTATATTTACACAAGTATCACCACACCAATATCACTACACTAGTATATTTACACAAGTATCACCACACCACTATCACTACACCAATATTACTACACCAATATCACTACACCAGTATTACTACACTAGTATCTTACCACATTGTGGTCAGACATCCCCCCTGATAAAGTTGTACTCAGAGGTGGAAAAAGTACAGAAAAATTGTAATTAAGTAAAAGTATCTTTACTTTGCTTAAATTCTACACAAGTAAAAGTAAGAATACTCAAATAAAAATGTACTGAAGTAAAAGTTTAAAAAAGTACTTGATTTAGAATTTTATTTGAGTAAAAGTTACTTAGTTACTTTCAATTACTTGCTGTAAAACAAGGACGAGTTTTAAATCCAATCCTTCATTTTTGATAAGCTTTTACACGACAGTAAAAGAGAGAATATAAAATCAAATCAAAGTATCCAAGATATTGAAAATGATGAGCAATTCTTTATTAACTAACTGCTCTTTTTTTCTTTGTATAGCAGAAAAATCATACATCCAATTGTACCACTGACTGCTTATTTCAGAGATTAAATGAAATGCCATGCTCCACGGAATATTCTGCACACTGAATGCCAGCATTAGTAAAATTTGTCAATATTTGCATGACAAAGTTACTGCCTTGTTTGCATTTGAACACAAAGAGCAGGCTGAGATGTGGGGTGCACACATCCAGCCCTCAAGAGCTACTATCCTGCAACTTTTAAGAACATCCCTTCTCCATCACACCTGAATCAAATAAATGGCTCGTTACCAGCCTCTGCAGAGCTGAATGACATGTGCATGAGGTAATTCAACCATTTGATTCAGGTGTGTTGGAGAAGGAGTACTCTAAAAGTTGCAGGATAGTAGCTCTTTAGGACTGGATGTGTACATCCCTGGATATGGTCAAGGATGAATACACCTATCCAGGCTGATTTTTCTCTCCCTGCATTTCATTTTTACTCAGTATTGGGGGAGGTTTCCAAAGTAGTGAAGTATATTACTCGGGTCAAAAAATGTACTTGAGTAAAAGTAAAACTACCCATTTAAAAAAATACTCAAAAATGGCAAATTACTCTCAAAAACTATTCAATTACAGTAACTTGATTAATTGTAATTAGTTACTCTCCACCTCTGGTTGTACCCCTTCATGTATCAGTCTAGCTCCAGTTTTCCTAACAAAGTTTTATATGGAAGTGCTCATGAGGTCCATGTTCATGCTGCTTTGGCAGGAGAAGGCGGTGTACGGGGTACCCATGCCAAGAAGCTACTTGGAGCTGACCCTGAGCCCAAAGAGCAACGAGGTGGACCACGCCAACACAGCTAACTTCAGCAGTGATGTCCTCCTGATCCCTGACCTCTCCACCTTCAGGGTCCTACCCTGGGCTGAGCAGACGGCGCGGGTCATCTGCGACCCATGCACCGTAACAGGAAGCCCCCTTCGAACCTCCCCCCGCCTGATAGCCAAGCAGCTCCTTGGCCAGCTCCAGAGCCTGGGCTTCTCCCTGCACTCGTCCTTCACCTACGAATGCTGCGTCCTGGGAGCGCCCGACCGGATTGGACCAAAGACGCTTCTGTTTCCTGCCACCACCCTCCTCAGCAACCATGACCTGCCTTTCTTCCAGCAGCTGGTGGACAGCATGTACTGCATGGGCGCAGACATAGACAGCATCGCCTCTGCAACGGGCCCCGGCCAGATGGAGATAAACTTGAGGCCAGAGTTTGGGATTTCGGCTGCCGATAGTGCTTTCACCTTCCGCACCGGCATCAAAGAGATGGCCCGTAAACACAGCTACATCGCCAGCTTCTTCACCGACGATGGCCTGTACAACGCTGGCGTGCTCTCTCACAGTCTTTGGGACGCTAATGGTCGACGCAGCCTCTTCCACAGCGGCGAGAAGGCAGGTGACCTGTCTGAGATTGGGAGGAAATGGCTGGCGGGGCTCCTCACCCACTCTGCCGCCCTGAGCTGCCTGATGTCACCCGGCCTCGGCTGCCGGAGCCACATCGCCAAGACCGTCAAAGACCCCAAACGGATGCTGTATGCCACCTGCGGCAACAACGACAACAGCAGCTCCTTTAACATCAAGTGTCACGGCGGGAGGGAGATGCACATTGACAACAAGCTCGGCTCGGCCATGGCCAACCCCTACATCGTGCTGGCCGCCACTGTGGCCGCAGGACTCGACGGCATCAGGAGAAACCTGAACATCGACAGCGGTCTGAACAAAGCCCCCATCCAGCAGAAGGAGTTTGCCATCCCCGTGAAGCTCGATGATGCTCTGGAGACGCTGGCGGAGGACCACGTCATCCGCAGCGCCCTCGGGGAGCCGTTCGTTCAGTATTTCATCGCCATGAAGAAGTTTGAGATTGAAACCCAGGAACTGGATGATGAGAGGAACAAATGCCTGGAGTATTTTATTTAGACACTCTGATGGATGAACAAACTGGAGCAAGAGAAACAGCTGCATGGAAACACATTTTTATTTCATATAACTAAATACATGATTGTTTTTATTATTCTTACTATTACACAGGTTGTATTGTTCAGAGTAATTTCAAATAAAGACACAAGAACCCACAAAGTGCTGTTGAATGGTGAATTATTGTCTGAACACAACTTCTTTACTTTTAAAGGGGAAGTTCAGGATTTTTGACATAGGGCCTCATTTACAAGTGAGCCAGGGTCCTACTTACCACTGAAGACAGTTTCAACATATTTCATCCAATTATTCTAGTTCCAGGAGGTTGCCGATGAAGTGTAAGTCAATGGGCTCTATGCACAGCTCCACTACTTCCTGAACTTAAGGTTGCTCCTTTGTTTCCTGTCTTTCATTACTGGACGAACTAATTAACTCAGGTGTGCCTGATCTCAGTAACTGGCCAGACACAGCTGGGTTAATCAGTTCGTCCAGTAATGAGAGACAGGAAGCAAAGGAGCTACCTGAAGTTCAGGAAGTAGTGGAGTTATGCACAGAGCCCATAGAAATGTGCTAGCCTGTCATTAAAACCAATCTACTCACAATATAGCTGTGGTGGCCCACCACAGTCATTGTAGAGGAAACACTGGTTATCGTGTATTAAAGATAAAATGGGTTACTATTACCTAAATTGCTCAACATAAATGACAAATTTCTGTATAGTAGCATTTTATCCACTTCTTTTCATACATAAATTGAAAAGGCCAGAAAAGTGAAACTGACTTGAGAAATGCTTACTGTTTCTGCAGGAATTTGTATATCTATAATGTAGCTTTAGTTATTTATAAAGTAATGTTCTCTTCAGTGTTTCTAAATGCAATCTGTTAACACTTGACCTTTGACATACAGGGGTTAGACAATGAAACTGAAACACTTGGTTTTAGACCACAATAATTTATTAGTATGGTGTGGGGCCTCCTTCTGCAGCCAATACAACGACAATTCGTCTTCGAAATGACATATACAAGTCCTGAAGAGTGGTCAGAGGGATTTTAAGCCATACTACTGCAGGATAGTGGCCAGGTCACTACGTGATGCTGGTGGAGGAAAACGTTTCTTGACTAGCTCCTCCAAAACACCCCAAAGTGGCTCAATAATATTTAGATCTGGTGACTTTGCAGGCCATGGGAGATGTTCAACTTTACTTTCATGCTCATCAAACCAATCTTTCACCAGTCTTGCTGTGTGTATTGGTGCATTATCATCCTGATACACTGCACCGCCTTCAGGATACAATGTTTGATCCATTGGATGCACATGGTCCTCCAGAATGGTTCGGTAGTCCTTGGCAGTGACACGCCCATCTAGCACAAGTATTGGGCCAAGTGTGTGCCATGATATGGCCGCCCAAACCATCACTGATCCACCCCCATGCTTCACTCTGGCCATGCAACAATCTGGGTGGTACACTTCTTTGGGGCTTCTCTACACCGAAAACTCTCCCAGATGTGGGGAAAACAGTAAAGGTGGACTCATCAGAGAACAATACATGTTTCACATTGTCCACAGCCCAAGATTTGTGCTCCTTGCACCATTGAAACCGACATTTGGCATTGGCACGAGTGACCAAAGGTTTAGCAGCCCGACCGTGTATATTCACCCTGTGGAGCTCCCGATGGACAGTTCTGGTGGAAACAGGAGAGCTGAGGTGCACATTTAATTCTGCTGAAGATAAATGAAGATTGGCCACCAGGCTGGTCCAATTCAGCCATAAAACCTCCCACACTAAAATGGCAGGTGTTTCAGTTTCATTGTCTAACCCCTGTATGTTACTGCAGAAATTCAGGGCAGATTTTTTTTTAAAGCTGACTGTTAAAATCCATTAAGACAAGAAAAAGTACATGGATTTTTACCAACTCATTATTGTTGGTGATTTTAACATCCATGTTGACAACCGTCAGGACAAAGGGACTAAAGACCTGAGTAACACTCTGGACAATTTTGGGCTGACTCAGCATGTCACAGAGCCCACGCGCATAAGGGGACACACTTTCGACCTACTGATCTCGTGGGGTCTGGACATTTCCAAGGTCACTGTGTGTGATGTGGGGCTGTCTGATCATGGACGTGTTTTCTTTGAGAGTACTATTTCAGTGCACACAAATGTTTCAACAGAGGTGATAACAAAACAGTGTAGAACTGAAAACACCAGTGAGATTTACAACCAGGTCTTCTCTCTTACACCTGCCATGTCAGGGCAGTTAATCAATGAGCTGGCCTCAAGCTTCAATGCTAACGCTAAATGTTATGGATTCCATTGCTCCCACTAAGGTGAAGGTTATCTCTGGAAGGAAAAAGTCTCCATTGAGAAATTCCTCACTGGTAGGAACTGAAAAGAGTGTGTGTCATAAAGCTGAGCGCAGATGGAGAAAAACAAATCAAGAGCTTCATTGTGACATCTATAAAGAGAAAATTCACTTATAATTTATAGCTGAGGAATGCATGGAGGTCGTGCTTTTACTCGTAAGCCGTCTCAATTCAGGATCTATCTATCTATCTATCTATCTATCTATCTATCTATCTATCTATCTATCTATCTATCTATCCATCCATCTAGCTAGCTAGCTATCTAGCTATCTAGCTAGCTAGCACTAGCTATCGTATCTTGGCTAAGGGGCACTCTCTGCTGGAAAAGTGTGGGGGGTGAGTCTTCTAAAAATTCTCATTAAAATTAAGAAACTAGACAGTTTTTTTTGTTGTTTTTTTTTAGTAAAACTCTTTTATTAAAAAACACAGAGGAAAAACAATTTGTATTTTGAAATCTTTCTAATAAACCTGAACAGAACATTTTTGAGTAAAAGGATTTTGTTAATTCAGAAAAAAAGTTTTTTTCCCATACAGATGCAGAATGCTTCTATCTGATGGTGCAGTGGTAGAAACCCTGAAATCCTGGCTTAGGGCAGTGAAGCTGAACTATACTGAGTATGTTTGGATTTTTCTGTGATTGCTGACCTCTTTAGACAGAAAAAACTGTAGCCTGGTACACCAGCCTGACTAACGCCATTCAGTCTGGGCTCTCTTCGTTGGAGACTGGTTTCCAATGCGAGACAAGAAGCGGGACAAACAGGAGCAAATTGAACTGGAGAGAACCAATCAGAGAAGTGATGAAAACGTCTCTTTGTAAGAGGAAAGCCCTCAGAGCAGCAAATTGTTGTGGGTTTAAGGACATTTGCAGCTCATTAAGGGCACATTCAGAAAGCATAGTCTGCGAGTCTCGGCCCGTTTTGGGACTCGGCTTGGCTGGGGGCGGGGGTGGTCTTCTGGACCGAGATCGCGTTCATGTTGCACTATAGCCAAACGAGCCAAACCTTTTGAATAATTCTCCTTATCTCTCCAGAGGTGGTGCTGCATTCGGATTCACCGTATTTATAGGCAAGACATACAAATCTGACCAAATATTAATTAAAGCTTTTACTTTCTTGTTACTCCACCTCTGACCATGAGCCATCTTTATAAGTACTGCAGTCCCACACGTGTATTTGTTGTTGTAGCGTTACCAACAATGCCAATGCAATTAATAGTCCACTTCCTGTTTTTGGTTCACTTGAAACGGACCGAGACCTGCGTTTGTAGGCGGACCGAGTTTGCTCATTTGTTTTTTTTTTTGGTTGTTTGTTTTCCGAGCAAACAGATTCTAATCAAAAAAGCTTTGTGAATGCCCCCTAAGACATTGGAAGGGGTATCATAAACCGTTGCTCCTCTGCGGCTGCCATTCTGACTGTTTACAGCTAGAAAACCGAGTCACTGATAAAGAGGTAACGTAAAGTCCCTTCTCCCTCGCTGTGATTAGTACAGTCAATTTTTTACAGGTGTGGAAATCACTTTCCAATGGAGGGAAGCCAGACTGACTTGCCGTGTATCTCATCTAGGTGTTAGTCAGGCTGGTGTGTCAGGGGAAAACCATCATAATTAGTTCAGCTCATAAGGAATGAAAGAAGTTGATGTTTATTTTGAACATTATGACAGGATAAATAAAAAGCAGGTTTAGTCCTGGCTGTCTGTCTTTGGACCAGGATTTAAAATGACACCTTCTGTTTGATGCAGGAAACTTTGCTGGTGTCTTTTCTGTGGCTCTTGTATTCAGACGGTTGGTGTGATGATAAAGGAACATGTGGTGGAAGTTCATCACTGCTGCTGTGAGTGTTTTGTTCCAGACTACTTCGCAGAGTAAAACTTCTGTTGAGGCTCCAAACAGTGAAGCCATCTTCAGCTGACTGTAAACCAGGTTTGAACCGGCGTTAACGCCAGTTGGGCCTCTGCTCCTCCTACTTGTTCTTGTTGATTAGATTCCCCACTCGCTGCATGAATCGGCCCAGTTTGTTGTCGGAACCAGTTTGTGCCGGACATGGTGGGTAGCCAACGCTCCATCTTTTCAGCGAGGCGCTTCTGTCTCTGTCTGAGACGTTTTCAGGGCTGAACAGAAGCTCGTATCGGCTGTAGACTCGGTCTCTTGCGGCCTGAGATACGGCCGCTCCTTCATTGTCCAGATTGGTCTTCTTCCTGCTCGAACGCTGAGGAGTCAGTCTTGAGAAGGGAGTTTTCTGCTTTTCTGTCTCTGACGAGCCGCTAAGTGGGGTCTGGGATCTGGGGGTTGTGGGTGAATGACCTTTCTTCGCGGTTCCCTCTGCAGATGCTGGAGGCTCTGGCCTGGGTGCGGATCTCAGAGAGGTCCTTCTTTGGAGAGATTTTTCCTCCTTACTGGATGCTTTCTTTTCTTCAGCTGCAGGAGATGAATGCAGCTTCATTCTCACCGAGTTCTTCCTCTGAATTTCAGCTCCTGTTAGGTCCTTTTCTACGTGTGGACTCTGAGCCTCGCCTGGGGGATGACGTCCCGTAGAAGATGCACTTAAAGTCTTTGGAGCAGATTCAGCTTTAACAGATGCCTTCCCTTCTTCTGGAGGAGTTGAGCCCTCACCGTTAAGCAGAGAAACATGGCTTCCTCTGGCTGGATCCAGTTGCTGTGATTCTGCAGGTTTGCTTGACTTTACAGGGTTTCCTCCCGCAGCAGCTTTTCCTTCTTTACAAATCTCTTCATTTCTGTCTCTGATGGCTGCGTGTAAACTGGTATCTCGAGGGTGGGATGCCTCTTTCTCTTCAGGGATCTCAGTCAAAGACTCCATCACCCTTGACTGCTGCATACTGAGACCGCTGGAGTGCACAAGAGAAAGTTTGAGCGGCGCATCAGTTAGTTTCAGCTCTAAATCTGCATCTGATTTAGTCCTGGAAAGAGCTGTCTCCTGCCAGCTCGTCTTAATCGTCCTTCTGTCTGCGGCTGTTTTGAGGTCATATTGAGAGACCGAGCGGTGGCCATCAGTGAGAACTTGCTCTCTCGTGCCACCTTCCACCTTGAGCTCGCTGTCTTCCATGTTGTGTGTGTTTAACTCCAGCTCTGCCACACTCTGGCGAACGTCCAGAGCTCTCATTGAAGTCATGCTCTTGTGTCTTTCTACAGTGGAGTACACAGACCTCAGGGAGTCCTGACTTTGCCTGAGATTGGCCGTCTCTTGAAGACTGAGTCTCTTCTGCCTCATCTCTTCAATCCTGGACTTGATGTCTCTGGACCTGCTGTGGATCAGCTGTGACTGAAGCTCATTCAAGCCCAGGTGACTGCCGTGCGGAGATACTATCGGGGATTTTGTGTCATACAATGTCTTGCTCTCATTGAGGTATGTGTCCATCTTCCATCTGTGGAGAGATGTTTCAGAGTTGAACGGTATCAGGTTCTGGTCCACACCGTAGCGGGTCTGGTGCCTCAGCTGTTGCTGTGACACTCTGCTACCTCTCAGGTTGGATCCTGTCCTCTCAGGAGTAACAGGAACTCCAAAGTCCTTGGTTCCCATCCTCAGTCGAGTCATGGAGTTCACCTTCTGCAGCTCTCCTCCGTAACTGTGTCCTCTTACCAAGTTCCCTCCATCAGGAAGGTGAGACTGATGCAGCCTCTCCTGGACGCTCAAGCCTCGGCCCAGCATGGCGGCATTCTGGCCGCTCCTCGTGTCCTGCATTGCTCTGGATCTCATGTGAATTTGGTTTAGAGAAAGCTGGCTGGAGCTGGGGCTGTGAATCGCCGTAGGGTCTCTGAGGTACGGGGCCGGCGGCCTCCATCCGGACAAGACCGCAGGAGTTACCGAACGAGCAAACAGTCTTCTGAACTCCTCGTCGTAGGAGCAAACCAGCTGACCTGTGACGACGAGGACCATACTCAGGTTGATCTTCTCAAACGACCACGTGTAGCTTCAGAAAGACAACAGAGACAAAGAGGTGAGACACCAGCGGAGAGGAGGACCATCAACAGAAGGATCAGCCCATTTACACACATCCAAATAGTTTTTTCTTCACATCGTGCACATTTGACATATTGAGTGTGGGGGGACGGGGGAGGAAGGGGGGAAGGGGGCCACGGGGGGGGGGGGGGGGGGGGCATGTATGTTACATTCTGACAGGCATACGAAGGATTTTTCTCTAAACTTCAACAGGTTTAATGCAAGAAGAAGTGAGAGCAATGACGTCCTGCCTCAGAAAGTCTCCCCGCCTGCACTGGCTCTCTGCTGTGTTCAAATGTTTCTCTGTATGCTTCTTTTGTTCAGTCATTCATGCATTTTCTGTACCGCTTATCCAGTTCAGGGTCACTGGGTCACTGGAGCCTATCCCAGCTATTATCAGGCGAAAGGCAGGTACACCTGGACAGGTCGCCGGTCTGTCACAGGGCCAACACAGAGAGACAGACAAGCATTCGCACCCACATTCACTCCTAGTGACTAATTAACTTAACATGCATGTCTTTGGACAGTGGGAGGAAGCTGGAGTACCCAGGGAGAACATACAAACTCCAAGGAAGGCTGTTGTTGGAATTGTTTGAGCCCCCGCCCCAGCCTGGGCTTGAACTAGCGACCTTCCTACTGTGAATTTGCGTTGCTAGCTACTATGCCACCCTGCAGCTCCTGTTTCTGTTCATTTATCCTAAATGATCAATGTGAATAATGATTAACGTGATTTTTTAATCAGTCAAAAATATTATTTGGTTTTATAATGATCAGGATTTTATTGAGCAAAGCTACCAATAATGAAAATATAGCTCCAAACCCAGAGTTCCAGATTATCCTGCACAACAGTTTAAAACCTTAATTTTCATTTTCGAGTGAGCCAGAGTCCTACTTATCATCATTATCATCTTATTTCATCTCCTATTCTTGGTACCAGTGGTCCCCGATGCTAAAGCTAGCATATGTCAATAGGAATCTGCGAGCCTCTCATTAATAACACATTGCAAAAACTCAAATCTCAGCAAGTATATTTTTCTCATTTCTAGTCAAAATATCTCATCACACTCAAAATAAGACAAAATTACTTAAAGAGAAACATTTCAGTAAGATATAAGACCTTGCTTTAAGGCAATGCATCTTATTTCAAGAAATCTTAAGAAAATGTTGCTTGTTCCATTGGCAGAAGTTTTTTTTTGCTTATTACAAGCAAAACAAAACAACAACAAAAAAAAATCTTGGCCACTCTTAAAGTAAGTAAAAAAAGTTTGTTTGTTTTTTTGCTTGTAATAAGCAAAAAAATTCTGCCAATGGAACAAGCAACATTTTCTTGATAAGATTTCTTGAAATAAGATGTATTTCCTTAAAAAAAGATCTTATGTCTTACTTCTCTTGAAGTAATTTTGTCTTATTTTGAGTGTGATGAGATATTTTGACTAGAAATTAGAAAAATATACTTGCTAAGATTTGAGTTTTTGCAGTGCAATCATATCCACTCCACAGAACACCCAAGACAAATCATTTATAACACAAGACTATCTGTGTAAATGCCGTGTCAACAAAATAATGTTACAAATAAAACTTACCTTGGATCACAAATTACACAGTACATTTTGAGGAACTAGTTTTTCACCAGCAGCGGAATGATACATTGCTTCTGGGTGGTAAGACAGGACAGCGATGTGGTTCAAAACAGACAGAAGCGCGCCACAGTTTTAGGATATCGCTCCGCTGCCAAATACTGGAAGTAAAAATGCGTTGCCGCTGAAACACTTTAATATCAAAATGTGACGCAATGCAAGGTAAGTTTTATTTGCAACATTATTTTGTTAACACGCATTTACACAGATGGTCTGGTGTTATAACTGATTTGCCTCAGTGTTCTGAGGAGTGGATACGATTGTTATTAATGACAGGCTAGCAGATTCCTATTGACTTATGCTAGCATTAGCATCAAGGACCATCGGTGACAAGAGTATGAGATGAAACAAGATGAAACTGTCTCCAGTAATAAGTAGGACCCTGGCTTCCTCGAACTGAGGCCCTGTCAAAAAATCTGAACTTCCCCTTTAAGGTTTTAATAGGATTTGGAGCTATTTTTTCAGTATTGGTAGCTTTGCTCAATAAAATCCTGATCATTATAGAACCTCATATATTTTTGACTGATTAAAAAATCATATCAATCATTATTCACATTGATTTTTTAGGATAAATGAACAAAAACAGGGGTTACACGGTGGTGTGGTGATTAGCAACGCAGCCTCACAGTAAGAAGGTCACTAGTTCAAGCCCGGGCTGGGGAGGGGGCTCAAACAATTCCAACAAATGCCTTCCTTGGAGTTTGCATGTTGTCCCTGTGCATGCGTTGGTTTTCTCCGGATACTCTGGCTTCCTCCCACCGTCCAAAGACATGATGTTAGGTTAATTGGGTGAATGTGGGTGCGAATGGTTGTCTGTCTCTCTGTGTTGGCCCCGTGATAGACTGGTGACCTGTCCAGGTGTACCTGCCTCTCACCTGATAATAGCTGGGATAGGATCCAGTGACCCTGCAACCCTGAACTGGATAAACAGTACAGAAAATGAATGAATGCCCGAACAAAAACAGCATACAGAAAAACATTTGAACACAACGGAGAGCCAGTCTTTACTCTAATCCACACATTTATTTTATAATCTTGCTTAAGTTTTCCTGAAATGTTCAAGTTTTCCAATATTTTAAACTCTTTCTCCAGACATTGAACCGTCCTTTATATCTGCAAAAAGATCCTTGTTTTCCCCAGACTGCAGGGAAACTGGGACTGTCTTAATAATGTGGAACAACTAAAGATCAAATTTGTCTGAGATTGTTTCCAGTCATCTGATCAGACAGGAGAAACGACCCCAGCGGAATAATCAGGAACACTGAGTCTTTATTTAGGGAAACCAGAGCACTCAGTATGACTGGTGTCAAACCACGAGACTCTGATTTACCTGCATGTGAAGGCTCACCTGTACGTTCCATACAACACTGTCCTGCAGTCCACCAGGATGAACTTCTGCTCCAATCCTCCATGAAACTTCATCCCGGACCGGCACTGGTACTGCTGCCCCTGCACTGTCCGAACACGAAGGTTCTGAGGTAGAAACAAAGACCAAGGTCACCGAACGATTCATCATCCAACCTGCAGAGGGTCGGTGATGAAGAGAAGTGGAGTCTGGACGTCAGTTCATCTCTGTTCCACTACAGCCTCTGATTTAAACCACAAAACAGAGACATAAAACCCACCACGGGGGACGTTGCAACCAGCACCACCGGGCTGGGCTGGTCCTGGAAACTCTACTGGCTGCATCAGAAAAAAAAAATCCCAGATCAGGAAGAAGAAGGTGATTTGGCTGGTTTACAAACCTCTGCAGCATGAGCAGGAAATATTTTAGCTTAATTACGCACGAATAACTCGGCTAAAAGTTTCATCAGTCAGGCTAGCTGTTAGCTGTTAGCCATCCAGATACTTCTGCAGTATCTGAGCGGTCTGAACAGGATTTCTGTTTGACTGGATTCAGGATCCAGCGATTGATATGAGATATCACCTGTTAATTTAATCCGATTTTGCTTGTTAGAGCAGAACTATGGAAACATTCAGCTTGGATGCTGCTGGCTGGTTGATCATTGAATCAACTTATTGATTCAGACTGATGGATTCCAGTCGGTGACATTAAACCTGTGGAGAAGACTCTCGTCTGGGAAAGAGTCCAACATGAGCCTCATGCTCCAGTTTTAACAGTGACTGTCACCTTTCTATCACTGTCCAGACCATCATTTATTCTTCTTTTCATCCTAGTTTCACAACTAAAATGAAAGCATGACCTTCCTCATCATGGCATCTCATTCTGCCATATTCTCAGTTAACCTGTGAATACGTTTGAAAACGGTATGTCTTTAGATCTGTATTCTTTCGGCATGTTGAAGGACACCTGCAGGTTCAAACTAAAGACTGTAAAAATAATGGACGTAGTACCCACTTACATCACCCACCAGTTTCTGAAGAGCTAAAGTGAAGCCAGTTGGGCGTTTCCACTGTCTCCATCTTTGCCGCATTTCATGTGTTGTCACTCCCGGAAAACAAAAAAATGGGCAAAGAGAGGCCTCGGGGCGAATCATTGACAGCCAACGTTCTCTGAGCTAAAGCTAACCGAGCTAACCTGAAGCTGACAGAAGCTAACAAAGATAGGTGGGCTTAAAAATCTATTCTGAACCGGACTGGGAGCCAGTATACAGGGAGAACTGGTGTGATGTGGTCACACATAGAGGAGTTCCTGTGAGGAGGCGAGCTGCAGCATTTTGAACCACCTGCAGTTGTGACAAACATTTTTGGTAAATTCCCAAATACAGTGTGTTACAGTAGTCCAATCTAGAACTGAAAAAGGCCTGGACGGCCTTTTCCAGATCACCACAGCTGAGGAACGGCTTAACCTTGGCAAGCAGGTGGAGCTTAAAGGGGAAGTTAGTTTTTTTTCAATCTGGACCTGTTTTCTAGCATGAAATATGTTCATTTACTCACCCAGACAGTTTTGGTGCAACTTGAATTCTTTCGGGAGACATTTAGATCCACTCTAGATCAGCATATGTCCTTATTTACAGACATTTACTTGTTATGGAGTCGCATAATAGTGATGTCATCAAAGCCTCCGCAGTAAAAATGTCTGTAAATAAGGACGGATTACCACAAAAAAGCCACTTGAAGCTCACGGGGAGACGGGGGACGGATGACGACTAAAGTTTTGTAACAAAACATTGGTGAAATGTGGGAGTTTGTGGCAGATAATACCATATTTAGAGGCTGCGCGCGGTTGCCCCATCACTTCCATTACATACGCTGATCTCGAGTGAATCCAAATATCCCCCCGAAAGAATTCAGGTTGCACCAAAACTGTCTGGGTCAGTAAATGAATGTATTTTTATGCTAGAAAATAGGTCCAGATTGAAAAAAAACAAACTTCCCCTTTAACGACACAGGCCTGGACGGCGGAGGCAACCTGTTTGTCTGTTTGTCCACAACTTTACACAAACACAGAAACATGCACGTGAATTTAATGATGGTCGGTTTTTCTGAATCACGGCTGTGATGACAGAAGAGTCTTTGTCCTGCTGAGACATCGTCCTCATGCTGTCTGACAGGAAAATCTAGCCGGTCGTATGATGATGATGGCTCCAAACACAGGAGGAAAATAGCAGTGTTCCAGTCAGGGTGTGGAACGAATGTTAGACCTGATCCATTAACAGCTCCAGAGGAAAGGTCACGCCACAGGCAAAGATTTTCTTTTCTCTATAAGATTTATGTTCTTTTCTTTTTAAATGTCAGAAACTTGGTGTCTGAGCCAACCTGTTGGATGTTGTCTGTGCCTGCAAACTGTGTGTCTGAACTTTGACTATAGAACATTAGGCTTTTTGTGCATGTTGGTAATTAGAGATGTGTGTTGAGGTTTTTTATGTGTTAATTTGTTTTTACATTCTCTTTCACTACCAGCTAGAAAACATGTTCCTTAGGTTTCAGTAAATTGATAAATAAACCATTAAGTTTTAATCCCTCAAACGGCCATCTCTTTGTAAATTTAGCTGGATAAACGTTGATAAAAATATGAACCTATTGGCTGAGCATGAAAACAGGGAACCATCATGCAAAGTTCGTGTGATTAAGAACACAAACTGGTTTGAAATTGCGGTGCAGAATATATGCCCCAAATTTGGGATAATCTGGAAGATCAATGTTAGTAGCTACAGTTTAAAAGAGCTACAGTTAGCATCTTTGTGTTTAGTGGGTGCAAGCTTCAGCTAGCATAAGTAATTACTGGCTCCTTACCTTCCTGAGCCAGAACAGCCACTAATCCCTGATGAGTGACATGTGTAAGAATGTAAGGCTTGGAGACATCAGCATCCCACCGGGATCTGTCAGCTCACTTTTTACTTTATCAAACACCACCTGTGCTTTTCAGAGTTTCGGAGCACAAACTTAGATGTCTATCATTGGGTACACTAACTAGAAGACAGTTAAAGGATAAGTTTCTTTTTTTTCAACCTGGACCTTATTTCTAGGAGTATATATGTGCCTTTACTCACCGGTAAAGTTTCTGCATCACTTTGAGTCCTTTGAAAGATATTAAGTTGAGTTGCCCTTCAGCGTGCATCCAGTAATAATGGTGGCGACGGAGCAGCCACTATAGAAGGCATTATCTGCTGCAAAACTCCTCGATTTTCACCAATACTTTAAGTAGAATGAACGAACAAACGAGCACTATTGTCCCGTGAGTCCAGATTTAGCCGTTAGTTATCAGGGTGTTCTACACACTTTTCGGGGCCGCGCGTTGTATCATTGACAAGGATTGAATGGAAAGACAACAGGGTTGACAGTGACAGGTTTGACTATTTTAAACTAATTTGCTTGTGGCATTCTCAAATAAATGTTAGCTAAAGTGCAAGCTATGTACTTTGAAAGGTAATTACTTGTATATATTGATTATATTTTGAGAAATAGAAAATTATTTAAGTTTATAAGTTAAAAAGTTGTAATATTGATTGACGTTGCATGCTCATCCCCTGGTTAAACCTTGAAAAACATTTAAAAAATAGCATATCCGAGATGAGAGAAACTTCCTGAGCTGTTAGCATCCTGGTTCACATTTTATGCAACCTCCTGTAAATCATGTCAAATCTAGAGTGCACCATTGTTTTTCTATTTTTTAACAGGCTTGACATGAAGTAAGGGGTCATCAATAAATTGGTAAATATTTATAATGATTAGTATATATTATTATTAGATGAAAAAGCAGGTGGAGAGGCAGAAGGGGATGTTGAGGAAGATGGGGAAAAAAAGCAGGTGTTAAAGCAGCAGCTGATGTTGAGGAAGGTGAAAAGCAGCTCTTTTTGAAGAATCATATCAAGGAGTTATCTATTGAAAGTCTTGATTCTTTTGAAAATGTGTCTCTTCAGCTAAATGGATGATCATGTCATGCTTTTAAATATCTACCATCCACCCAAATACTGTGCAGACAGTAACGGCTGTATAAGATCTGGGTTGACTTTGATTGTATAATTATTGTTGGTGATTTTAACATCCATGTTAAAAATGTATCTTTCCTCTGCAGCCACTGCTTGTAATGTTTCTTGTAAAACGCTGTGAATTGTCTTGTACACGATGTGATATATGGATAGATTTTTGTCTTGCCTCACTGATGTCAAAATGAATCCTACAGCCAGCTTCTTAAAGGAATAGTACACCCACAGAATGATGTAACTTTATTTTCCACTTACCCTCATGGTGAGCAAGACTCTGGAGCACTTTTTTAATATGTCAAATGCAGCCGGAGATCAGGAAGGCTTCTTGTTTTCCCCCAACTTTCATATAATGGAGTTCGCTGGGACCCGAGCCAAAAAGGTCCATAAAAGTCCACAAAACTTGTCAATATTCCTCCATACTGCTCGTCCAATGTAATCTAAGTGTCCCGAGTGGGTAGCGTCCAGAATTTACTTGAAATGATGTCATACAGTATATTTTTATAACCTACTACGTTGCATTTCCTGCAAACACGCCGATGCGTGTTCACAAAACTACGGAAGCCGCAGCAGACGAGATCGCGCGTTCTCTTGCTCTTTCTTTCTTTGTTTTGAATCAGTATCCAGCCCCTCTTGGACCCTCTTGTGTTCGTCCCGGTTTGTCTGCAGCTCTGGCGCTCTTAGCACAATGTAAACAGCGAATTTCCTCTTCTATGCTTGCATTATTTGCAGAGAAGGTTCTGAACACCGAGGCTTCCGTAGTTTCGTGAATGCACTTATGCGTGCTTCGCAGAGTAAGATGTTCTACTGTTTAGGCTCTAAAAATATAGTAAATGATGTTGTTTCGAGTAAATTTTGGATGCTACCCACTCAGGACACTTGGGTTACATTGGACGAGCAGTATGGAGGAATATTGACAAGTTTTGCGGACTTTTATGGACCTTTTGGCTCGGGCCCCGGCGAACTCCATTATATAAAAGTTGGGGGGACAAGAGAAGCCTTCCTGATCACCGGCTGCATTTGAGATTTTAAAAAGTGCTCCAGTCTTGCTCACCATGAGGGTAAGTGGAAAATAAAGTTACAGCATTCTGTGGGTGTACTATTCCTTTAATACCTACCTTTTTTTAATTAAGTAACCCTTTGCCTATTATGTATACCCAAATGGAAAAGCTTGTAACATAGGAATTGTATGGCCAAATTGCTTGGGTGAGACATTATTTGAAAGCTGATACCTTCTAGTTTCTGAAAATATAACTGGGAAGAGTGTGACTAAAACACAGCCTAAACTGCATCAGTTCAAATGTTGACACAGTAAGTCTCCGGAACAAAAACTTTGGAGCATTAGCTTTGAGAAGCTAGTTTTTCAGATGATGAAAAATGGACTTTATGTGCCTATTTTCCTAATATGGAATATTTTTTATGAATAATATGTTGAATTACTTTTAATCAGTGGACCCTTATGAAAAGAACAAATATAAGCATTTAAAGATTGGACTTATAATTTGGCTTCAGGACCACTTCAAAGGTAGGAAGATGCAGTTGCTTTGCAATATTTATGTTTTACCATGCTGCTATATCTTTATTAATTAGGCTCTGGTGCTCATTGTGCCCATAAAATGAGTTTAGTGGTTTAATTGTGGAGAATCTAAGCTTTCTAACCATGCATAATATGTCCATAGGGGCCCGTTTAGCCAAGGTTATTTTTATGCGCACTGTATAGATTGGAAATACACACACCTGGGCGCCGATGCTCAGGTGGATTTTAAGGTGTCTGATAAGCTTAGGAAAACTGAATGGTTTATGGACGCCTGCCAGAAGCTTAGATTCCTTCTCAGGATTGGATCCAAACTCTTCTCTGTTCAAAAACATAAGCTACACACAGAAACCTGTTTACCTACCAGCAGCGCCAATGCAAATCCAGTATTAAAGCCAAACTGGTTTTGATTGACAACAGTTAGAGGGAATTTTTCCACATGCAAACTTTCTTTAATCCACATTATTTCAAATGTTTGCTTAACATTTAACACACTAATGCTTCCACTAAATCCCAGAAACTCTGATTTCAGATTTGGTCTGTTCTTGGTAAAATGGTAGATTATTTTCTACAAGCTGCAGAATTTCATCTGGTGGAAACATTCAGACCTGATTCACTCGTCCAAACGGACTCCTCACCTTGATGTCCTGGATGTTAACGCCCACGCTGTGGGACATTTTCAGGAAACCGTTGACTTGGGAATCATCCAGAAGGATGTAGACCCCAACACCCCTCAGTGCTGCACCCACAGTCTCTTTAAAAATGTCCACATCGGTAAAGGCGTCCATCACTATGGCGATAACCTGGATACAGAAAATAAGAAGCTTTCAGTCCCAGAGGTGTTGGAGGAGTTTAAAAGACAGATTGTAGCAATTCAGTTCTTTCAAGTCATCTTAAAAGTGAAGTTTGTGAGATGATGGAGAATCTGTACCTGCAGTCTGCTAAACAGCGGAGTGGCTCGTGCACGTTATTCTGTGGTCGGGGGAGGGAGCTGGGAATCTAGCAGGTTGGTCTTGCGCATTGGCATCTTTCAAAAACTCGCTAACAGTCTCTGCTTTCTGAAATGCCAAAACATCTTCTATAGCGCCTTTAATTCCAATTTTTCAGTTCTTTTTTCACCGCTGGCCACCACCATGTAATTCATTCACAACTCATTAGGGCTGCAACAATTAGTCCATTAATTGAATAATCGTTGACTATAAAAATAGTTGGTGGCTAATTTCATAATCAACTAATCGTTTATTGTTAATAAGCTTTGTTTTTCCCAAGGGGCAAACTCCGCCTCAGAACAGTGAAGCTCGCTAGCTTGTTGGAAATAGTGTAATCCTCCCTTCATCCGCTAGGGGCTGGCTCCAAGAGCGAGCAAATCCCCATAGACTCCCATGTTAAAAACGCCAACTTCACAGCAGAAATAAACAGGTTTACAGCCTGGTTCAAAAAATCATTTTAGGTTTATTAGGTCATGTTTACCTTCATGTCAACTGTGAGGGGGGTGAATTTTTTTATAACTCATTCGTTTAGATGTTATTTATTCTTCAAATTACACATAATTAAGGGCGTGTCCTTATGACAGACCGGAAGCTCCGCCTGCCGACCGGAGGCTCCTAGTTAGCTCCTTCTTTGCTCTTAATAAGGTCTCAGTTTGTTACAGAGTCGCACAACGGCGGTGTTTAGTCAGCGAATTGCAAGTCTAAGCATGTCTTACCTTAACCATGCCGCTTAGGAGCCTTATCTTTGTTAGCTCCTCTTAGTTTCGTGTTAGCTCAGTTAGCGTTTAGCCCACAGTACGTCAGCTGTCAATCATTTGCCCCGCGGCCGCGCTGTGCCCATTTTAGGATTTTCCTGGAGTGACGACGTACGTGACACGGCAAGATGGCGACGGTAAGACACGCCCAACTGGCTTCACATTTCTCTATTCAGAAGAGACCGGAAGCTACGTCCAGTAATTATATACAGTCTATGGTTTTTCCTCTAAAAATTTGAAGCTGTACCTTCCACTGCCTTTTCTGTCTTTCGGTCTGGTCAGCTTTTCTTGAATAGTTTATCGACAAAAATAAGCACACAATACCCGTTAAAAGTTTGGACACATTTTTCCATTAGATTCAGTGGGAAAGTGTCTAAACTTTTCCCTCGTCCTGTAAATATGCTACAATTTTTGCATGATCCGATTAGTCAACTAAATGACAAAATTATCGTTGACTGATCTATTATCAAAATAATCATTTGTGACAGCCCTACAACTCATTAATTTCCCCATAAAAAATCTGGAGCTGTCCACCAAATGACAGCACAGAGTGTGGTTAACCTTTTTAAAATGGCTAATTGTTTTAACATATTAAAAGTTTTGGCTCTGGAATTTCCAGATGATGCAATAGTACACTGAAAAAAATGATACTTTGGATCAACCTAAAAAAATTGCTGTAATCTGTTACAACTAAATTTATTAGTTTTTCTCAAACTAAATTTATGATTTGGTTGAACCTATAAATTTTGATTTATCAGAAATACATCTTTTACCTTAAAACAAAGAAATTGCTTTGATGCAAAGTAAAAATATAATTCATGAAAAGAAACTTTTTTTTTTCACTTTGTTACAACTTAAATTTCCTTCTTGGAATAAACTAATTTAATTGCTGTAATTCTGTTACAGCTAAATTTATCAGTTTTACTCAAAGTAAAAATATAATTCATAACAAAGAAACACTTCTTTTCACTTTGTTACAACTTAATTTTTCATCTTGGAATAAACTAAACAAATTGCTGTAATTCTGTTACAGCTAAATTTATTAGTTTTACTTAAACTAAATATATGATTTGCTTGAAACAATAAAATTTGATTTACTAGAAATGTATATTTTACCTTAAAACAAAGAAATTGCTTTGATACAAAGTAAACCGAATAACCCTTTATTCATTTCTTACTCAAGACATTTTAATAGTGCTGAGTTGAAGTGGTACTCATTGCGTGAGTTAGTGACTGAGCAATGACATTATTTTCATTAATATCATGTTGGTTTCAAGTCACATGGGTTTCGAAAATAACCCCGCCCCCTTTGTAGTGCATGCACTCTAAAGCCGAAACAACTTAATACATTTACTTTGAGTGAAAGTAAAAACTTATTTCAGACAAGAGAATGTGATTTTTAAATTGATTTAATTCAAAAACAAGATTTCATCACCAAAACCAAAATAATTAATTAAGATTAATGTAAAAGCTCTTTCACACCAGCTACAGCCAGAATTTTTTTTTTTTTTAACAATGGTGCAACTTTAACATCCAAACTACACAGAATGTCTAAACAGCCTCCTCTGAATGTGAACATAACAAAGGCAGTAAACACATAACTCAAATTTATAGGATAACAATAATAAAAGGTGAAACTCCTGCTGAATTTGTATTTCCCATGAGCCTTTGTGGTCCAGATATGTTGAGTTTTGAAAATAGCGGCGCCCCCTTTGTTGTTGATGAACTCTAAAGCTGAAACAACTTAAAAAATTTACTTTGAGTGGAAGTAAAACCTTATTTTGGACTAAAGAGTGTGATTTTTAAGTTGATTTAATTCAAAAACTTAAGATCTTATCACCAAACCAAAATAATTAAGTTAGATCAATGTAAATAAGTCATTTATATCAACTACAGCCCAGATACTATTTTTACAGTGTATACCATCCCCTACTTTGGCTTGGCAGCTTAGATTTTTTGTTAGGCCAGCCACCCATTTAGGAGGAGATGACTATTGTTCTCACTTGGAGTTTCCACACAAAAGAAAGACAAAAAAAAAGTGTAAGGTAGTCTTCACGTTCACCAGAATCCACCACAAAGGCCCAGCACAGGCTGTTTGGGTTAAATCCCAGATAATGTGTTTTATTTCAACAATATATATATATATATATTTTTTTTTTTTTCTTAATTCTTTCTTTTTCTTATTCATACACAGCCATGAAAGTATATATACATATAAACACATATGCATGTTCCTGCCCAGCCTAAATAACAATTTCTTTTCCAAACACATGCATAGCTTTTTTGTGTGAGTGTCCGAAAAAAGGCAGTAGGCTGAAGTAAAAAATACATATATAGGCCTATCCCCTTGCATTCATTTCTTCCAAAATAATGACTGTTTGACAAATTAAACACAAATAAACACCCACACCATATCAAACCATCCTATTAGATTTCCATTATTTTAAATAAAGAAAAAAAATTAGATAAATAAAATAACATGAAACACAGAGAAAATACTTCACTAAGATATTTATTTAACTTGTAATTTTGAACTGTTGTTCTTGGTTTTAATTAATTTGACCACAAGTGAGTTTCCAGGAGGCATCGGGGCATAGCAGGACTAGTAGCAGTCCTCCCATGGTTAGCGTCCTCGTCCACCTGATTGGTTGGGTTAACTCAAACTAATTCTAGTTCAGCTTCTTCATTTGTTACTACTAGAAAAATAATAGCACAATCACCTCCAAATAATAAAAACGACATATTTTCCCCTTAATTTCAGGACAAAGACGTCTTATTAAAATGTTTCCTTTTCTATTAGAAAACAAACAATCAACAACCTGAAATTTCTGGAGAAAAATATGTAAAGTTTCAACAATATTTTCACGCATTTTATCATTTCCACATTCATTAGAGCTTCCAGATCACAACTGATCTACAAAATCCTTTCAATGAAAAATCCAGTATTCCACATGATTGTCAGAAGTTATTTTAAATGTACATGTATGTACATTTCCACATGTGTGTAAATCTGAGATCCTCATCATACAAACTGAAGTTAGAAGGATAGAAAAGATAGAAGCTCTCCTCCTGACCTGGAGATGTTTTACATTTGGACATTGTTAGGATTACAGTTACTTTTATCAGAATACGACAGTTAACATTTTTTTTACTAAATTCATAGTGAGCGAGCTGATGATGTCAGAGAATTTATTTCTTGATGGTTAAGTTTCTCTTATCTCGAATCTTTATATCTCATCAATAAGAATTTATTGATGCGTTGTGTAAATCCAGAGAGTTTTTGTTTGTGTGAAGAATAAACTAGAAGTGATTTATGGAGCAGGTTGAACTGAGTCTGATCCTTATCTGACCCAGTTTTACCAGTTCCAGGTGCAGCCTGGTGTGTGTTTCTGTATCGGTCACAGTGGGAGATCTGTGGAATGAATGCACACACACTTACACACACTCCGTTGTCATTTCTGGGTGTTTGCTTTCAGAACAACGTCGTGTAAACCTGAACATTCGAGCTCAGACATGTTGGCTGATTAACGTCATCCGTGTGAAGCGAAATGTGTCTCATGTTGACCTTTTCAGTGGTTTCAGTGGGAGAAAGTCTGATGTTTGGTAATTAACTTGTAGAAAACTCAAGCTGTGACAAGACTTCTTATTCTAAAAGAACAATTATCTGCCTCGGGTGATGAGGTTTTCTTGTCAGGACTTCTGCCAGCTGTAAATTTTAATGTCTGCTGGATAAATGTCTGATAATTTTGCAGTATATTTTTATGGTTTTGTTCAAAGAGCTGCAGTCCTCTGCACTTGAAACTGATGATGAACTGTATCTGGTGTATTTCCACGACCTCATCTTCCTCATCTTGATACACAGTCGGACGCACACTGTTTCATTTAGGATCAATAATGTTGGTTAAAAATGATAAAGCACCAACCAATGTTTTGAAATATAGATATAGTAACAAATGCAGATTGTAGCATAATTTTGATGGAATAATTGCATTGAATATTTATACACACACACACATATCTATCTATCTATCTATCTATCTATCTATCTATCTATCTATCTATCTATCTATCTATCTATCTATCTATCTATCTATCTATCTATCTATCTATCTATCTATCTATCTATCTATCTATCTATCTATCTATCTATCTATCTGCTGCAATGAAACAAAGTTAATTTTATTTCTGATTATTGTACACTCAGCACACCATCTTGTAAGAACAAAAAACAGTTATTTGAACATTTTTGCAAATTTATCAAAAAAGAAAAACTGAAATATCACATGCTCATAAGTATTTAGTACTTTGCTCAGTACTGCAATAGAAGCACCTTTTGAGCTCGTACAGCCATGAGTCTACTTGGGAATGATGCAACAAGTTTTTTACACCTGGATTTGGGATCTTCTGCATTCTTCCTTGCAGATCCTCTCCAGTTCTGTCAGGTTGGATGGTGAACGGTGGTGGACAGCCATTTTCAGGTCTCTCAGAGATGCTCAGTTGGTTTTAAGTCAGGTCTCTGGCTGGGCCGGTCCAGAATGGTCCAGAGTGGTTCTGATCCACTCCTTTGTTATTTCAGCTGTGCTGAGGGTCATTGTCTTGTTGGAAGGTAAAACCTTCGGCCCATTCTGAGGTCCTGAACACTCTGGGAGAGGTTTTCCTCCAGGATATCTCTGTACTTGGTTGCATTCATCTTTTCTTCAACTGCAACCAGTCGTCCTGTCCCTGCAGCTGAAAAATACCCCCATAGCATGATGCTGCCACCACCATGTTTCACTGTTGGGATGGTATTCGGCAGGTGATGAGCAGTGCCTGGTTTTCTCCACACATATCGCTTAGAATTAACTCCAAAAAGTTCAATCTTGGTCTATATATGTAAAGTAAATGTTTACTTTAAAAAAATTTGTTTTTTTTTTTTTTTAAAGTTCTTGCAACATTTGTGTCTCTAAATTAGTTTTTTTCAGCTGGGTTGAAGGGAAAAAAGGCTATTTGGATTGTAAAGGTTGCAGACCCCTGATGTAGGAGAAACACTGCCATTAGTGAACCCCAGAGAGCTGCATGAGTAAATAAGAGATGTTATGAAAATAAAATGTAAATGTTTAACTTACAAACAAGTAGCCGAATGTGAAGTAAACAGTAAACAAGTAAATAGACTGAAAATATATAAATTAAATAAACGTGCTTCATTTACTCGTTAGTGTTTTTATTCAGACTGCAATATAATGTAGAAATGTTTACAGCATCTTAATGTCGACAGAGAAAGATGATCAGAATCTGATCGCTGTAATTGTAGTTAGTAGATGGTAATTTTAGATTGTGTTGTACACTTGTCTGAAAATGTAAGGGAACTGAAGTTTGGTTGAGGTGGTTGGATGGCTTGAGGTGGGTGTTGGAAAATTTCTTTTATTTCCAAATCCAAAGTTGACAGGTATGCTGTAAACATCTTGTTTACGGCACAAATCTCATTATCTGCAGAAGATGTTAACCTCAGAGCCTCAGGCTGCTGTGATTTAACTGCTGGGTTAACGCTGCTTATTAAGAAAAGGTTTCGTTTCTTGTGGCAGCAGCATCTCTCCTCCTGTGGCCTGTTTTCTGATCCAGTTGGTATGTGATAACTGGTGACTTCACCTGCAGGCTGTGCAAACTGCAGCAGCCTTCTAACAGAAACGAAGCTGTGATCTGTACTGGTCTCTATACTGGTTTCCAGTCTATCCCAGTATCTAGTTTAACATTTCATTACTTGTTTATGAGAGTCTCAGAGACATAAAGCTCTACAACCTCACCCAGAGACCTGTGGTCTACGAAGCAGTTACTCAAAGTGAAGCTGGATGGAACCTGATGGAATCTGATGGAACCTGATGGACTCCAGAGGGGGAATGGGCAGCTTAGTGGTAATGTCGCAGGCTTTGGCTCTGCAGGCCCAGCTTCGACTCCCCAACACGGCACTCAGGTGAACCACCATGGACCCCTGAGCAAGGTTCTACCTTGAGTAACTGCTTCATAGACTGCAGGGCTAAAGGTTTATGTCTTTGAGACCCTAATAAAAAAGTAATGAAATGTTAAACTAGATCCCGGGATAGACTGGAAACCAGTACAGATCACAGTTTCATTTCTGTCAGAGGGCTGCTGCAGTTTGCAGAGTCTGCAGGTGAAGTCACCAGTTATCACATACAGTACCAACTGGATCAGAAAACAGGCCACAGGAGGAGAGATGCTGCTGCCACAAGAAACAAAAACTCTTCTTGTTGGGTTAGGCAAAGTTAACCCAGCAGGCTGGAACCTGACGAGCCACTGCTCAGACCCTCCATCATTTTAAAACTGTGCTGAAAACTCATTTCTTCTGGCTGGACTTTGGGCGTGGTTGAGCAGAATCCTGGTTTTTAGCCAGCACTGCTTTTAATTCATCCATTTATTTGATGTTTTGCCATTTTATAGCAAGTTGTGTGTTTTTTTTTTACTTGTTCAGCTTTTGATTGTGATCAGCTGAATTTAATTCCCACCATTAAAATGACTTATCATCCTTTCTGTGACCCTCTGGTTATTTTGGCCTCATCATCAGACCTCCAGTCTTTGATGAGTGTAAGTTCTGTAAATATATCTGATGGCCAAACTGCTTCATATTTCAGTCTTGTGATGTGTAAAGTGACAAAGTGAAACTCGTGACATGAACATCTAGTTTTCCAAGTTACAGACCAGTGTTTTTATTCCACTGAAAGACGGGCTAACAGAACAACAAGAGGGTGTGTTTTCTGACGTGGAAACTAAAGTGCATCTTGTGCGCGCTGCAGACTCTGACGAGAAGGTTGAAGACAAAGATGAAGCATTTCAATTCAGACTTTCTGCTCGCTTGTTGAGACACCGAAGCTTCTCCCTGGAGGTGAAACTTCACCATGTTTAGATTTTAATAAGTTGCCTGCGAGGCAGCATCCTCATCATCCATTAATGACACGGCCGTTAAGAAACGGAGGAAACAGAAATTGTCTTTTTTTTTTTAACCGTAAAATATCTCCCAAAGAAAAACTGCAGTCCTGCTTTTTCATTCAGATTTCAAGCTGCAGCTGAATGTTTGATCAAAGGCTCTTCTTAATACAGAGAAACAAAGTTTGGTCGTCATGGTAACCAAGTGCACTGCACTTTAGAACTGGTGGAGCCAGTTTTTGTACATTAATGTATACTTTGACCAAGCCCTGCAGTCTGCATGCAGGCAGTGAAATATGCAGTGATGTGTTTTCCTTTCATCGTTGTGTAGAACCCCCCCCCCCCCCCCCCACACACACACACACACACACACACACACACACTAATGGGATCAGCATTCAGACCTCACCTGACGCGCCTCCTGAATCTGCCTCCGCACCACCTCTTTAATGGTGGGTGTGTTATGTCTGGGCGGGTGGAACAGCAGGCTGATGCTGGTGTCCGTGCCCTCCAGCGAGACCTCCGGCCATCCCAAGTCCAGGTCTGGCACCTCCGCATCCGACTCGGCTGGGAAGTAGGTAGAGGGGCTGCCCTCGTCCGTGATCTGCGATCCTCTGGAATCTTCCTCCACAACCGGTAATTCTGCATTGTGCAAGATAAAGAGGATCTCCTCCTCCGACAGAAAGTGGCTGAGCTGCTCGGCTCGGAGGTACTCCTCGTAGGCCTCTTTGCCTCCACACAGCAGGGCGTAAATGGCCAGGCGGTAGGATTCCTTGTAATGTGGCTGAACGTAGATCTCATGGGCGTCCTCTGTGATTGAGGACGGACAGGACGGATTGGACTCCATGGATGCTGGACCCCCCACTGAGTCTGTAAGCTACAGCCTTCTTCTTCACCTTCAGTGTGACATGAGACTTTTCTGTTTTATCAGGCGTTTGAACAGCTGAACATTTAATTACCTCCTGTGAGTCACTAAATTCTTTTTGTCTACATACATCCAAAATATTAAAGAATACACTCGCATTAGTCCGGATGAAGACTTACTTTAATGTTGGGAAAAGAAATCCAGGCTGTTCTGCGCGATCCTGAGCCTTAAACATGTCTTCAAAGGAAAATCCAACCTGTGCTGGTTTCCTCTCCAACATGATCTGGCGGCACACTGTGCAAACCCTGCTGTACCTGCCCCGTTCGCTCCACTGACAGAAGCCCCGCCCACCTGGGCTCACCTGAGCTGCAGGAGCAGGATTGTTTGCCTACCCAGCTGTCACGCAGCCCTACCCAGCTTCAACACACACGTGCATACTTTTACACTGCTGTTGCTGCTGCAGCATCCAGTAAGAGAGACGAAGACGATGACAGGAGGAGGGTGATGAGGAGGGTTTATTACCATGATGAAGAAGTGGAGGAAAAACACAAGTCACACACACATCAGACAGAAAGTGAAGATTTTATTCACGGCCTCAGTTGTGATGTGACATCATCTCATCTTCTCTGTGACTGCACGTTCTGCATTATTACAACATGGTTTCAGAACAATTAAAGATCTGTGAGCTCCACTGGACACAAGACTCGGTTACCATGGTGACAGATGCTGGAAAATGAAGCGGGTGTGAGATAAGCGGTGATAGGCATGTATGAAGTGAGATGGGGCGTTCCACTGACCCGGCTCAGTGGAAGGTTCAGCTTTTAGAGCCGCGAGCGTTGATGTACGACGGCGTCTCTGCTCAGTCTCCAGGTGTGTGTGAGGGAAATGCGACGTGCTGAACGAGGCGCGGTGGCGGTTTACAGAGCGGGACCTCATCAGCGTCTACAACTAAAACAGCTCACAGTTTCATGCTCATGCTAAGAATCACTGTTGCTAACGGCAACCGTCTCGCCCACCCCTCAGACGCCCTCACCTCTTACTTTCTGGGTGGGGTGGGAGACTTCATGAATCTGGGTGGGGTTGGAGACTTGACGCTGCGAGGGGGAGTGGGAGACTTCGGGGGTGGGGGTTGGAGACTTGGGAGTCGGGGTTGGAGACTTGGGGACGGGGGGTGGAAGCAGGGGTGGAGGCGGGGGTCGGGCTCTTCAAGGACTGCGCTGGGGTCGGGGCCTTGGATGGGGTGGGGGTGGGGGTTTTGGACGGGACGGGGGTGGGGGTTTTGGCGGGCGGAGCTGGGGACTTGGGTGCGGGTGCGGGCGTGGCCATTTTGGGCTGTCCCAGCTTTGGTTCAGGGATGGGCTCTCCGTGTCGGTAGACGCTGACGGTGATCTCCACGAACTCGCCGCCGTACTTGTTCCGAACGTTGATGCTGTACTTTCCGGAGTCTTCGGGGGTGACCTTGTTGATGACCAGGCTGGCGAACTTGCCGCCGTCAAACGTGACTTTGGTGTGCTCGGTGGAGGAGACTTCCTGCTCATTCTTGAACCAGGTGACCTCAGGGGTAGGCTCGCCCCACACGGTGCAGGTCAGGCTCAGAGACTGGAGAGGTCAGAGGTCACTCAGATACATTCCATGCCGATTACCCATCCACATAATTACCACAGATTCATGTCTAGCTAAAATTCACAATCTGAGACATTTTTACGTATTCTCAGACGGGTATACAACCTCAACTCTAAAATCATTAGGACTGTGTAAAATGTAAATGAAAACAGAATTTAATGATTTTTAAATCTCATAAACCCAGATTATATTTCCAGCAGAACATAAACAACTGATTTACCATTTAATGGAAAATATTCTCTGATTTTGAATATGATTGCAGCGACACATCTGTAAAAAGTTGGAACAGGAAAGGCTGGAAAAGTAATAACCGGAGGAGCATTTGACAACGAGGAAATATCTGAAGAAGTTTTGATGCTTGCCAATGCAGCTACTTAGAGAGTGGCAGCCAAGTGTTAGAAAAATGAACTTGTACAGACAAATATAGTCCTAATGAGTGTGGGAGAAGGGCTGCGGACAAACACTGACACATACATACACTGACAGTATGATGTATGGCGTGTGCACAAGAGAGATCATAACTAAGGAGGCACGTGTCTGCATATAAACACTGAGTCACCGCACTGAATCACAGAAGTCCGTCATAAACCAATAAAACCAGTGGAAGATGCGGTTAATGCATCTTTGTGCTCTGAATCTTTATAGCTGTCTCGGTTCAGGATCTACACACTTCAGAGTGCGCAGACTGCCTAGGCCAGTGGTTCCCAAACTTTTTTTGCAGGGCCCCCATTTCATTGGCAATTAAATTGTCAAGCCCCCTATCCCACCAGCGCTACCACATGCACCCGAAGATTTACCATGAGACACGTGAAAAAATGCACTGCATTTGGGACGGGCATGATGCTTTTGAGTTATTATTCGTTCATTAGTACTTTAACGAATACACCCATTTTTTTTTTGTTAGAAGTACAAAATCTATACTTTTTAGCATGGCTACCCCCCCCCCCCCCCCCCATGATATAGCCCTGACCTGCCCCTGGGGGACCCGCCCCTCAGTTGGGGAACCACTGACCCATGGAGTAGCCTATGGTGTATGCGGACCCTGTACCAGCTGACCATTCGTGAAATGACGCAGCCTAACCTATGAATTTCTCATAGTGCTCCAGTCCCCTGTTGCCTAGCAACTACAGATATAACAGCTACCTTATGACGGCATTCTCCCCATGGAGCCTGACATTTTATTCCTTTTCATTTACCTGTCATTATTTGAACGGTAACATCACATTAACTGGTCGTTAACAGAGACAAAGTTGGTTATCTAATTTCATAACTGAATAATGTCAAACAAATGCTTTTTCTGAGGCAAAAACTCTCAAATTAAGCTTGACCACGTTAGTCATATTGTTGACGGTTTTACTTTTAAATGCTCCTCAGAGGCTTGCTGTTGTTTCGAGTGGGTAGACACTCTGGCCCAATCTCAATTCCCTTTTTTACCCCTTCACCTTGGCTCTTGCCACTTAAAACGAAGCTACGAGGGGTAGGGCTGAAAGTCAACCCCTACAAATTGGGACACCCCTTCAACAAGCATACATGTTATCAGTGATCCCACCAGCTTGTGTGTAAGCAGATGCGCTCTGAGCTGTTGGTGCAAATCTCGAGAAATCAAGTCGTCTACTGCTGTGGCTTAACATTAACAAGCAAGTTCGATTTGTGTATGACATTCCTGCTTGTCTTCTATCCCATGAAAGACGTCCATGTAACTGAAGACCAGCAGTGATGTTGCTGAAGTTTTTATTTATCATCTATCACTGTAGATTATCAGGGCTGCCTACAGAGCACCGCTGGTAGCGTTTATGTAACTGAAGTGTCAATGTAGTACTAGCAATTTTTTCCCAGTGTATTTTACAAAGAAAATGACCGTCAAACATTTAAACAGTGTTAAACTAGACAATAAAATGGTTTTCATACTTTTTAAACTTTATCTATGGGGAAAATATTTACATTTGTGGATTTTTTGGGACTCAGTAGCAGCCATCTTGCCGGTGATTTTCACACCCCTTCACTGTAAGTGTGCATCGGAAAACCCTTCATTTGAAGGGGTAAATACCCCTACCCCTCTGTCCTAACAGAACTGGGACACCCCTACCCCTACATGTGAACGCACAAAACATAGGGGAAGGGCTAAGGGGAGAATTAAGATTGGGCCTTTGTTTAACATTTGAAAATCCACAAATATATTGAATAATCTCTCTAAGATCTACTGATTATTCCTTGCCATCTAGTGTGCAATGAATTCTGGGACAAACAAGGCCATGGAGGATATATCACCAGTAGCCTCCACTGTCCGATGAACAAAGTGCGGATTTGTCGGTTGGATACGGAGGCGCCTTCCAAATTGGACAGTGCATGACGCTCCAATGTGACATATGTAGCTGATGATCCTGCACTTCTAAGTGTGCAGACCCTGAATGGACCATTTTTATAATTCATGCATGTCACTCACACATGCTAGCATCTGCCCTCAACGGTCAGAAGACTTTGAAAACCCACTGAAATAAATCAGAGACTGTTTTTCTCAGAGTTTTATTTACAAAGATGCTGGTCACTTGTTTCATTTTTGACAACTTTAATCGATGAGGGGAGAACTCTCAAAGACGGGTAATATGTTTTTACTGGTTTCTCGTGAGGAAACACCAGTGATTGGCCCGGATTTGAGCAGTCACTCATGTTAGAACTGGACACCTTCACCACAACACCCACTGTTGGCGTCTGATGACTTCAAAGATGTGAACTATATTCTTTCTGTGGAAATAAAGGGGAAGAAGAGACACAACGGCCAACAGTAGGCTGCAGAGCGGGTGTTGTGGTGAAGGTGTCCAGTATTGCACAGGTTAAAACTGGACACCTTCAGGCTTATTGCTGGTGTTTCTTCATGGGAAACCCGTAAAAATGTATTCCCTGTCTAGGAAAGTTCTCCCCTTGTCAATTAAAACTGTAAAAAATGCAAAAATGTCAGACGTTTTTGGAATTAGCTCCATAAAGACCAGTCAGTATCTTATTCTAATGGTGACCGTCGAGGGCAGTTACGGGCATTCGCAAGTTACGTATGCATAAATCCCGGAAAGACTCCATAGCGACACAGATTGTTGTTTCTGGGAGGTGTGTGCATCATTCTAAAGTTACACACCCAACTGCTAAGCCTGCTTGTTTAGTGTTGCCGGGACAACAGAGACTTTCCTGCCCGTGCTGAGTCACTCGGAAACACTGACAGCAGATAGATAAGAAAGAGCTCAGAAAACCTCTTGAACAACTCTACGCTCTTCGAAAACAAAATGTAATATCCAAAAGATTCTTGAACCTTCAGTGACACAACATTCGGAGGAATTTAGGGATGTACTTTATTTTGCCCAAATCGTAGCAGAATTTGAATTATGGCAAGTTAAAACACATGAGAAGTGGGATTTTGTCTCAGAATGAAGAATTCCTTTGAATTGACATTTATGGGAAGAAAAAGTGGACTTTCTGAATGTTGGAGCGCCGTAGCTTAAAAACCGTAAGTGTGTGCACTTTCGAAACTGAGTTCTCAGAGGAAGCTGAGCAGTTTGTGTCTGTTTGATGTGTCGCTGCCATCAGATTCACAATCAGTGAATATTTTCCATCAAATGGTGAAATGTCTCATTTTCATCATCTGATATGTTGTTTATGTTCCACTGGAAATAAAATGTCTCGATGGAATTTGGAAATCATTGCATTCCGGTTTCAGTGTCCCAACTTTTAAGGTTTTGGGTTTGTAATTAAAAAACAAGTTGCAGCCTGAAGTTTCAGCATTAACTGCTGGGAAGGCTGCAGGGCTGCAGCTCTGAAGCGTTCATATTCTGCAAACAGAGTTCAGCAAATTCTCACCTTCTGTTCCATAATGGTGACCACGTCAGGTAGACCACCCACCACTCTGCCACGGTCTGAGGAGAAGAAGCAGGAAATGACTCGTCTGCAAGACTCATTCTCAAAAAATAAAACATCTTTCAGAGTTTCCACGTCATCTTTTATCTGCATTGCAGCTTTGACTTGGCTGGAACCAACGATCTACTTACTCTTCTCTGCAAACGCTGCAGCTCTGAAAAACAGAAGGAAGTCAGTGTGATTCATTAAATCTGGACCCAGTTTAACGTACAGAGCTGCTGAAGTCAAACTTACTTCAGTCTGAGGTACTCCTCATAGGCATCAGTGTAGGCTGCAAAAAGATGCAATAAATTAGAACAATTAAAACACAGACAACAATAAAAATGCATCAAACAACTCAAAGTGAAAAAGTAAATGAAACACACGACGTTACCTTGTCCTGACAGGTCGAACGTCCGGGTGTGGGTTGTCACACCGTCTGAGATCTCGATGGAGTAGTGACCTTTCTCCTTGTCGGACGGATCGCAGATCTGCATCCAGGCCATCTCCGCCGTGCCGCCGATCCTCATCTTCTCAGAGGAGGCGATCTTACTCTCTCTGCAGGTTCATAACGCAAGCATGAGCAGTTACATCCCAACACGCAGATCAGTGATCACAGCGCTGGTCCAGTTTAACCACTGGTCCGGGTTTTATCAGAGACAAAAGAGTGGAGTCAGAAGCCACCACATGTTCAGTACTCTGATGTGTAGGACGTTCCCAATCTGATACCAGTATCGGATATCGCAGTGATATTGGTTAAAAAAAGTGGATCGGATTGTAATGCATCAAAATTTGCCGATCCAGGAAATCCATTCCAGCTTTTCTTTCACTTCTTTCTAACTGCACACTAAAAACTCCTGGGTTATTTTTTTAAACCCAACTTTCGGGTTGAATATTTGACCCAGAAGTTGGGTTTTATTGACAATAATGTTGGGTTATTCTAACCCAGAAGTTGGGTCAACAACCCAAATGTTTGGGTTGAAATAACCCAGAAACTAGTTGGTCCCTTTTTAACCCAACAATTTGACCCAGGACTTTTTAGTATGTGGGTCTTAATTTATTTTAAATTATTCTATTAATTATTATGTTTGTATGTTTAAAATTCATCATATCCATTGGTGAATAATACATTTCTTATTTCATTGACCTGTTGAACAGGTTTTTAGAGGTGAGCTTCCACAAAACAGACATATTTAGCATCAACTACGAATAAAATCAATTATCAGAGCATTATGCAGAATCTTTGACCCAAAACACAGCTACGTATTGATATCGGGCATCGGCCGATACTTGACCTGTGGTATTGGTATCGGTAGCCTATTGAAAGTAAAAAAGTGGGATAGGAACAGTGCTACTGATGTCTGCAATGACTTCCTATAAAATATGCAACATTTATAATTAATTCAGTCTGTCTGCAGAGGTGCCCGACAGGAAATCATGACCTGATCGGGGAACTGAAGTCGTTTATCATCCAGAGATGATTGTAAGAATTAATCTATCTTTGCTGCAATGCTCTGCGGGATGCAGACAGACAGAAAACAGTGATGCGGTACTTGTGCTTCCAGACGGTCTTCATCTCCTCGGTGTAGTAGTTCATGTAGCACTGCAGCCGGATGCCCTCTGGAGTGCACTGCAGCACCAGCTCGGAGGCGGACGCACCTGGCGGGGAACACACACACCTGCAGTCAGGACAGTAGCAACACTGATGCATAGACCCCCAGGGAGGGCGGGGGTGTACGGGCTCTATGAGGCGGGACAGCTGGAGATCCTGGACTCCGACACGGTTTTATTTTACTGATTCATTTCTCATTAAACACACCCGAGTTTAGAAACCACCGTTTCCTTCTTTTGAATTTCTTAGACTCGCTTCTTCTCGTCCTAAAATCGCTCCACCCTAACTAGAAGTAGCTGTATTAATAGTAGTAGTAGTAGCAGTAGCAGTAGTAGTAGTAGCATTGTTATTACTCATTATATTGTTTAGGGATCAACCGATACAGATTTTCTAGGGCCGATACCGCTACAAATATTTTCTCATCAGCCTCAGCCGATGGACAATACTGACGATATTTAGGGCTGATATTTGGGGTCAGTACTGTACTGGACTCCCAAATTAATATAATGAAGGACAATGAAAATAAATTTTCCATTTCTTTTCATTTAAAAAAGAACAAAATTCTTCTAATAAATATATAAAAAACAAACAATGCTACTGTAAAAAAAAATATCAAATGGAAACGTTAAACTTGTAATTGCTATATGTGTATACATATACAGGCAAATATTGGCCTAAAATATCGGTATATCCTCATTCTGGTATCTCCTCATTTCTTCCTTGTTGTCGTTTTGATTATTTATTGCTTGTTTCGGTTGCTTTTTTAAATTATGATGGTAATTATCATTGAATTGTCTGCTACATGAATTGTGCTATAAATAAACTTGACTTGCCTAATTATGGTTTTACAACAGTAAACTGGAATAATGATACATATTCAGGGTCATGTGACTGAAGACTTCCTCATTCCTCATTTAAAAAGCATCTTTATATTCACATCTCTGTCAGTGTTTTTCTTCTTGTTCTTTCTCTTCTGTTGTCTTCTGTACTCCGAATTGTAAATATTGGCATAATTTGGAACAGAAACAACAAAGGTTTAAGCTGGAATGATTCCTGTAAAACTTGTTGGGTGAGTTTCATTCATGCAGCTGAATTAAATTTGACAGATGAGAAGCCATGACTGGGATCCTGATGATGCTGGAGTCAGCTGATTCGACCTACCAGCAATGTGGGCGATGGCGTTGATGATGTCATCAAACACTGCGAAACCAGAGAGGACAAATATGAGACGCAGAAAAGCAACAACACGTCAAAGAGCTGAGTGCTTGTGGACAAAGAAGACCTACCCTGGCCTGAGATGTCGAACACAGACGTGTCCTTCCCTCTGTCGTCACTCAGCACCGCCTTGAAGACGCCCTGATCCTTCCTGGAGAACTAAACAAACACAATTATTTCAGAATGAAAGAATTATTCACGGCAACTTTCATATAATGGAGGTCACCAGCGCTTGAAACAAAAAGGTCCATAAAAGTCCACAAAAACTTGGCAGACTCTTTCTTTCTTTCTTTCTTTCTTTCTTACTTAGTAAATCAATAGTCAACACACAGAAACCCCGGTGTTTAGCACCTACTCTGCCGATAATGCAAGCGTAGAAGAAGAAATTAGCTGTTTACATTGTTTTAAAGGGGAACTTCGGCTTTTTTCAATCTGGACCTGTTTTCTTGCATGAAATACATTCATTTCCTCACCCAGACAGTTTTGGTGCAACTTGAATTCCTTTAGGAGATATTTTGATCCACTCCAGATCAACGTCTGTCCAATATAAAAGCAGTGATGGGGCAACCACGTCCAGCCTCTAAATAAGGCATTATCTGCCACAAACTCCTTCATTTCACCAATTTTTTGTTACAAAACATTAGTCGGACCCCCCCTGTGGGCTCGAAGCAGCTTTTTCATGGTGATTTGTCCTTATTTACAGACACTGCCATTATATCGGACATACGCTGATCTAGAGTGGATCTAAATATCTCCTGAAGGAATTCAAGTTGCATCCGTACCGTACCGTACCGTCTTCTTCCGCTTATCCGGGGTCGGGTCGCGGGGGCAGCTGCCTAAGCAGGGAAGCCCAGACTTCCCTCTCCCCGGCCACAGCCGCCAGCTCATCCGGGGGGATCCCGAGGCGCTCCCAGGCCAGCCGGGAGATGTAGTCCCTCCAGCGTGTCCTGGGCCTACCCCGGGGTCTGGTCCCGGTGGGAAGTGCCCGGAACACCTCTCCAGGAAGGCGTCCAGGAGGCATCCTAATCAGATGCCCGAGCCACCTCATCTGGCTCCTCTCTATACGAAGGAGCAGCGGCTCTACTCTGAGTCCCTCCCGGATGGCCGAGCTCCTCACCCTATCTCTAAGGGAGAGCCCGGCCACCCTGCGGAGGAAACTCATTTCGGCCGCTTGTACCCGCGATCTCGTTCTTTCGGTCATGACCCACAGCTCATGGCCATAGGTGAGGGTGGGAACGTAGATGGACCGGTAAATCGAGAGCTTCGCCTTCTGGCTCAGCTCCTTCTTCACCACGACGGACCGATGCAACGTCCGCATCACTGCAGACGCCGCACCGATCCGTCTGTCCACCTCCCGCTCCATCCTTCCCTCACTCGTGAACAAGATCCCGAGATACTTGAACTCCTCCACCTGGGGCAGGACCTCACTCCCGACCCGGAGAGGACACTCCACCCTTTTCCGGGCGAGGACCATGGTCTCGGGTTTGGAGGTGCTGATTCTCATCCCGGCCGCTTCACACTCGGCCGCAAATCGCCCTAGCAAGAGCTGGAGATCACGGCCCGATGACGCCAACAGAACCACATCATCTGCAAACAGCAGAGACCCGATCCTGAGGCCACCAAACCGGATCCCCTCAACACCTCGGCTGCGCCTAGAAATCCTGTCCATAAAGGTTATGAACAGGATCGGTGACAAAGGGCAGCCTTGGCGGAGTCCAACTCTCACCGGGAATGGATTCGACCTACAGCCGGAAATGCGGACCAAGCTCTGGCACCGGTCGTACAGGGACCGAACAGCTCGAATAAGGGGGTCCGGCACCCCGTACTCCCGGAGCACCCCCCACAGGAATCCCCGGGGGACACGATCGAACGCCTTCTCCAAGTCCACAAAACACATGTAGACTGGTTGGGCGAACTCCCACGCCCCCTCCAGGACCCTGAAGAGAGTGTAGAGCTGGTCCACTGTTCCACGACCAGGACGAAAACCACACTGCTCCTCCTCAATCCGAGGTTCGACTATCCAACGGATCCTCCTCTCCAGTACCCCCGAATAGACTTTACCAGGGAGGCTGAGAAGTGTGATCCCCCTGAAGTTGGAACACACCCTCCGATCCCCCTTTTTGAAGAGGGGGACCACCACCCCAGTCTGCCAGTCCAGAGGCACTGCCCCCGATGTCCACGCAATGCTGCAAAGGCGCGTCAACCAAGACAGCCCCACAGCATCCAGAGCCTTAAGAAACTCCGGGCGGATCTCATCTACCCCCGGGGCCCGGCCACCGAGGAGCTTTTTGACCACCTCGGCGACCTCAGCCTCAGTGACAGGAGAGTCCACCCCTGAGTCCCCAAACTCTGCTTCCTCCTCGGAAGACGTGTTGGTGGGATTGAGGAGGTCTTCAAAGTATTCCCTCCACCGGCCCACGACGTCCCGAGTCGCGGTCAGCAGCCCACCATCCCCACTGTACACAGTGTTGATGGTGCACTGCTTCCCCCTCCTGAGTCGCCGTATGGTGGACCAGAAACGCCTCGAAGCCGTCCGGAAGTCGTTCTCCATGGCCTCACCGAACTCCTCCCATGCCCGAGTTTTTGCCTCAGCGACCGCCAGAGCCGCGCTCCGCTTGGCCCGCCGATACCTGTCAGCTGCCTCCGGAGTCCCACAGGCCAGGAAGGCCCGGTAGGACTCCTTCTTCAGCTTGACGGCATCCCTCACCGCTGGTGTCCACCAGCGGGTTCGGGGATTACCGCCACGACAGGCACCGACAACCTTGCGGCCACAGCTCCGACTAGCGGCCTCAGCAATAGAGGTGCGGAACATAGCCCACTCCGACTCAATGTCCCCCCACCTCCCTCGGAACATGGGTGAAGCTCTCCCGGAGGTGGGAGTTAAAGCTCTCCCTGACAGGGGACTCAGCCAGACGTTCCCAGCAGACCCTCACGACACGTTTGGGCCTGCCAGGTCTGACCGGCAACCTCCCCCACCATCTGAGCCCACTCACCACCAGGTGGTGATCAGTGGACAGCTCCGCCCCTCTCTTCACCCGAGTGTCCAGGATAAGGGGCCGCAAGTCCGATGACACGACTACGAAGTCGATCATGGAACTGCGGCCCAAGGTGTCCTGATGCCAGGTGTAAACGTGGACACTCTTATGCCTGAACATGGTGTTCGTTATGGACAATCCATGACGAGCACAGAAGTCCAACAACAAAACACCACTCGGGTTCAGATCAGGGGGGCCGTTCCTCCCGATCACGCCCCTCCAGGTCTCACTGTCGTTGCCGACGTGAGCGTTGAAGTCCCCCAGCAGAACGATGGAGTCCCCGGAGGGCGCGCTTTCCAACACGCCGTCCAAGGACTCCAGAAAGGGTGGGTACTCTGAACTGCTGTTCGGTGCATAGGCACAGACAACAGTCAGGACCCGTCCCCCCCACCCGAAGGCGGAGGGAGGCTACCCTTTCGTCCACCGGGGTGAACCCCAACGCAGAGGCAGCGAGCCGGGGGGCAATGAGTATGCCCACACCCGCTCGGCGCCTCTCACCGGGAGCAACTCCAGAGTGGAACAAGGTCCAGCCCCTCTCGAGGATGGTGTTCCCAGAGCCCGAGCCGTGCGTCGAGGTGAGTCCAACTATATCTAGTCGGAACCGCTCGACCTCGCGCACCAGCTCGGGCTCCTTTCCAACCAGAGAGGTGACGTTCCACGTCCCTAGAGCTAGCTTCTGCAGCCGGGGGTCGGACCGCCAGGGTCTCCCCGCCCTCGGCCGCCGCCCAACTCACAATGCACCCGACCCCTATGGCCCCTCTCGTGGGTGGTGGGTCCGCGGGAGGGGGGGGCCCATGTCTCCATTTCGGGCTGAGCCCGACCGGGCCCCATGGGCGAAGGCCCGGCCACCAGGCGCTCGCCTCCGTGCCCCACCTCCGGGCCTGGCTCCAGAGGGGGCCCCGGTGACCCGCGTCCGCGCGAGGGACACGTAGCTCCATTGCTTGTTCTCTCCATTAGGGGGTGTTTGGGCTGCGCTTTGTCTGGTCCCTCCCCTAGTAACCTGTTTGCCATGGGTGACCCCTGCCAGGGGCATAATTTAGCCCCAGACAACATAGCCCCTAGGATCCTCAGAACACGCAAACCCCTCCACCACGATAAGGTGGCAGCCCAAGGAGGGGGCTACCACCAAGTTGCATCCACGTTGAAAAAAAACCAAAGTTCCCCTTTAAGAGCGAATGAGCTGCGGACAAACACAAGAGGGGTTGGCTGTTGATAAGAAAGAAAGAAAGAAAGAAAGAAAGAAAGAAAGAAAGAAAGAAAGAAAGAAAGAAAGAAAGAAAGAAAGAAAGACAGAAAACGAGCGATCTCGTCAGATTTGGTCTGCCATGGCTTCCGTAGTGTCGTGAACTTGCATGGCTGCATTACAGAAGTGCGATGTACGACTGTTAAAGCTATAAAAATCTACTAAATTGGGGCGTGGGTAGCCTAGTGGTAGCGTCGTGGGCTTTGGTGCAGAGGACCCGGGTTCGAGTCCCCCGACACAACATTCAGGTGAACCACTGTGGACCCCTGAGCAAGGTCCCCAACCCCCACCAACTGCTCCCTGGGCGCTTCAAGTAGCAGCCCACTGCTCTCTGATACTCACAAGACAGAGATGGGTAAAAATGCAGAGCCCTAATTTCCCCTCAGGGATGTAAACAGTCAATCAAAATAAATGATGTTGCTTAGTAAATTCTGGACGCTACCCACTCAGGACACTTGGATTATAATGGACGAGCAGTATGGAGGAATATTGCTGAGTTTTTGTGGACTTTTACCTTTTTGTTTAAGGCACCGGTGAACCCCATTATATTAAAGTTGGAGGATAATGAACCCCCCCCCCCCCCCCTCACCGGCTACATTTGAGATATTAAAAAAGTGCTTCACAGTCTTGCTCAGCATGAGGGTGATTAGAAAATGAAGGCGCATCATTCTGTGGGTGTTGTATCCCTTTAAAATTAATATTTCTCCCTGTCTAATCTTGATATTTTTCTTATTTCAAGATATTTTGCCAAATCTAAATGATCTCACCCCACTGGCAGATTATTTAATTTGATTATAGTCTGAATTGTCTCAATTTCAGTTTTTTTTAAAACACATTTTTGCAGTGTTAGTGATTCATCAAAACCATCCTCAGTGCTGTTTTGTATCATTCAGGTGTGTCCAAGTATTCCTTCTGAATAAATCTCTTAAAGCTGTAGCCCCTTCCAACCCTGTAAAACGCTTGGCTAAGATTTTCCACCTCCTGGGTGATGTCACGTAGGAGGTGGCTCACCTCAGAGGCTTTAACACGAATCTGCCTGTAAAAAGCTGAAGCTTTAATCAGCACCCAGACACGAATATGAACTCCATTATTCCACGGAGCGTTTTCATTATGGTATGAGGGATTTTTGTACCATCGGCAGAGGAAGAGCGCAGGCTCCAGACATGACGTTGGGGGGAGTTTCTGGAACAATTTCATCATCCTCTTTGTACCAGTGGAAAGCGGTCTCCTTCTTCACATTGGCCACCTACAATCACATGAGATCACACAGCTTCACTTCGGCATGAACGCAGGTACATGTGACGCTGAAACCCGGTTCCACGTGCTCCTCGGTACCTTGCAGGCCAGCATGACGGTGCAATCCTCTGTGACGGTGAAGTAGAGATACTCGGAGAAATGTGGACCTGCAGAGATGAGAGGAAATGAGCTCCACGTTCATCATGCTGACGTTCATTCATGGACGTCGGCGTGTTTCCGTACCCTGCTTCCTGATGTGCTCCTTCCTCTGGAACTCGGCCTCCTTCAGAGCAGCTTTGAACACTGAAACAGAGGAAGCAGAATCAGAGATGCACTGAAAGCCCCACGCTTGTGCTTCTGCTGAGAGTCTCACCGTCTCCCACCAGGACCAGGGAGCTCTGGTTCTTGGCCTTGCCGTCGTGGATCTGGACGGTGTATGTTCCCTCGTTGGCTCTGGTGAAGAGATCCACGGTCATCTGGATGACTCCTGTAGCCACATCGTGGCTGATCTTCTGACCCTGAGACATGAGGAGCAGGTTTAGAGCCAGGATGTGCGACCCTGAACCATCCCATCAGCTGATATAAAACATCAACCGCTGATTATTGACCAACGCGTACGTCTGGCCTTGGACATTTTATGAATGCAGATTTTGCTGTAGAAATTAAAGAAGTTTGATACTGTTTTTTTTTTTAACTGATATCTGATATACTGATATTGTCCAATTCTTAATTTCCGATATCAACCGATACTGATCTTTGTAGACAATTGTGGGGTTGTATCTCTCATATTTTGAGAGATACAACTATATTCTGCTTCGGGAGGAAGATAATACACTTCAAAAACTCAAATCTTACCAAGCATATTTTTCTAATTTCTAGTCAAAATCAAGAAATTCTCACTTGTCTTATTGGGAGAATAATTTCTCATTACAAGTAAAAAAGGATCTTAACCCTCTGTGTTCCTGGAGCCATTTTGTTGATTTCCTTGTTTATTTTCCATGCCATTTTGGCTGTGTTGGCTGAATATAGCTGAAACTACCCAAAGGGTAATCATTTTTGATAAATATCAGATCTGTCGTGTCAGTTTCTTGAATTAGCTTAAAATGGCTGAGCTATGCAAAAACTACCTAATTTGATCCTAAGGCCACTCTATCGCCCCATTGAAAACCATTGAAAATACATTTTTTGATCCAGCATTAATCTTAATATAGAATAATCCATTCATTTAGAGGAAGTTTTCATTTTGAAGGGCAAGCCTTCAACTTGTGATTTTTATAGTACTCCACCGGATGATGTAACTTTTTTCATGTTTACACCTACAGCAAAATATCACTTTTTTAACTGTTTTCTGCAAGGGTGCCATACAACTGAAATGATAATAATGTGTCACCAGTGGTGTCGAATCATTGTGCGTGTGCATAAAAACAAATGTCTGTGCATATATGGGTGTGTGTGTGTGTGTGTGTGCACGTGCACGTGCATGTTTATGCATACGTGTTAACAAGAGCACATATGATGTCATGTGTAAGTTCCTAAGTCTTTTTTTGTTTAGAAGGCCACATTGTGTCATAATTTTTTCAATAATTCAGATTCTGAGAAGTATTTCTTCAGCAATTGAAAGATATCTCATCAGGCGGAGAGGCTTGCTTTGGTTCTTGCTCGTATACTTTGCCAGGTGTTTAGCCAGCACCAAAGCAACTTTAGATTTTGTTTTGGTTTTAGCTCTGATACTGTTATATCCGCTGCAGGCAGCACTGAAGCAAAACTGGACTTTGTTTTGGTTTTGCTCAGGTAATTTATGCAGTTGATAGGTTAGAAATATGGAACAGGAACTCAGACACTGATGTCTTATATCCATCGGCTTAGTAATAAGTGCTCTCTCTAAACACTAAATATCACATTTCTGGATGTAAACAAAAAGCTAAAAGAAACCTGTAAAAGACTAGAATAGATGCAAAGGATTTTTTGTCAAACTTGATAAGGTACATGCTGTACATGTGTTCCTTAGGAAGGAACACATTTTTTCTTATTTTGACTGTTTAAAATATTTTTTCCTATCTTCTTTTTTTTTCCATAAGAGAAAAATAAAATTTGGCAGCATTTGCTGTGTGACCACAGTTTTTCCTTCTGCAACCTCTGTGCAATCTAGTCTGGACACACAGACACACATGTGTATGCACACGCACACACACACATGCATGTGCACACACACACTCTATCCCACCCCTATAAAAAATATAAATGTTCCGGTTTTCTAGTTTGATGTCCATCATTCAATGTTCATCATTCAGCGTTCATCATTCAGAGTTCATCATTCAGCGTTTTATTATTCAATTTTTGCTGAAATAAATGTATTTTTCTGATTCAAACTAATCAAGTTTCTGAATTTTAGTCTAAGAACATGGCTTAATTAGCATTTAGATTACATATTTGATCCATTTTGCACAGGTTTCAGATTTTGAGCTTTGAATCAAATATGTGAGTTAAAAAAAAAAAAAAGATTGAAACTGAGTGTGAAAAAAATAATGCATGAAAATCAATGTTGCTGCCAGTTGCTGGGGCTTGATAATATGAATTACCAAATACATTTTAAAATGTATTTTATGGAAATAATTTTGATTTGTTTTTGTTCTTTCCCCTAAATTACTAAATAGTGGAGTTTTTGAGTGTTCTAACTATTGTGGCTACCAAAATGTTAAAACTCAAAAATTGTAATTATTCATGATAAGATATTTCAGGCTGAGGTTATTTGAAAGGAACAAGTCATTTGAATTCGAAAAATATTGACATATATCAGTTTTGGGCAGGTTTTGCAAATTAGGGACAGTGTGGCCTTAGGGGAAAATGTGTTAGTTTTCATAGATAAACTGATATTGCATAAAAACTAAAAACACATGAAAATCAATGCTGCTGTCAATCAGTGAGCCATCTGAGGGACTTATAAGAACAACAAGCAAATAATACTTCAAGTGTATTTTGTGGAAATTATATAGCGTTTTCAAGTTAATCCATAAACAAATGGTTGACTTTTGTCACCATTATGGCAATCAAAGGGTTAAAAATACACCAAAATCTATGTGTATATTTTTTCCTTAAGTTATTTGGAATGAATGAGTCTTTTAAAGTAGAAAAAAATTGCTTTATTATCATTTTATAGCAGTTTTTGCAAATAGGCGATAGTGTGGCTTTAGGGACAAATTAGTGAGTTTTTATAAAAAACTGAGACTGTAAAAAAAATGGAAATGCATGAAAATCAATACTGCCATCAATCAATGAACTATCTGAAGGCCTTACAATAACAAATAGCAAATAATACTTCAAATGAATTTTATGAAAATTGTATAGTGTTTTAAGTTTGTCCATAAACAAATGCTTGGGTTTTGTCACCATTATGGCAATCAAAGGGTTAAAAATACACTAAAATCTATGTGTATATTTTAGGCTAAAGGTATTTGGACTGAATGAGTCTTTTAAAGTAGAAAAAAATTTTGATATATGATCATTTCATAGCAGTTTTGCAAATAGGCAATAGTGTGGCTTTAGGGACAAATTAGGAAGTTTTTTGTAAAAAATGGGACTGTAGAAAAAACAGAAATGCATGAAAATCACTGTTGCTGTCAATCATTGACCCATTCCAAGACCTTATAATAACAACTGGCAAATTTCACTTCAAATGTATTTTATGGAAATTATATAGTGTTTTAAATTTGTCCATAAACAAATGCTTGGGTTTTGTCACCATTACGGCAATCAAAGGGTTAAAAATACACTAAAATCTATGTGTATATTTTAGGCTAAAGGTATTTGGACTGAAAGAGTCTTTTAAAGTAGAAAAAATTTTTGATATATGATCATTTCATAGCAGTTTTGCAAATAGGCAATAGTGTGGCTTTAGGGACAAATTAGGAAGTTTTTGTAAAAAATGGGACTGTAGAAAAAACAGAAATGCATGAAAATCACTGTTGCTGTCAATCATTGACCCATCCCAAGACCTTATAATAACAACTGGCAAATTTCACTTCAAATGTATTTTATGGAAAATAATTAGTTTTATACATTTTTTCTTCAATAAAAAATGATGGTGTTTTGAAAGAACAATGGCAAATAAAGGGTTAAAAAGGCTTAAATCTAATTTCTTTTTAATATAAATATTTCAGGGTTAAGTTGTTCTAAAAGAGAAACTTGCTTGTGGAATTTTTTTTGATGTATGATATTTTTAAAGCAGTTTTTGCAAGAGTGGCAATGGCGTGGCCTTAGGGACACATTAGTCAGAAATTTAAAGGATCTACAGAGGGTTAAAATAAGTATTTTTTAAAAAATAAAGATTTTTTTTTTGCTTGTAATAAACAAAAAAAGAAAAAGAAAAAAAAAAATTCTGCCAATGGAACAAGTGAAATTTTCTTGATAAGATTTCTTCAAATAAGATGCATTGTATTAAAACAAGTTTCTATATCTCACTGAAATGTTTCTCTTTTGGTAATTTTGTCTTATTTTGAGTGTGATGAGATATTTTGACTAGAAATTAGAAAAATGCACTTGGTAAGATTTGAGTTTTTGCAGTGCAAAATAGCCTTAACTCAGCCAGAGGAGTTCATTTTGGACATCTGGCTGCCATATAGACTAATCCAGCAAACACCGCCGTCCGCCATTACTTGGGGAGCCTTTCTGTACATGTGTAATTAGAACAGATGAGAATCTGACTTTTTTCTGAACAATATCGATGAAATCGGAAGGACTGTCACATTCCTGGTTGTTGGAATAGCAGAGGAAAACTTGAATGTGGTAATAAGTGAAGAAGATCACGGACATTTATTTCATGAAGATTTCTGCTGTCTGTGACAAAAGTGGACACTGCTCAGTCTTTTCATGTCAGTGTGTTCGTATCGGGGAGGAATATCTGACACAGAGCAGAGGAGGAAGAAAACGCTGGATTTAATCCCCAACAACAAAAACACAGTAAATTATGGTGAACACTCATTAATCTGACACTTTATTTCACGTATCTATGCTCCTGAAAATGACACATTGTACCTGTAATCTGGGAGATATTGTGAAATATAAGGTTATTTGTTCTGATCAGGAAAACGTTGAGACCAGAAAATAAAACCAGTTCAGCCACAAACACAAATGGATCAGGAAGACGGTGTCCTGCAGCCTTTAGTTTAGTTTAGTTTCATCTGCAGGTCATGTGAAGGCTACGTGGTCTGTAGGCTACAGTCCTTAAACAACACCAAAAGCCAAATATGTGATAAAATAGAAAAGTAACAACTTTTGAAAGAGTTTTTCTTTTTTTTTTTAACCAACTTTGATAAGTAATAACGAGATTTGCGTTTTACATCCCTGTGTGGCTTGTCCTCAAAACCAGTTTCTGGAGATGAATAATAGTTTACATTAATGCGCTGATGTAAAAATAATATGTCAGAATAACTCTGAGATCTCCGGATAACATACCTATAGATTATCATTATCTTTGATGACTGTCCAATGTTGTTATACCAGATGTTCACGCTGCTTTCCATGTTGGCAGATACGAGGCAATTGGGACCGGAGACCTCAGCAAGATGGCGCATCACACAAAACGGTTGTCGGATTGGTCTATATCAGATACTAGCAGGTATTAGCCAACATGTGGCTAATTCTAATGTTTCTGACAACTTGGTAACTTAACCGACAACTTAAAACCAGACATATTATAAGCAGCTTTAAAGCAAGTCAGTCTGTAGCAGCAACAGCTGCACCGTAGTCACATGACTCTGAAAGGAATGCTGGGATATGAAGTTCTTCCACAATTACAGGGACTTTTCTTCATGCTGGACCAATGCTAATGGAACAAGGTCTTGTGAGATTTCATAATAGAACAAGATCTCGCAAGATTTCGTTAGTAAAATATTGGTAAAAAAAAATTAAACAGATATTTTCCGATATTACATTTTGAATGCCGATATTGGCGGAAAATATCGGACATCTCTTGTAGAAATGAAGATGAATTCAATCTGCAGGATGGAGTTAAGAGTTTCCATTAGCTGTTCATAAGCGGGGGTGTAGGAGGGAAAAACTTTGTCTGTAAATGAGGATAGCTTTGATCCTGAGCCAGCTCTGGACGTTTGCAGCGTACCTCTCCACTGGTGACCTCTTTGTCGTTAACGATGAACCTGTAGGACACGGATGGAGACAGCTTGACGGCCTGCAGCCAGAAGCGCACGTGGCCTTTCTCCAGGATCTCATAGTTCAGACCGTGTTTCAGAGGAACAACTGCACAGTGAACAGATCAGGTTATCAGGTGATGAAGGACGATGTCAGAGCTGTAAGCTGAGAAATCACACTCACTTGGATGTCTGATGGCGTAGCTGAGCTCCAGCATGGTGTTCAAAGCTGCAGAAGAAGAAAACACATGAGCACATCCAGAAAGACGGGCGGAGTCAGGAGGATGAAAACTTGGGACTCACCGTCCTCGGTCAGAGTGTGGCTGGCTGAGACGCCGTCGGTGTCGGTGACGACCACCGAGTATCTGCCCAGATCGTCCTTGTCAGGGTTGTTAAAGGTCAGCCTGGAGCTGTGGAACAAACGCAGCCACACGGGAACCGCCATGTTGGTTACCGCCAGAAACTAGGGATGCACAATATAATCAGCCCCCTATCGGTATCGACCTATATCGGCCTTAAAACTGAGTATTGGACATCGGCCAGCCCACCGATATTAAACCGATATTTAACCGATCAGCCCGCTGTTTCCAAAGTCTAAAAAAAAACTTCTTCTTTAAAAACTTCTACAGACTAGGGGTGGGAAAAAATGTCTATACACTGAAATATCACAATATTTTCATACACTATCATACTGACATTTAAAAACACAGTATTGATCTATTTTTCTAACAAAATCTTGCGATATTTCATTGTTCTGTTACGAAATCTCACAAGAATTCACAAAAATTACGCAATATTTTTATATGCTGATATCATATTGACATTTAAAAATGCTGAATCGACCTATTTTACGAATGAAATCTTGCGATATTTCATCGATCTGTTACGAGATCTTGTGGGAATTCACGAAATATTGTGAGATTTTGTAACAGAACGATGAAATGTGAGATTTTGTAAGTAAAATAGATCAATGCCCTGTTTTTAAACATCAATTTTATATCGGCATATGAAAATATCGCAATTTTTGCAGTGTATCGATATTTTTTCCCACCCCTATTTTTCAAAGTGTTGGACACGGATAGAAAAACTGCTATTTACAATGACTGCTTATTTTTTTCAGCTTTAATATCGGTATCGATATCGATTATCAGCCACATGAGTTTTAAAATATCGGCCTATCTAATATTGGCCAAAATCCTAATATCATGCATCCCTACCAGAAACCATTCAGCTGAAGGTTTTTCTAAAACCCTGCGGGTGAATCTTATCATGACATTTCCAACTTGAATTCCTCTCACAGTCGGATCTGATCCGTTTCTGTTTGCAAGCAAAGCTGAAAATGTTGGAGCAACATGCAGGATTTTCTTATTATCATTATTTTATTTGTTGCCAAAAATTGTGCTGTCGACAAAAACAGCCTGCCTGACAGTATAATACCTGTTTAACTACTCATACATCGCAGAGAAACTCTGTAAGGGTTAATTTCACATTTGTTCACTGTTTAAGAAAACACTACTTTTTCCTGTAGGTGAAAAGTTATGTATAAATCTTTTGTGGTGTCAAGAAAATTCAGCTTACGTTCTGCCTTTTGTTGTCATGGTGACCCTGGGACAATCACCGATGGCTTTGTAGTTCTTGGACCAAACAAACTTGGACGTCTCAGAGATCTCACAGGCCTCGAATGACAGGAAGACGTCTCCGGTCTCCTCATCCACGCCGGCCTCGATCTCCTTGGTGCCTGCGAGCAGGAAAACACGTCTTTAGCTTCCAGCTTAGTTTAGAGACTGAGCCGAGACCCCGTCTGTGCCGGTGAATTTAGAACTTCAAAGGGAAAATAAAGTTTTATGATCCTTGTCAAAGTACGACCTTTAGTTTCCATTTTACAGTTTGTATGTCCAAGACATGTCGTCCATTTAGGCCATCGACTCCGGACCTCTTGGGCCGGTGTCCGTAAGGTTTTCAACATTTCCGTGCTTCAACACACCTGACTCAAATTAAATTGGTCCGACAGCCTATGAAATTCCACACAATGACTCATTGATTTGGGTCAGGTGTGTTGCCCCTGGGCCTTCTGGACACTGGCCCAAGAGGTCCGGAGTTGATGATCCCTGATTTAGGGTATAAATAAAATGTCTTATTCATTATTTTTCAACAAGATCACAACAAATTATCCTGAAAGATCAACATTTTCATAGCAAATACCCTGAAACACAATTAAAGGCATATGCCACCTCTGGGTGAAATTGAGCCCCCCCCCTCCCCGCAGTCCCCTGAGTTGAACAAGTGGGCAGAAGCGTTTTCTCACCGACCCGGTCATTCTCTGAATCTGGCAGCACTGGCTTTAGCTTAGCTTAGCGTATTTGCTGTAATCTGGTGGTTCCAACTAGCACCACTTGGTGAAAGTGAACTAATTACCTCAAGATGTTTTTCAATTACCTTTCGTGACCCGCACATTCTGATCGAGTACAAACTAGACGTCGATTTCACATCAGGACTGACTAGGCGGCATTCAATAGGGGAACCATATGCAGCGGAAGTACAGACCAATCACAGGGAAGCACAGCGGATAGTAGCAAAGGCAGCATGTATGCGCAGCATCCGGTGGAAACCCTGTCTACGGAAGTTGGGGATGCTGCGCACGCGTGCTGCCTTTGCTTCTATCCGCTGTGATTGGCCTGTACTTTCGCGGCCAAATCCAGCAAATCTGACAGTTTTTCAGCCTCACAGTAAAGTATGGATGTTTTCATAATAGTATCAATCAATACTGATACCAACTTTGGAATTGACATCATTGATATTCATTGATATCATTGATATTTGGGTCGACCTGCCAAACGCTACCTGGTTCCTCCTTAACAGACGTAGATACTTGGCGCAGAGTTCTCGTTACCTGGAAGCGCCTTGGCGCAGACCGGCTCTGACAGCTGGGAAGCTTTGCCGACTCCACTTTCATTGGCAGCTCGGACCTTGAACACGTAACTTTCTCCTTCCTGCAGTCCGGTGACCTGCAGCGCAGCACGGAAACATCCTGACATGAGGACGTCGGTGTGGGAGAGGGAGGTTAGAGTGCACATATGTTCTACAGGTCTCCTACCTGCAGGTAGCGGTGGCTCACGGCCTCCTCGTTCAGAGTCACAAACTCAGAGGAGCCCTTCTTGGCCATGTCCACGAAGTATCCGGTGACAGGACCGGATCCAGTATAAACTGGAGCCTTCCACAGGATGACCAGAGAGTGACCTCTGACCTCGCTGAAGCTCAGATCATAGGCAGGGCCTGGAGTTCAAACATTCACAAAGTGACTGTCAGGATTTAAGACGAAGTCTGAGTTTGACCTCAGCTGCTTTTAAAGACACACAATGGCACGTCCCCTATCTGCAGCTAAACTAGCATCCATCTTCATCGTACCTGTACTGTGATTCCCTCCAGCCAATAAAAGACAGTCTTATCTTGACTCCTATTCTGTCGCTTCCCCTCTTTCGTTTCCTTGCGTTTCTTTACTGAATCCAACATGATGCACATTCAAAACACCTGCTGTGTTCATATCTGGTTCATATCCGTTTGCTAGTAAGTGACGTGATGCGCAACCAGTAGTCAGCTGCAACATCACAGCAGCGTCCCGGATGGAAAACACATACTGCTGTTTCTGAGCCCTGGCACACCTCTGGGCAGTGACGGCTCGAAAATGTGCATAATGAATGTTGGTGTGCAGATTTTTAAGGTCTAACAGTTACGTCGTGTGTCTTTAAAGAGAATGTACTCAGAAAATAACGCATTGGTATTTGAGCTGGAACGACCCAGAATGCCAAGAAAATTTAGCTTGTTCTGTTGGCAGAATTTTTTTTTTTTTTTTTTTGCTTATTTCAAGCAAAAAAAAAAAAAAAAAATCTTGTCCACTCTCAAAATAAGTAAAAACCATAGACCTTTAATAGAGAGGGATGAACCTTCCGCTACGTCACCCGTTGGTTTCTGAACAGCTAAAAGTAAAGCCAGTTGGGCGTGTCCCAATGTCGCCATCTTGCCGTGTCACGGGGGGGGGGGGGGGGGGGGGGGGGGGGGCCCGGGGGGGGGCGGGGGGGGGGGGCGGGGCCGGGCCCGGGGGTGGGGGCCTCGCCGGCGGGGGGGGGGGGGGGGGGGGGGGCGCGGTGGTGGCGGGACCCCCACCCGGGGAGCGGGGGCCCTCGGGGGGGCCGGTGGGCTGCCCACCCCCCGGCCCCCCCCGGGGGCCGGGGCGCCGTCCGGGGGGGCGGGGGGCCCAGGAACCCCCCGGGGCGCCACGGGGGGGGCTACACCCAAGAGGAGGAGAGACAAGCAGCCTCACGCAGCCGCTGCCCCCTGGGAGCTCCTCCAGCCAGCACCACGACGGTCGGGGGGGGTCAGCCCCAGAGAAGGGGAAGTTGGATGGGCCCACGGGCTCCCGCCCGGGCGAGGCCGCGGCCCGGGAACCAGCGAGGCCAACGCCACAAGGGGCAGACCCCCAAAAACACACGGGAGGGCGGGGAAAACGCCTAAAAGAAAATAATATAAAAAAAAAGTTGAGGGGTGTGGGGTCTTTTTGGATTGTGGGGGGGGTGTGTCGTCACTCCCGGAAAATACCAAAATGGGCAAAGGCAAGGCCGCTCCAAGCAGCAGGGCAATTGATTGACAGCTGATGTACTCTAGGCTAAACGGTAACCAAGCTAACTCGAAACTAACAGGAGCTAATGAAGATTAGCCCCCTAAGCAGCAGGGTTAGGGTAAGACACGCTTAGACATGCTATTAGCTGACTAAAAACAGCTGTACTGCTACTCTGCTACAAACTGAGACCGTACCGAGAGCAAACAAGGAGCTAACTAGGAGTCGCGGCCGGCTTCTGGTCTGCCGCATGTCAATCAAAAGGACACACCCTTAATTATGTGTAATTTCAAGATTAAATAACATCTAAATGGATGAGTTATAAAAAAAAATTCACTCCCCTCACAGTTGACATGAAGGTAAACTTGACCTATTAAACCTAAAATGATTTTTTGAACCAGGCTGTAAACATGTTTATTTCTACTGTGAAGTTGCCGTTTTTAAAGGATAACTTTTCTTTTTTCAACCTGGACCTTATTTCTAGGAGTTCATATGAGCATTTACTCACTAGAAAAGTTTCTGCATCACTTTGAGTCCTTTGGAAGATATTACGTCGAGTTGCCCTTCAGTGCACATCCAGTAAAATGACGAGACGTGGCAGTCACTATATAAGACATTATCTGCAGTAAAACTCCTTGATTTCATCAATGCTTTAAGTAGAATGAACGAACGAATGAGTACTATTGTCCCGTGGGTTCAGAGTTTCGCAAATTTTGTTGTTGTCTGGGTAGCGAGCTGCTCTTCTCAGCTGTACTACGGAAGAGCGCATCGTGAACGCGTGGCCCCGAAAAGTGTGTAGAACACCCTGATCACTTATGGAAAGCTAAATCTGGACTCACGGGACAATAGTACTCATTTGTTCGTTCATTCTACTTAAAGTATTGGTGAAAATCAAGGAGGTTTGCTGCAGATAATTCCTTCTATACTGGCTGCTCAGTCGCCACCATTATTACTGGATGCACGCTGAAGGGCGACTCGACATTATATCTTCCGAAGGACTCAAAGTGATGCAGAAACTTTACCGGTGCGTAAATGCACGTATAAACTCCAGTAAAGTCCAGGTTAAAAAAAATAGAAAATGATCCTTTAACATGGGAGTCTATGGGGATTTGTTCTGTTCTGCAGACCCTAGCGGATGAAGGAAGAACTACAAATAATGACTTTTTCCGGGTAACCTCATAGTTGGCCCCAAAGGTTGCTGCTTGGTAAAAACAGATTTTTTTGCTTGTAAGAAGCAAAAGAATTCTGCTAATAGAACAAGCAAAATGTTCTTGATAAGATTTCTTGACATAAGATGCATTGCCTTCAAACAAGTTCCTTTATCTCTCTGAAATGTTTCTCTTTAGGTAATTTTGTCTTATTTTGAGTGTGATGAGATATTTTGACTAGAAGTGAGAAAAATATACTTGCTAAGATTTGAGTTTTCGCAGTGTTGGACCAAAATGCCAGACACTGATATTTTCCGATATCACTTGTTAATTACTGTATTATAATAAAAATAAATACAGTTTGATTCCAGAGCTTCCTGATTAATGGAAGGACTGGTGAGGATGATGATGATGATGCTGTACCTGGCTGCTCCATGGTCCAGGCTTCACATTTCATGGGGGAACTGGGGGCTGACGGCAGACCAACACCTGCCAGGTTAGCAGCCTGGATCTTGAACTCGTAGAACGTTCCCTCCGTCAGGTGCTCCACCTGAGCGTAAAAACAGGGAGGTCAGACCCGGATCCAGAGACCTGCTGGGTAAACCTGGTTTCTGGTGGACTCACGGTGCAGATCCTCTCTGTGACGGCAGACAGGTTGACCTCCTTCCACACCAAGCTGTCGGCATCACGCTTGTCGATGTAGTAGGCGTTGACCTTGGAGCCGCCGCAGTGTTTGGGGCTCTTCCAGGCCAGAGTCATGGAGGAGCCGTCGCAGCTCAGCATGGTGATGCCGAACGGAGCGCTGGGAGTGGCTGAAAGGTCGTGTTCGTTAGAGACAACCGGAGACGTGACTTCCTGCACACGCGTGTTTCATGCACTCTGACTGAACAGCTACGGGAGGATCACGCTGAGCACACAGCCGGATTTAAGGTGTTCCACTCAGCAGGATGAAGAAGAGTGAAAACATGTCCTCCTGTGCAGAGTGGAGGGGAAGGAAAGGGGCCAGTGGGTCAGTGTGGAGGGAGGAATCAAACGTTTACTACTTACTGTACTCCACCCCCCCGCCTGCACAGAAGGATGAGACGAGACTCTGAGCGTGAGCTTTGTTCAGCTTCTGAATCACCTTTTCATTTCAGCCTCGGTTTATCACATGATTCTGTTGGAGCGGTGATAACGAGATGGAGCGGGGCTCGTCTTACCGAGGGCGGGCTCCACGGTGATGGGAGACGACTCCTGGGACTCCTCACTCAGGCCGAACACGTTGACAGCTTGGACTCGGAAGGTGTAGGTCTCCCCCGGGATCAGGCCGTGGACCACAAACCTGAAACATCCGTTTGTTTTCACTCAGTTTTCATCTGGTTTTCCCTCTGGCTGTCTAAATATTTCATGCGTTTTGCAGAGGAGGCCATGAAGACCATCAACCAAACTTCATTTTTATAGTGTCCAGTGTCTAGAAGAACATCACATGTTGCTGTGATGTACTTGTTGTAAAAGAATTTAGAGAATTAGTTCGTGCCGCACTCCCCCAGATCATTATAATTAGAGGATGTGCAGATAAACTGGATAACTCCACTTCCTCATCACTGATCTGATCCATCTGATCCATCAGGGTTCTGATGAGAACCACACATCATATTTAACCAGTTTGATCTTCTCTTCATTTTCCTGTTAAAACCAGAATAAATTCTAAATTCTTCTCCTCACATATAAACCAAAATCCACTAAAATTGCAGATTTTCCCATCGGAGCTTCACTCCCAGACTGCAGGTTTACTGCTGGTTCCTGGAGGTTCTGGAGTAGAACAGAACCTTCAGTTATCAAACCCTCTCTGTGGAACCAGCTCCCAGTTTGGCTTCAGCATACATTTACGTGTTATGGTTTAATGGTTTCCCAGTTATGTGTGATTGTTTTACTGGTTCACCAGTTAGGTTTACTGTTTTTTACTGGTTAAACAGTTACGTGTGATTGGTTTTATGATTTATCAGTTATGCCTACTGAGATTTACTGGTTTACCAGTTACATTTCTGGATTTAATTGGTTTACCTGTTATATTTACTGGGTTTTACTGGTTTACCAGTTATGTTTAGTGGATTTTTTCTGGTTTACCATTTGTGTTTACCTGGTGTTACTGGTTTACCAGTTATGTTCACTGGGTTTTTTGTGTTTATAGGTTTTACTGGTTTACCAGTTATGTTTACTGGATTTAACTGGTTTACCTGTTATGTTTACTGGGTTTTCCTGGTTTACCAGTTATGTTTACTGGATTTAACTGGTTTACCTGTTATGTTTACTGGGTTTTACCGATTTACCACTTATGTTTACTGGGTATTACTGGTTTAACAGCTACATGTGATGGCTTTAATGGTTTACCAATTATGCTTACTGGGTTTTACCGATTTACCTGTTACGTTTACTGGATTTAACTGGTTTGCCAGTTATGCTTACTGGGCTTTACTGGATTAACAGTTATGTACGTTGGGTATTAGTGGTGCACCTGTTGTGTTTACTGGTTTATCAGTTATGTGCAATGGGTTTATTCTGTTCCATTTTCGGTACGGCTGGGTTTTACAGGTTTACTTGTTGTCTTTACTGGAGTCAACTGGTTTACCTGTTATGTTGACTTGGTTTCACTGATGTAACTGTTGTGTTAACTGGATTTAACTGGTTTACCAGTTATGTTTACTAGGTTTTACTGGTTTACCTGTTGTGTCTGAAGGGTTTGTGGTTGCAGGGGAACCACTCCTTGGTTCCAGCCACGCGGCCATCGATGTAATATCCCACCAGGTGTTTCAGGTGTTTGGGAGCTTCCCATTGCACAAAGACGGAGGACTTGGTGTTCCTGGTGGCGACAACCTGACCCGGAGCAGACGGGACGCCTGTTCAAGACACAAGCTGCTGTCAATTGCTAAGAAACTGTTTTATTAAAGGAGTGATGACATAGCTGTTAAAAACTAGTTTATGTTGTTGGCATTACTGCATATGTAAATACTCCAAAGAAAAAACGGAATTTTTAAAAGGGGGGAATTATTTTAAAAACGCGAGATCACATTCCCAGAAAAATAGAGGGGGGTGGGGAGGAGAAGGGGAGTTAAACCGGGAGAAAATGAGAAGATTATATTAAGATTGACTACATATTATTTTATTAAAAAAATTAGGAGAGAAGAGGAGAGGAGAAGATGAATGAGAAAAAAGAATAAAAAGAAAGAGGGGGTGAGGTGAATAGAAGAAAAGAGAAATAAAAAAAAAAATAAAAAAAAAAATAGGGGGGATGAGGAGGTGTGCCCCCGCGTAGGGGTGGAGGAAAAAATTTTATTTAAATCATTGATAAAAAATCAGACATTACTGAATAGGAAGTACTACATACTTCTTAGAAGGAGAGGGAAGGAGGGGGGGGGGGGAGGGGGGGAGGGGAGGGGAGAGGGGGAGAGGGGGGGGAGAGGGGGGGGGGGGGGGGGGGTTGATAGAAGAAAATTAGATAGTAAGAAAGAAATAAAAAAAGAGAAAGAGGAAAAAGGAGGAATGGAGGGAGAGAGAAAGCGAGAAGAGAAAGGGAGAAAGGAAACAGACGGAAAGGAAAAAGGTATAAAGAGGCATAGACATACAAATACCCCCAAACACAAGAAAGAACAAATTACACCCAAAAGCCCAGGTTAACAGATTTAAGTGTTTTCTTCATGGAAAACATTTTTATGCAGAGCTCAGTATCAGAAGTTTCATTTTAAACTTAAAAACTAAGAATTTTATTTATAAAATGCTTAAAGATTAATTGAAAGCAGAAAGAAATCTCAGACGGAGGAACAGAGGTGGTGTTGCTCTGTGTTCTGAGACTTCCTCAGACCTGCTGTGGATCCAGTGAGTGAGTTATTAAGTGAGGTGATGTGTGGGCTGTAAACATGCAGGAATGAAGTGCTGCGACACATCAGGTGTGTGTCAGTCAAGCTACTGTTCAGGATGGAGGGCTCGCTCTAAGATCCCAGGAGATGGTTTTATTTTTTCTACACGAGGGAGGGAGGAGGTTTATTTCATGAAAGAGAAAAAAAAGTAAGAGAGTGATGGTATAATCATGAAGCCATCTCCATCTACTAGTTAGAGCACACACACAGTGAAGTTGTTTGTAGCATCACTACAGAAGGAACCAGTGCTTTACAGAGTTTTATTAATCAATACGTACCAATCGGCAGCTCCAAATCTGCAACATACAGTCAGTGTTTAAGCTGGTGTGTAACACGCCGGCCTTTAACAACATGTCCACTGTTTAAACTTGTTTTATAAACACGTTCCTATGATGACCGGTCATGCTTCAGCAGAAAAAATATTAAAACGGTTTGATTCAGATGAGATTTAAAGTCTGGCTGAGCTTTGGTCACCCCTACAGTCTGACTGCTGCTACTCCCAGTACAGAAGCTGGTACAGTACCAGTACAGAGAATCAAACTCTGACATATTCAGACTAAACTGACCTTTACCAGGTAACTTCAAGAGCAAGAACAAAGTGCCTAATATGTTGCTCTCCACCAACCCTACGTTCTAGATCAGTGGTTCCCAACCTGGGGTCCCTGAGGCTTTGACTGTTAGGAGCCAGTGTGATTTAAATAAAGACCATGTCCACACAGAGACCAGCTGGGGTGGATTTTGGCATCTGGGTGTTTCATTCACATGGAAACAACGTTCTGGAGCCTGAAAACACATTGCACCATTTCATTAATGAGGCGTGTTGGAGAAACACAACAGTGCTTAATTTGCTTAACTTTGGTTTGTCCGAGGAGTCAGAATCATCATTTATGGTGAGCAAACAGCTGATGAAGCAATAAACCAGCATGGGTTCAACAGGGGCGGGTGGGGGTTCACAGCTGTCTGGTAGTTGCATGAGAGGGGTCCAAGATGGGAACCACTGGTCCAGACCATGATGCAGCATTTTTACAACCCTAAGGCAGGATTATACTCGCGCGTGGTTACGTCGTGACCGCCGTAGGTCCAGTGTAGGTCCGCTGAGGCTCGGCGGGCACCTCTTCAAACCTGACATGTATCCCAGCTATGTGAAAGCAGCGATGCAGAAGTACTCCCTTGTGATTGGTCAGTGTGTGATTACGTGTCTCCGGATGTTTGGGTCTTCAATGAGTGGATGTCGGCTGCTATTGTTGTTCTAAAACAGGAAATATTTGTTGGAGCTGAACAAATCCATTGAAAAATCTCTGTTTGGTGGAGTCTACTCGCAGATACCAGCCCTACTGCCATGTGCAGATCTAGAAAAGAAATTGCAATATGACGCCACAACCCCTATGCCCTGCATCTGCGTCAGCTACACGGGCCTGACCTGACGCAGATGCTGCGCGAGTATAGGGGATTATCACGCTTCCGTGTTCCGAACTTCCGGTTTTAAACAGTTAGACAGCTCACTTCCGGTTCAGTTCAATGTCGCTGCTTTACTTCGTAGATAACGTGAATAAACGCCAACCCTACTGAAATTTTCACGGATTCCAGACTGAAGTGATACTAAGGAGGAAGTGGATCAAAGCGATTCTCCAGAGTGAAGGGCCGAACTTTATAATAAAACAACGTAGCATGTTTGTTAGCATTAGCCAGCTAGCGTTACCGACGTGCTTAACTTTGTGCGTCTTAAAACACACATACATCTGAAAATCGCCCCCCCCCCCCCCCCCCCCCCCGTTTCCAGTGGAACAACTGGGGACTGCCAAGAAAGGAGACGCTTTCAGATGCTTGTGTGTTTTCAGCCGCACAAAGTTAGGCACGTCATCAAGCTGGCTAATGCTAACCTGCTAACAGTAGTCCGCCAGCTACTACTCTGTTAAACTTTGTAAATCGGATAAACGCCAATGCCAAGTTTTCATTCCAGACTGAGTGACGCTAAGGAAGAAGTGGATCAAAACGACCGATTCGCCGCAGTGGAGGACCGAACTTTATAATAAAACGATACACGTTTGTTTGTGGCCGGCAGACTATACAGTCGTGTTAGCCTGTAAGCATTAGCCAGCTTGATGACATGGCTAAAGTTGTGCAGCTGAAAACACACAAGCATCTGAAAGCGTCTCCTTTCTTGGCAGTCCCCAGTTGTTCCACTGGAAACGGGGGGAGTACAGACCCGATTTTCAGATGTTTGTGTGTTTTAGGACGCACAATGTTAAGCACGTCAGTAAACGCTAGCTGGCTAATGCTAGCATGCTGTGAAGTGCCGGTGTTGTGCCCCATCGGCGACAAACAAACGTGTGTTTTATTATAAAGTTCGGCCATTCACCGCGGCGAATCGATCGCTTTGATCCAGTATCACTCCGGTCTGGATTGAAAACTTAAGTATGTTTGTAGTTTATCCGATTTAAACAGTATAACAGAGCAGGAACGGCTGTCGTTAACATGGCCCGGAAGAGGAAGTGTCCAAAAGCCGGGAACTTCCGGTAAGAGTGATAATCCCCTATAGACCGGCCTTACCAACAGCCAGCATTGAGAGACTGTACTTCAGTCCAAACATTTTTATAAAGAATCTGTAACATTTATAAAACCAAAAGTTACAATGAAAGTGAAGAACTTTTGCTCCATTATCATAAAGTTTGTGCAACCTTGGTTAAAAACAAACAAAACAGTCAACAGTTGTTAATGAAAATACATCACTGACTGTTTACTTTTACCATTTTTTATTTTACTCTTTACATCTGTGCATTTTTGTTTTAATCATCACCATCATTTCCTAAGATCTGGACCTTTTTTAACAGAAAAAAAGTCCTTGAGACAGTGTGGGGTCCTGTCACTATGCCTCCAATAGATCACGTCCCCTGGGTACTTGGCCGCAGGGATGTCCCTTTGGCTGACTGGTAAGTGTGCGTGACTCTCACCCAGGAGTTTGTGGGGTCAAATCCTGCCTGGTCCCTCTGTTGTGTACTGTGTGATATTCTGTTAAAATCCCAATTTTTCTCAATTTCAACAACTGAACACAACAAGAAGGACACAGAAGTTTATCTATCAATGGTCAGAGTTGGGATAATCCAGGGATAGCCCCCACATTCACCTTAGAGCAGTGTTTCTCAATTCCAGTCCTCTGGACCCACCGCCCTGCATAACGTCTAGGCAACCCTGCTTTCACACACCTGAATCAGATGAATGGCTCGTTAACACGCTGCAAAGAACTTGATGAGGAACTTCATTCATCTCAATCAGGTGTGTTGAAGTAGGAACACATCGAAGCTATGCAGGCCGGTGGTTCCTGAGGACCAGAATTTAGAAAGATTGCCTTAGAGACACCATGCCCCAATCCCGGTGTCCCCCCTACTTTCAACCACTAGCCCTCACCCACTGCCACTGCACCCTCAAGTTGAAGCCACAAGGGATAGGGCTTTGTACTCTAATTGGGACACCACTTGCTGCATTTACGTGCAGGCACGTAAGCAACTGCATGGTGACATTTGTACATACGTCTCACCATAACAACACACCCAGCAGCAACACGGCAGTGGCTCAGGTGGTAGAGCAGGTCGCCCAATGATCGAAGGATCAGTGGTTCGAATCCCGATTCCCCCAGCCATCTGTTTCTCATGTTGTGTCCTTGGGCAAGACCACCCTCCTTGCCTCCAGTGAGGGCCTCGCTGGTTTACAAATGTCTGTGAATGTTCCAGTGGTGGTCAGAGGGACTGTAGGTGTGAAATGGCTGCCACGCTTCCATCAGTCTGCTCCAGGGCAGCTGTGGCTACATACATAGCTTACCAGCAGTAAGCAAATATGAATGAGGAGAGAAAGAATATTGGACCTACTTTGAGTGCCCTGCACGATATAAATCTAATCCATTATTGTTAACAGTTGCAATTTTTCTTTTTTTTCATCATTCATCATCCTTCCATTGATTAATAAACAAAACAACCACACTGAGAAGAAGTCACCATTGACGACTGTTGTTTCTTGTAAACTGCTGAAAAGCCTTTGCAAGCTTTTCATCAGTGTTTTAGCCTAGCGAACATGGCTAGTCTGGCTAACGTTACGAACAAATGTGGAATCTGTACATATGTGAGTTTTCTTCTCCGAGTCCTGTCGCTCTCCGGAGGTAGCTATTGTTGTTTGATTCAGCATGTAAATGATGACGTAAAGCTTTCTAAACCTTTTCTCTGGCCCTTCCTCAGCAAGTCAGCATCTGATGTCCCCTCGCTCTGAAGGGCTAGATTCAAACTCCCTACCCCTCGTTATGTCCACTACCCCTACATGCAAAGAGGAATTAGGACAACACTACATTCACGGGCACGTGCTAAATTTAGGGGTAGGGCTAAGAAGTAGGGCTAGTGGGTGTATTGGAACGGGCCCCAAGAGGACCCAGAAAGAAGTGAAGCCCAACAAAGTAAATGACAGGAAGATTAATACTTCACTATAAATCCTCCTTCATCTCCATGGGAACCATCGGGACTTTCATGATTCATTTCAAACAAAGGCAGAGTCAAAGGAGAACAAATTTGCAGAGTTTTTAGAGCGGGAACTTGTAATATGTGACGTTAACGTGCTCCCTGTTGCTTCCTGCGCGCTTTCATGACCCTGAACAGCCAATCAGAGTGAGACTGATGCTCGGCTGTCTGCTTGGTGCACAAGGGTCCATAGACGGTCAACTAAAGCGTTAGACTTACTGTCTTCAGATAAACCAACAGAGAACACAAACACATCCCTTCTTTTTCCTTCCATCATCATGAACAGATGAGCAAACGCTCTTACCCCCTTCATCCACCTTCTGGATGGGCTCAGAGGGCGCCGACGCCTCGCTGGACCCGTACATGTTGACCGAATACACTCGGAACTGGTACTTTTGTCCATCTTGCAAATCAAAAACTGGGTAACGTGGGGAGTTGAGTTTTACTGCAGTGTTGATCCGCTGCCATGCTCCAGTGCCCGCTAAGCACTGTGGGAGAGTCAGGGAGGGAGGGGGGTGAAGGAACAGCCATCTATGACATCCTAAACAGCAACAAAAAATCTAACGGAGGGTCCTTAGGGAGCCGAGGCCCTCTACTTCGCATATGGGACCTAAGAGACGAAAAATATGAATGGAAGTCAATGAGGAGAAAATAATTATCTTCTGGTTCGGTGTTTCTGTCTGGATTCCAGATATGTTGGTTATGGATTTAAATGAAAATTTTGTGCAAAGAAAAAATAAAATACCGCGAAGATTTTAGATAATTTCAGGATTTATTTGAAGCCTCTGTGTGGACTACAGCCCTCGTCGCAGGCGACCTGCGTCACCAGCTGCCTGATTACGCTACCGTTGTGATTTTACTCCGGCACGTCACCGCTTTTTACTTTATTTTTTTCAAGAACAGGAAAAAGAGCATGAACAGATGTGAAAACCGTTTAAGTCAGGAAATGTTGAGTCTTTCCATCACACCGATAGAATGATGTCCAGTCTGGTTCACGCCCGCCGAGGGGCGACGTCATCACTTGCGGCGAGGGCTGTAGTCCACACAGAGGCTTCAAGTAGTCCTGATATTATCGAAAATCTTCACGGTATTTTATTTTTCTTTGCACGAAAAATTTTCATTTAAATCCACAACCAACATATCTGGAATCCTGGACAGAGAACGACTGGGACCAGAAGATAATTATTTTCTCCCATGACTTCCATTCATATTTTTTCGTCTCTTAGGTCCCATGATGCGGAAGTAGAGGGGCGTGACTTCGGCTCCCTATGGAAGCACATCCATGCCACTTGTAAATTAAAATCTGTACAAAGTATCTCCAAATTATGACATTTAAAGTCATTGACATGAAATTTAAAAAAAATATTATGAGATAAAAGTTCATAATTAGTTTAATCTTATTAGAAGTTTTAATCTTGGAACATGACTTTTAATCTATAATTACTATGACTGAATGTCATAATAATGATTTTTTTTTATCTATTAAAATTATTTTTCTCACATAATTATGTCTTTCTTGCCAAAGTCAGAATTTTTCTCTCATAATAATGACTTTGAATCTCATAAATATGAGATGCTTTGCCAATATTTTGGCAGGAATCAGTTTCCATAGCGTCCAGGTGAATGCTGGTGAGGAAAATAATCCATCAGAAAATTAGACATGTTTGATCTGATCAGAGGAGCTGCAGGTATTTCAGTTCATCCAGGTTTATGGGAACGAGCCACGCACCTTCTCGATGATGTACCACAGCGGAGCTCGTCCGCGGGGGCTGGGAGGCGTCCAGCTCAGCACCACGTACGATTTGAAAACCTCGGATGCATGCACATTGGTGGGCTCGTCCGGGATAGTTACATAGCCTAGATTGGGAGTGAACGGTTGAGGTTTGAAGTCCACAGCAGCAGCTTTACAGAAGTCCCACATCCTGATTTTATCCTGAACATCTCACGGGGAGGTGATCTCCACCGGCGCAGATAAACACTGCTGATGCTCTAGTTGTGGATTTTTATTTAACTTGGTCATAAATATGGTTTCAGCCTGTGAAACACTGACAGATCCACTGAGGGGTGAGATGTGGGACTTCTACAATCTGTTATCAACACTGATTTTACTCATTTTCATTAGTTGTTTTGGGTTATAGGTTTGTGTTAAAGTAGAGGATGAAGAATAAACTGGTTTAACTGGGACAAAAAGAAAAACTTTAAGTTGATTAAAGTGTGAAGGGAGAAGTTTAATCAAAGAACGCACCACAAATGTTAGAAAAAGATGTTAGATCTTCCAGGATTACTCTTTTCCTCATTTTGCGCAAACTTTAAGCTTCTGTCTTCATAATTTCTGGTAAAAAAAGACCTTTTTTAAATTAATACATCCCCTGTTGGTATGATTCAGAGCGGGGAAACTTTCCTTCAACTCAAATGTTCAGTTATTCCAGTTCAACTCATCACTTTCATGTCAGACTAAATACTGATTATAAATGCTGAGGAGAAATATGAGGATTTTTACACACTAACTGTCCATTTTTAATTGTTTACGTCTTCTTTGTATTTGGGAATAAACATGAACACCGACTGCTGAACATCTGAACACGGGTCAACGTGATGCAACCGCTTGTAACTGAAATCCTGACAGACAGGATCTTCGAGACGCGTTACGCTCCACCACTTTTCTCACAGTGGGTGAGTTCAAATGTAGTTCAGGAAGTCAAACTTTGCTTTCTTTATAACTGAAGCAACTGAAGGTGGAGTCGCCTTCAGAAAGATGTTACAGAGGCTGCTTAAATCTCTATGACCCCCGCTACAAATGCAACCTGCATTTTACAAACTAAGGAACCATTTTTGCCCTCAACCCAGCTGAATGAAACCCACTTAGAGCTGCAACTTCTTTTTTTAGAGCCACAGTTTTATTTCTGTCTTTAGGTTAAAAATAAAACAAAATAAACAAACAAACAAAAAAAACTAAATTTTTGAAAAAAAAAAAAAAAAAAGTAGATACATTTGCTTCTACGGGATGTAGGGAAATTGTGTATATATATACCTAATATATATAGCCATATATATAGCCTAATTTTTACTAGTTGATTAAAAGAAAAATAATTGTACTGAAATGTCCATTACTGTATAATGTCATTATGTTGTAAAAAATTAAATGCAATTATTCCATGGAAAAAACTGCATTTGTTACTATATCCATATTTTAAACAGAAGTTGGTGCTTTATGGAGACATTGTGGAAGATCTAAAGAGCCACTTGCAGCTCCCGGAGCTGCAGGTTGCAGACCCCTGTCATAGACCTCCTTCACACTGAACCCAGACTGACGGAGGATTCTGCTTCACCTCAGCGCCTTTTACCTGAAATCAGCTTCCTTGTGAGGATCAATATTTGACCAGTGGAAATAATCAGTGCTGATGTTTCCTATCAGTGTGAGGATATACTATATTCCTCTGAGTAAATACTAGAAATTAAACCATCTTCCTCTGCAGACTCTGTCTGAAAAAATGTCACAATTTGAGCCTGTTGCTGGTAAAACCAGAGCCTGAGCCTGAAGTTTGAATTTCATCTTTAACGCTTAAAATTTGGTAACTTTTTGTGGTTTTGCCTAAAATGAGTGAAATTTTAAAGTGTTCCTATAATAAGAAAGAAAATTAATCCCACATTAAAATAATGCCACAACTTTATCACCATAACTCCAAACCTGTTTTTTTCTGTTCTTTATAACTTTATGTTTCAAGATGGCCTCAGTTGTCAGGAAATGAGGCTAAACTGATGTAAAATGAATGTATCAGTAGATAGAGCACCATAAAGGCCAACCAGAACAAGAAAACAGACTTTATTACTAGCAGAACTTTGTAGAAATGCAGGTATCTCTCACACGGTCTCCCAGCCTTTTTTCATCTGCATGTCATTTTCTAAAGTCTCAGCTTTTAGCAGAAAAAATATTGGCATTGAATCAAACACACAGCAAAATATTTACATATTTACACTTTTCCTCATTTCCAGTTATTTATGCTACTGTTTACTTACTATCCTTACAAAACCAACTCCAACTCAGCTGCTTTTTGGCGCCACTGTGCATCAAAAACGTCTTCTTGGCTTTATTCCAGCCATAGAGGACCATTATTTTCTTCTTTTCAGACACATAGAACTTTCTGCTCACTTGTTGATCTTTGGCTGCTCCTGATTGGACATTACCATCAATTTAAGCTCTCTGATTAGTGGAAAGCTCGACAGGAAGAGGCTTCATCATCATTTCCAGGTCTAAATAGAGGTTTCTTAGCAACATGCTAGTGATAGTGATCTTTTTATGATGACAATGGGATAAATAATGATGTTGTCATGGATCATTGTGGATTTACAATCCACAATGATCATATAGAGCCTGAAAAAACGTGACATTTAGTGGCTGGGTTGTACAGTTAAGCTCCTGGATGGGATGTAAATGTCTGAATAACTTCTGTAGATCACCTAAAAGGTAAACTGTCCATCACAATTTACCCCACAGAGTTACACACTACCATTCCTAAGACACTGACGATGATAGAAGAGATGGACCTCGTGGAAATCTGGTGAAGATTGAAGGGTTAAATTAAGGAGTATTGGGTTATATTTTCATGATTATGGTGATGATTAAAAGAAGAAAAAAGATGGATGTGTTAGTCTGAGGTGAGACGGTGAAAAAGTAAAACTGAGAGTCAGTCTTCATGAATCACTGTACCTTCCAGTTCATCGGCCGTGATCACTATGTCATATTTTCCTTCAATTTTAATCACTGTCGCAGGAAAGACGACAACAGTTAGTCGCTGCTCTGCCGCCGTCCTGCATCGCACATTTACCTTCATCGGTACCTTGCAGTCTCTCGCTCTCGGCAGGGTCGATGGCCGTCACCTTGTCCGACTTGCGTGACGGCCTGCTGATGCCGGCGCTGTTCACGGCTCTGACTCGGAAGTGGTAGGAATGTCCCGCACGGAGGCCGTGAACCGGATATTTACACACCTTCACTGGAGCATCGTTGCACTGGACCCAGTTATCAGTTCCATCTTCACGCCTACACAGCAGAGCAGGAGATAACGTAAGAAGAGGATTTCACCTTGTCAGGTATGTAAAATAGATAGTAGCTGCAACATGATGCTTTTCCTTCAGTCACAAGAAAATAAAAAATACAAACTGCAGCCTAGCGATCACTCACAGTAATCAATATTATCTGATTATGTCCATATGGGAGTTTGTCACAACACAAAATTGAGAAAACTAGCAAACAGAACCAGATCTTATGGACCATTTCTTATATCACTGATGAAAATAAATAAATAAAGCTTAACAATCAAGCAGCTAAAAATCCCCATTAATCGACAGTTATACAGCAAAGATAATAATATACATGAATGTTAAATCTACAGCTTCTCTTCTTACTTATCAAACAGAAAATGTTATGTTGCAACCAGCAGCTGCAGGTTCAGTTTCTCTGGTAAACTACGGTGTCCCACAGGGGTCAGCTATAGGACCACGGAGCAACCAAGCGGCAACATCCGGTGGAAAAATGTGGAGCTACCCAGAAGGCTTGAAAATTGTAGTTCATTCATTTAAAGAAAACTTAGATGCTATAACTGGTCACCATGGTTACCATCTGATGGCTTCCAGCTGAAACACGTGAAGCCTGCTGGTGTTTGGTCTTAATGAAGAACTGTATGAAGTCTGATGTCTGGGACTCCGTTTGGACAATATCGGTACATCGGATATCAGTAAAAAGCCAATATCAAACATCCCTATTTACAGTTCTATTAAAACAGAAAATGATAGTAAATAATATACAGTCACGTAAATAATTAAGAAACCACCTTGGTTTTCTCATATTTCTTAGTCATTTTAATGCCTGGTACTACTAAAAGTACATTTGTCTGGACAATATAATGACAACAACAAAAATAGATCATAAGTGTTTAATTTAGGAACTGATATCTGCCATTTTCCATGCTTCTCTTGATAAGTGATTTTGGTTATTAAGTTCTTACATCAAAAGTTATGGCATTGTTTTGCCAAAAACAGCTCTTAGGCATTCTATATTTTCTTTTCTGTCTCTTTTGGTCACATGATTTGATTGAGTCGATTGCATAACCATTATTTTTGGATGACAAGGGTGGTCTCTTATTTTTTTCAATGGCTGTATATATGAACTTCTGACCAGTTTAGTTTCATGATTTGAAATTGTTTGGCTTGTTTTAGCTGCTTCATCTTTCCTGCGAATGAAGGGCGTGTATAAATTGATATACAGATGAAAGTGAGAATTATAATCCAGCAGGTTCATGACGTATTCATCGTGAGCTGGAGATTTATTCCACATCTTCGTGTTCCTGATCCAGCTCGGCTCTATTTTAAGACTCTAAAGAGTGTCAGGGTGCTGACTGACCGATCCACAAAGTATCCAGTGATTGCAGCCTCGTTGACGGTGTTGGGAGGTTTCCAGGCAACCAGGACGTAATCCGAGTTGACGTCATACGCCTTGACGCTCATCGGTGCACCAGGGGCTCCAGCTGTAGGGGGGGCAGCGTCTGTGGAAAGTGGAGAAGGTCAGTGGCCCTGTCTCAGAGGTCGTTCCCTGCATGATGTCGGCGTGCTGATGCAACATGAAGCAGAGTTACGTCACCTGAGACGAACAGGTAGGCGCTGTGCTCGGCGGTGCCGTCCTTGGTGAAGATGCGGAGGGTGTAGAGACCCTCGTCGTCCTTGGCCAGGTGAGGCAAAGTCAGGCTCGCTGCGCCTCCACCCACCGACATCTCAGCCAGCGCACTCGCTTTCAGAAGTTTATCTTCCAGAGGAGATGGAGGACAGAGTGAGGAGCGCTGCAGGCTTACCAGACAATCACCGATTAGACCAAGTCGCAGCATGCCTCACCATCTCTGTACCACTGGGCGAGGGGTGGTACGTTGGGGAGGTCGGGGACCACCACCATGGTACACTTGAGTTTGATGGAGCTGCCTTCCACTCCGAAACTAACCGAGAACCTGTCCAGCAGGGTGACCTCCAGCTTACTGGGATGGATCTCAGTCAGATGGGGAACTGGAAGCAGGAAATAAGGACGAGACGATTCTTACTTACAACAGGGTTCAGGAAACAATCCACGACTTATCGTTGCACCACTATCAGTCCAGCTGCATCCTCTTACCTAAACCAAGCTGGCAGGACTCTGCAGCTCCTCCTGGTCCTGTGAGAAGAACAGATTCACTGTCAGAGAGCCGCTACCATGTTAGAAAAGTCTGACAAAGGGAGAGAGAGGCTTACTCTTCACAGTGACTGTCGCCTTGCTGGTGGCGGTGCCATGCTGGTTGGTGGCCACTGCACTGTACTCGGCTGTATCACTCACAACACACCTGAAAGATGAGGCAGCGCACACACAGACGCCGTCAATCACCAATCAAACCTTTAAAAAGCACCACTGAACTTTCCTTCTCATCAAGACTTTTAGGATCATGTTTAAGATTATATAAACAAAACATGTTTCTCAAGATGCAGCCCAGTGTGATATAAACCTGCTGTCAGGCTTCATTTGTACAAAACTCAATGCAACACAAAGTGATTTCAAGCAAAAGCCTAAAGACAACAAATGTCCCATATGAAATGTAATATTTTCACCACAAAAATACAGTAAATCCACGCCTTAAAGGCATTAGAGATGTTTCGGCATTTCAGAAAGCAGAGACTGTTCGCGAGTTTTTGAATAATGTGCAAGATTAACCTGCTAGATTCACAGCTCCCTGCCCCGACCACAGAACAACGTGCACGCGCCCCTCCAGTGTTTAGCAGACAGCGGCTACAGATTCTCCATCATGTCACAAACGCAAGTAAATCAGATGTCGTTGTCTGAACGTCGCTAACTGCTAGCAGAATTATTGTTAGCTACCTGCTGTAAATGTCAAACGAGTGTCCGCAGCTTCTGGCACGTAGTTTTAATCTCGCCAATCAATCACTCTCATTGATCAGTCTCTCCTATTACCCATTGAATTGACTCACTCAATCACTCTTACTACAGTAGTAAAAGTGATTGACGAGCCAATAGACAAATGAAAAAGTTAAGGAATGCAGAGATGATTGGTGGATGTTTTTTCAGTCCCATTACTTTCACAGCTGATGTATAATAATATTCATATATCTAAAGCTTTTGATTAATTACAGTGTTTGGGGCAGTGAACCCAATTTTATTGACTATTGCAAAAATTGTTGAAAGAAACATCTATAACACCTTTAAAAACTGTAACTGCAAGTTTGGAAACATGTCAGAATCTCCATAAATAAGGAGGATAAATGGGGTTATGATGGATCTGGTTCACCACTTAGACACAACATCTGCATGCCAAAAATAAGCTTCTCTCAGTGAGATAAAGCTGAATTGGGATTTTTAGAGAGCAGCAGGAATAACTTTGTTTCTGGACGCTGGATGAAAAAAAAACTTAAATCTAAGGCTTGAAAATGATCCGAAACTTTGTAAATAAGGAGGAAAAAGTGGGTTTTGGTGGATCTGGTTCACTATTGGTAAAAGGCACCAATATGCTGGAAATCAGCTTCTATCACAACTTTCCTCTTAGAAATTAGTAGCAAACTTTCCCAAATAGTGTTTTGTTCTCTCACAAAAAAAAAAAGTTATCTTGCCCAGCCAGGCAGCTCTCTGGGGGCTCAGCACCCCCAAACCTCTGCCTTTGCGAGCCAAGCGCTGTCTTTTGTGTCAGATTGGTAAGATTGGTACCCTAATGGAAGGGTCCCAAAACGTAGGGCGGGTTGGGTCAGATATTAGGGCACCCGTCCCAGTTTTTGCCTGTGGAAACACGATAAAATACAGACCGACCTGTCCTGAACTGGCTCGGACCTGCTGATGGGAACAGGGCTAAAACTTTAATTATGTGTGAATGTGTCTAGAAGAATAACGTGTTCATTTCACAGATGAATTTCTTTTATACACTTTGCTACAGTTTCAGTTTCATCAATACCAGCCCTATGTTTACTTGGTATTTGATCGATACCAAATCTTGTAATACGGCACACCTCTACACCCCCCCCCACCCACCAGGCTGAGACTAACTCCTAGAGGTTAAGGAAAGAACTTTTCCGTGTGCAACAAAGATGGATGTGCAGGTGCAGCTTCACGTGGAGATCACGTCACATCTACAGATCTAACGCTGAAGAGAGGAGGAGTCTGAGGATGAGAATAGAAGAAGAAATGTGACCTTCACCCCGAGCAGAACTATTTTAAGATGATCCTGTTCCTCAGCTGTGTGTGTGTGTGTGTGTGTGTGTGTGGGGGAGGTGGTGCTGTGTCTTCCTCCTATCAGCTCAGGCTGGGGTCTTTTGGAGCAAACAATGAGGAAATCCATCCGCAGGAGGAAATTTGGATCAGGAGTCTCCGTGGCGACGCTGTCATGTGATGTGGAAACAGATGTACTCATTACTTCAGGAAAAGAAAGAAGGAAGGGGAGAAGGAGGAGTGATGGGGGAGCAGGCAGTGGGAGGAATTCAAGGCTCGAATGACGCAAAGGTCAGCACTTTGACACCAACAGCTGAGTGGAGGACCGGACTACAACCAGCAACCGGGAACCTGCAGGATTCAGTCCAGCTCAAAGACAAACGGAGGAAAGAAGGAAAATTCCTGGAAATAAAAACCACTTTAAATCTGAAATGGTTTCATCCTGATCGCATTCTTTCTGCTTCCTTCTCTTTGGTTTTCTTCTTGTCTCTGGATGTTCTCAGATGACAACCTGGTCCTCAGTAATAATGAATTATTATCTTGTTTATTTTACTTTTTGTCACCAGAAAAGGGCAAATGGGCCTGAAAATGCATCATTTTGCAATTAGAAACATTTAAGTCAGTAACATTGTAAATGTTATTTTTCACTAGTCATCGTTGACCTATTAATCATTATAAGAAGCTCAAACTGATCTCAAGAGATGAGATTGAGCCGCGAATGAGCAGCACATTTTTCCTATGATCGGCCGGCAGAAGGCCACATCACCAATTTGCTGCTTTGGAGATTTAGACTGAATAATATCTGTTTATCATATTCACTCTGGTGCTATTTCATTTTTTTGTCGTTTCAGAGTTAATTAAGTTTGTAACATTTAGTCATAGTAAAAGAAAACCCACTATATTCGTATAGAAAGTAATTCATTTGTTGTGTCAAAAACTGGTATTTATACAGATAAAAGTATGAAGATGAACTCACATTTGTTCTCCACAATAAGAACTGAAGTTAATGAAAATTTGTATTGTAGCAAGGTACGCAACGGAGGGCCCAGGCGGGATTTGATCCCCAGACTCCTGGGTGAAAGTCATGCGCGCTGACCATTCAACCAAAAAGACATCTCTGTGACCAAGTAGCCAGAGCACATCATCTATCGGAGGAATAGTGACCAGACCCCACACTGCCACAGTATATTTTAAATAGCCTTAGCTACGCTATTATAAACTGGCTTCAATTCATCTGCTTTTGTATCCCTGAGATGACATGAGGCGCATTCGGACAGAGAGGTTCTAGGAACGCAGTTCCTTTATCACCCATCAGTTTGCGTTCACACATGAGGGAGGACCTTGGTAGGAACCATGTTTGACGCAATCGTCTGTGAAAGTTACAAGTTTATGCCCCAGCAGATCTAATACAACACTGAGGTTTCTCATCTCTTTTATTCAAAGCTATTATAAAAGCTAGCTTTACAGCTTTCCATCATCATGGTCATTTGTATCACATAACAGAACAGCCCCCCGTTGGAAAGCTGCTCTACGAACGTCTTGTTTACCTTTTGTTGAACTGCGCCCACTTTAGTGGACCGGGGTTCGTCCCCTAAAGTGCCCGGGCAGCAGGCGCAGATTCTACTGCCACACTTTGCAGCTGTATTTGGGTCATTAAATTAGTATGAAAATAATTGCTTTTGGACGTTTCAAAATAGTTATTGATTTTGGGACGTGTACCATTGTGATCGATTTAATAATGAATTGGTACACTCTCTATTATAAACGTATCTGGTACAGTTGTAACAGCTGTGGGACTTTTTAAATATGGCACGGCCGGAAGAAGTGGAGATCACGCAAGGGCGCGGCTTGCCATTTCTACCAATCACCAAACATCTACATATTTCAGTTCCTATGGAACCCGAAAATACCCTGCCTCGGAGTAGGAGCTAAAAAGGTTATAGGAACTGAGGGCCGAGGTCCCTAGTTCCTATATGTCCGAATGCGCCAAAAAATGGCCTGTTTCTCGAAAACGTTATAGGGACTCCAAAAGGTTCCTACAGTCCAAAAGTGCTTAAAGTCATGAATTGGTGATCCAGTGACCAAAAGGGCCTTAAGTGGGAAAGTGTAATCTCTCTCTTTAAAGTGCTAAATGTTTACTTTATTTCCTACAAAATCTTACATCATAAGTCACAGGAATAACCACACCATCATGTCTTTAAAATCTACTCTCTATCCACAAAACCGATGTTATATTTGTTTCTCAACACATTTTTATTTCTTTCAGCCACAGAAGTTTAAGTTTTAGTCTGATAAACACATGTGATGCAGTTCTCCAACTAGTTTATGCATTTTAACAGTTTTCAGAAAAATGAAGAGATGGGTAAAGCTTTGGAAATTCCTGGATTTTACAGCATCAGTTGTATTTGGGATGCAGAGTTGTGAGGGAACCTACCTGCTAATGATCAAACTGTGGACTCCATACTTGCTCTCGATCTTGTACTTTCCAGGAGCACTCAGAGGGTCGACGGGTGCTCCTCCTTTATACCTGCAAACAGTCCAAATCAATCGGGTAGCTGGCAAATGTACTGTCTGTGAGTATGTGCACGGATGCTGTTAGAAACTGGGAAAGCCACAGGAACCTTGTAATGGTACCAATGGAAAGTCCTGCTCTTACCATTTCACAATGGGCCGTGGGTTTCCCTCCACGGTGCAAAAAAGCTTGACGGGGGTCTTCTCCCACACGGTGTGGGGCCGCAGGGCCACCAGGAAGTCCGGCATCTTGGGAATTTCTTCCATGTCCACCTTCTTCTTCATCATGTCCTTCACCTGCAGAGTGGGAAGTTAATCAGAACGAACATGTAACCTGTTCACCTGTTTACCTGTTCACCTGCTCAAAAGTGTTACTTAAGCAAAAACTAATCAATTGTTCTAATATGAAACGGACTCATGCTGAGTGTCAACATGACTGTTGTGCCTCAATAAAGAAATTAGGTCACCATTTGGTCAAATTTTCAGTGTAATTATGATATTATCTTTATTTAAATGTTTAAACTGGAATGAATGTTCATCAGATCAGAAGCAAATGTACACATATACTCTAAACTCAACCCTAATTTAGTTTAGTTTGACATTAATTATACGATCTCAGCACAGAAACATACTGTATTTGGTTTTTTAGCATCCATCTTGCATTAAATTTCTCAAATTCAAGCAGTTAAAAAAAACGAAGCCGGATGAAGGTGAAGGGCAGGGAGGCAGGGAGGAATAAACTCGTAGCTATCGCCTTTAATGTGTCCTGGAAGCTGCTCACCTCCTTCTGGATATTTAGACTCTCCACTTGGGCCTTGGTGGCCATCCTTATCCTGTGGAGCTCCTGCTGAATAACAGCCAGTCCTTTCCCCACATTTGTAGACACTCTTTGGTACTCCTCGGTCTCCTCAGCAGTCCTGGCATCACAAACGTAAATGATCCCAAACATGAACTTTCTCTGACTGAAAGATGCTGAATACTGTTTAAATTTCAGCTCAACTCTGACACGATGAGCAGAATCAGCTGTTTTACAAGCATCTGTGGTGGTTTCCAGCACGGCGGGGGCGGGAGCTTACCTCTGCCGGAAGGCCGGGATGGTATAGGCTGGTTCTGCCATAGCCTCTGTGGCCTGGGCCTGCACCTGGCTCACCGATTTAGAGCTTGATTTCCTGTTGAGTGGGAGAGTCCGTCACCATCAACGTCCTGCCACGAGGAGTTTGCAGGTTTTAGTTTTGCAGAAGCGCTCGCTTGGGCCGACAGAGCTCCAGATGCTGATGGAATTTCTCTAATTCTACGTTTTATTCTACAGGATGTGCATGTTAGGCTCACGCAGGGCATCCAGAAAACAACATTTTTATAGCACAGCTAATTATAGATACATGCTGCGACTAGTCGTTGAGCATTTCAGCTGGCTGATGGTGGTTAGTGCCACATAAATACCTCAACAACAGATAACATCAAACATGAAAACATTGTTCAAACTGAAAGAAAATTGATCAAATCTGTTCAGAACTTCATAATTCTCCCGTCCAGTCAGTCTGAAGGAAACCTAAGTCAGTTCTGGTATCACTATGTATAGCTCTAAGCCCTGGTCTCAGATGTAGGTCAGGTTCAAGTGTTGGCATAAGTCTTCTGACATAAGGCAGCATGTCAGCCTTTTACCAGGCATGGTGATCACAACTGGACAAACTGGGACATGAACTGGTTAATGCAGCCTTTATTGTTGAGTTCATTGTGATTCTGTTGTATTGCAGGACTGTTTAACACTTGTGGGTCGCGTCAATTTACCACCTTTGAAGTCATTGTAGGACAGAAAAGCCCTCTCCCAAAACCTGTTATGAATTCATGACAGATTAGTTTTTTTCATGACCAGCTTCAGTCCTAAACAAAGGGACCAAATGCGTCATTATTCAGATTATTTTAACCATTTAAATCACAAGATGTCTTTTTATCAAACAAAAAGCACAAAGTATTTTTTCAACTTTTTATAAAACACAAATACAGAAGAGGATTAGGGTGAAAACTGAGAAAAAAGTCAGAATTCTGATTTTAATCTCAGAATTGTGATTATTTTCCCTCAGAATTATAATTTTTTTTTTCAGAAATTGAAAAAAAAAATCTCCTTTTTTAAAATGTTATTGAAAAAAGTCAGAATTCTGACTTGTGCCCAGGACATTAAAAAAAAGTAATATTTTTCTGGAGATTTTTTTTTTTCAATTACTGAAAAAGTCAGAATTATCACTTTAATCTCAGAATTTTTTTTTCATTCAGAATTATAACTTTTCTGAGAAATTGAAAAAAAAATCTCCTGAATATATATTATATATATATATATATATATATATATATATATATAAATATTTTTTTTTTTTTTAATGTTGGGGGGGGGGGGGGGGGGTGTAATTCTGACTTAAAAGTCTTAATTCTGATTTTAAAAAATAAATAAATAAAACTCCTGCATTTTTTTTTTCTTTTTATTCAGTGACCCTAATCCTCTTCCACACACAAGTTTGGGAACTGGGTATTCTTCTATATCAGTCAAAATTTCTACTAAAATTGTGAAAAACATTAATTTTATCTTCAAATAAAGTCATCATCCCCATAATATGAAAAATATCTCATTTGTCATTTTATCTCAACAGTGACATCATGTAATCAAACTGGCATTTAAAGGGTTGAAGCAATTTGAATAATCACAGGTATGTTTTTCTTTTAATTAGAAATGAAGATGACTGAGAGATGCAAGAAAAAAATGGAAAAGAAAATTAATCTGTAATGTTTTTATAGCAGTTTTAGTGAGAAGACGTTTTTGTCCTCTAAGGACCAGGAAAGGTGGTAAATTTGTTCCTGGTGTCCTGTTAAACTACAGGAGAAAACTCAGTTGAAATTCCAAAGTTTTTCAATAAAACTTAAATATTTTCATACAGAAAATGTTCCTGTAGAGGAAACACAACTAAAGAAGGTTAAAAAAAATAAATAAGAACGACCAGAAAGGACAAAAAGTCCCCGATGAGCAGTTAAACATCCAGATATGGTGCAATGCTTCTAAAGCGAGCCAGCAGAGCAGATTGTTTCTGATCAGCAGCTGCAGAAGCAGCAGAGCATCGATCTCTAAAGCGCTGCCATCGTGTCCCGCGGTTACAAAGAAGCTGAGTGATGCTGATGCTTTTCAGGATAATAGTTCTGTAATATGAGGCGAACGTAACCACAGTCAGGTCAACAAGCACAAACAGAAGCTGCAAACTGTCTGATTTTCCTCCCGTTACTCTGAATGTCACAAACCTTTACTACGCCAAGCAGCATCCGTTACTATGGCAACTTTTCTCACCAGTTTTAACTCACAGGGGCGTGGATATATGCAGCAGCTCTCAGTGCTTGGGATTCACGGCACATTAACGGTGAAACAGAATTTCAATGTGGGTCTGAATCAGGGAACGAGGATTGACGGAGCGATACTTCTAAATCGATGCTTCAATATCTGCTGGTCGAAATATTGATCAGATATTTTTCTAGATATTCCACCGTGCTGATACAAAACGAGCAAACTGTCCTCACTTCTGAGAGTTTCAGGCATAAAATCACATCCGAACACCAACGATGGTGAATTCCTTCCATGTCCTCTGTGTTTAATGATTATAGTAGCCAATCAGATGCCATAATGATGATGATGATGCTCATAATTTATTGCAGGCTCTTGAGCACATTGTTCTTTCAAGTTCAAGTTCAAGTTCAGTTTATTTATAGAGCACACTAACAACATCCTTTTGGAGCCTGGATTAATTAATATGAAGCCAAAGTTTTTCTTATCTTTAAAGAAAAATGTTTTTCTTCTCATTTTTGTTAATTTTATGAGCATTAATATTTATTCATTCATCCGTTGAAATAAAAATATTAATGCAGACTGATTTTTCCTTTAAAGGGACAAAGAGCCCTGGTTTCCTCATGGATATGAGGAACGATACACACTCAGAAAAATAAGTACCAAATTGCACCTTTTGGAACATAAATGTAACTTTTCAGTCTCCCAAAAAGGTACCTGTGCAGTCATCCTCAAAATTATTCATACCCTCTATTTAATGAAAAGGCTAGATTCACAGTAGTAATTTAAATAACAAGAAACTAAAAAAACTAATAAAAGATAAAAACTGACAAAATTATAATTCAATTAAATAAAAAAATTCTTTTGAATTGTGGTTGAAGGTAATAATTCTAAAAAAACAAACAAGCAAACTTGTCCCAGACACATAAGTGCACCTTTCTCATGAACAGTGGAACAACATGCCTGTCAAGAGGTGCAGAAGTCTTTTTGAACATTAGAGAAAACACCTGACTTTTAGCTTCAGAGCCCCATTATGCTCGTTTACTTGTTTTATTTTTTGTGTGTTTGTTTTTAACATTTCTTTCAAACCACAACTCAAAATCAATGTCGTGATTTTCATAGAATTTTTATTTATTATTACTTTTGTCAATTTCATCTCATTTCACTTCCCCTTCTGTGACCCTTTGAGCCCCAGGCCTATTTTTTTGGACCTTTGCTTGAAAATTGCTTGCACTTAAATAAGTATATCTCTTAAACTAAAGATTGAAATAATCAGCTGTCAGTGAAATAAAATTAAATTGACTAAATTAATAATATATACTATATGTATATATTTTATACTATAAAAATCATGACATTGATTTTGTATTGTGGTTCAACATAAATATCAAAAACAAACAAACAAAAAATAAAAGAAATAAACAAGCATGATGGGTCTCCGTAGATAAAATTTTGTTGAGCAACACTTTGAATCAGCTGTTTTCTCTAATGTTCAAAGAGACTTTCACACCTGTTGGCAGGTATTTTGGTCCACTGTTCGTGGGAAAGGTGCTCTAATGTGTCTGAGCCATTTTTGTTTGTTTGTTTTTTCAAATTATTATTTACAAGCACAATTCAAAAGCAATATTTTATTTCACTAAATCATAATTTTGTAAATTTTTATTTATTATCAATTTCGTATTAGTTGAATTACTATTGTGAATTTAGCCTTTTCATTAATTGGAGGGTATGAATAATTTTGAAGACGACTGTAGGAACATTGAGATCCATTTATGACCCCCACAAGGTACAAATTTTCAAACTCTTAAATTCTGATATCTGATATCAACCGATACTGATATATGCAGACAACTGTGAGGTTGTATCTCTCATATTTTGAGAAATACAACTACATTCTGCTCTGAGAACAAAGATCCCAAAATATCCTTAACTCAGCCAGGGGAGTTCATTTTGGACATCTGGCTGCCTCAGATACTAGCAGGTATTAGCCAACATGTGGCTAATTATGTTTCTGACAAGTTGGTAACTGAACCAACAACCTAAACCAGACATATTATAAGCAGCTTTAACGCAAGTCAGTCTGTAGCAGCAGCAGCTGCACTGTAGTCACATGACTCTGAAAGGAATGCTGGGAAATGAAGTTCCCCCACAATAACAGGGACTTTTCTACATGCTGGACCAATGCTGATGGAGCAAGATCTCACAAGATTTTTTTTGCTCTGTAACAAGATTTCATTTTTCAAAATATCAGTCCAAAGAAACAATACCGATACTTTCCAATATCACATCTTAATGCCAATATCGGCCAATAATATCGGACATCCCTACAAATAAGTAAAACTTAAGAATAGAAATACTGGAAAAAATGCTTTTAAAACAGTGATGAAGAAATTTTGCAAAAATAAGATTAAAAACTTCTTTAAATTATCAAATAACTTAAGTTCAGGTTAAGATTATTTACATTTTTTGTGGAAAATGTTCAAATATAAAATGTTAAAGTAATCTACTGGTATTGCGATACTCAAAAAAGTATTGATTCTGATATTTTGTCCGGCTAGTATCAAAGTATCGACTCCAGGGTATGGATCTGCCCGTCCCTACAGAAATGCACCCGTGCAGTCCCGTATTTCTGACAGTAGCCTGTTCGCATCCATGTCTTGGTAACGAGGTGATGGGCTTTGGAAAGTCGGGCTGAGCTCAGCTGATGTCGGAGCTGGAAGCAGACAGGTGCATGTGAGCGTGCACGGTGGGCTGAACCTGGCGAAGCGGCGGCTGAGCTTCACGAGCGCAGCAGGTACGTCTCATACCTCTCTGTCTGCTGCTTGACAACATGCTTCGTGTGATGGTAGGCATAGTCGGTTTTGACTTGGCTCGCATGCTTCCTCTTATACCACGGTGTGACTTTGGAAGCCATGACTGGAACACTTCAAGGAGACCTGGCTGACGGCACCAGGGGGAGGGGGAGACCAAACATGTGTTCACCATGTTAGAAATGTTACACAGCAGCTGACATTCTGCAGTAAATTCACGTTTCTTCATCGGGACGACACCTCCGAGGAAAACCCTCAGCTGGGAGTTTTTCCTGCTCAACTGCTCAAAGATTCTGATAGAATTTACAAATAAAGATGTTTATCTTGCAGGAATGAACAACAGGACAGCCTGAGCCGCCAGTGTTTCCCCTTACAACCTTCCTGAGCTCAGCTATGAATAGCCTGCAGCCATCTGCAGATTCCAGGATCAGAGAAACGGAGTCAATAAAAACCAAAAAGCTGACATGTGTCATAAAAAGCAGAAATCTGAGAAAATTTCCCACCAAAGATGACTGACATGGAAACCTGCTGTCACTCCCACACCAGCTCTATGGCTGATTATACTTCTAATTTGTGTTAAAATATTTCAGCACATCATCAACAGTTTAATCTGCGTCTTTCTATCTGATCCAAATGAGGAAAAGGAGCCTCAGCGACGTCCCGCTCCCACACACGGCAGCTTACTGCGCTCTTCTCACACCTCACACATGTAAAAGCTTTTATTTTAGCGTCACCTGCCCAGGTCCGGACCGAGAGAAGTGCTCTTCCTGCCCTCAACTTCCACCTCCAAACATCTTTTCTGCCATGAAATGAGCCCACTGCAGTAAATATGAACAAAAGTGACTTACCCCAAGAGATTAAAACAGCGCAAAGCGGTGGCAGACCAGCCTGATGCCGCTTGGGAAGCACTTGCTGATGGTAACAAAAATATTACCCTCTCACCAGAGGAATGCTGTTCCCCTTCCACCCCATGTATGGACGCACTTAAGACTATATATAGCATTTACCCCCCGAATTTCATTCTCATTCTGCAGTTTGGAGATGGAGCGCATGCATCTGTAGCTGCTTATTAATGAATTATTTCCCTCATCCTCTCCTTTCATCTTTTTTTATGTTTTTAGATGCAAATAAACTAAAAGATGATGCAAGGAGAACAGAAATAGTGGCAGGGTCTCTGAAATATGGGGAAATATAAAAGGGCCCATCCTTGTTATTAGCAGGAAGTTTGGGGTTTATCTAGGATTAGCAGAGGACATCAGTTCATGTGTAAAAAGTCTGAACTGTAGCGATAGTTTTCTGGCAGATCACGACTCAGAGCCAAACGAGACCTTTTTAGGGTCCCGGAGACAGCCTGTCCTCCTTGGCTCGACACTTGCAGCCAGTAGTCAAGTTATTTTTAACAGCAGGTCCTCTGTTACACTGATACCCTCAACTTCTTACTGTACAGGAGCCTCTGCAGCTATTTCTGTCCACACAAGCTCATTTAAAAGAAATAAGAGGGCTGATGACACGTGGAGAAAATGCAGCTGAGTCAATGGCAGGAAAGAACTGGAGCGAAAAGAGGAAGCAGGCGTCCAGTTTATGACCTGCAGCTGTTACGGAGCCACGTTTGATCGGAAGACTGAAATCTGCTCATCTGATCTAGTCCAGTTTATCCCCCCCCCCCCCCCCCCCCCCCCCCCCCCCCCCCCAATAACCTGGAGTTCAGTGAACTTGTCATGTCAGAAGCAGTTGGAGATGATGTGAGCTTTGTGACACGGTGCATCATCCTGCTGGAAGTAGCATCAGAAGATGCTGCACTGCAAAAACAATCTAACCAAGTTTTACTTTAATATTCAGAAAAACTGTCTTAACGATGTTGATTTGAGAGTAATAGACTTGACAAAAGCAGAATATGTTATATTTTTAATCATGTTTTGAGAGTAAATGTCTTTTATTTCTTACTAAGTAACTGAATCCTAAAACTGGTTATTTAGTGGCAGAGCAGATTATCCAGCAGCCAGAAGCTTGTAGGTTCAACTCCCATGCCATCCTAATCAATCTGGCCAAAATAAAAGCCTTCAACAAGTTGAATGGTTGGTTTTTAAATTAGAAAGAAGCAAGACTGAAAAGCAGCTTTACCAGACTGGTTTTTAAGGGGGTTTTCACTAAATTTGGGACTTGAAATGAGTATTTTAAAACCATATTTCTCCATGTCTTGAGTCTTGATATTTTTTCTTATTTTAAGAAATCTTTATAAATATAACTACAGTATCTTACTCCAATGGCAAATTACTTCACTTGAATATAATCTGATTCTTCTTCATTTCAGTGTTTTTTTTTACTTGTATTAAAGGGTAAGTAATTTTCTTTCAATCTGGACCTATTTTCTAGCATGAAATAAGTTCATTTCCTCACCCAGACAGTTTTGGTGCAACTTGAATTCCTTCAGGAGATATTTAGATCCACTCCAGATCAGCGTATGTCCAATATAATGGAAGTGATGGGGCAACCGCGCGCAGCCTCTAAATAAGGCATTATCTGCCAAAAACTCCTTCATTTCACCAATGCTTTGTTGCGAAACATTAGTCGGACCCCCCGTGAGCTCCAAGCGGCTTTTTTGTGGTGATTTGTTCTTATATACAGACATTTTTACTGCGGCGGCTTTGATGACGTCACAATTATGCAACACCATAACAAGTAAATGTCTGTGATGAACGCACATCATTCTGTGGGTGTATTACTCCTTTAAAATAGTGATCTTCATATTTTATTTACAAAAAAATACTCATTTCTTTGGTTGTCGCTTCCGATTTCCTTGCCATTTTGTCCGTGTTTTGCATGAAATTGAGGGTAATATCATACCAATCATTTTCGTGTGCCCCTGGAAAATCTCTGTTTCCAGGGCCAGATAGTCCCACCATTCCCACTCCCCCTGGTCTGAACCAGAATCGGGACACCCCTTCACATGAAGGCACAAAACGAAGGGTTAGGGCCAAGGGCTAAGGCTAAGGGGGAGTTGGGATTCACCCATAGATGGCGATATACAATATATACCGGTATTTTTACCCTAATTTGCCTGAATGTTTAATTTCATATCAAAAGCCTGTTTTGTTTTTTTTTTAGTATTGAAACATGTTAAGCTCCACTTCAGTGATGGAATTGACAAAACACTGGTGAGAAATGTTCATTAAATCTAAATTATTCCGTTTCTTGTCGGGGCAGGTGGGTTAGTTGAGGGACAGCTGGGCCATTATGAAAAAATAAAACATTTGCACAATTAATACTGTAATTAATACCAGTTAATAGATGGTTGTGTGTGAAGATCCCAGTAAATACTCAGACCAACAACCATTGCAACAACCATTGCACTTTGAGTTGCATTTTATGCACTTTGAGTTGCATTTTATTTGTATGAAAAGTGCTATATAAATAAAGTTTGATTGATAAAGTTTGAACCATGAAATCCCCTTTTCCTCATTTTGGTGCTTAGTTTGAACTTCAGCAAGTCATCTTCACCATGTTTACATGACTTAAGAGTTTTTACTGCGTTGAAAATGAAAATGTGCCTTGGAGCCACCGTACGCAGAGAGAACATTCCAGGACAGAACTGCTTCAGACTGAATGAAGTCATTGTTTCTACACTCGGCATTCCTCGTGGACACGAACAGGAGGATCAAAAAGAAGCGACACCTGTTACGTAATGCAGTCTGGAAGGTGAACTAGACTCTAAACCCGCAGCTCTGCATCTACATTTATTACAACTGAACAACCAGCTGCAGGTTGAAGAACACCAACCAAAATATAAATCTCTCTACTTGACCTCTGACGGCTCCACCAGACACGTTTTACTGTCTGACAAATACAAAAACCATTAAGATGAGTGTGTGTAGCACTACTGAAATAAAGATTAAAAGCCACTCTGTGAAGTGGACCTACATGACAACCTGTTGATCCCTTACAGATCAAACATCTCGCATTATCTCATTCTCTTAAATCACTGAAGTCGTTTTTCTCTGACTTGATGTTTGTTTTCTGCCCAAAGCAACAACTTCTAACTGTTCAATGAGAAATAATCGCTCAGAACTGGTCCTTTATGCTGGAAATCCTCTTCCCTGGGTTAAGTGGTAATAAAAAAAAAGGATGGTACATGAGACAAACACGTAAAACTGGTGCAGAGCCTCTTTGTAAAGGCTCAGCTTGGTCTTATATCCTGTTGAATGCTGCCACCTGGTGTCTGCGTGCAGTTTTAACATGGATAAGCACAGATATACTCATCAGCTTGAAACATCTTCAGCAAACACCAGAAATTTCACATTCAAGAGAACAAACAAACATGAAACTGTAACAAATAAAATATGAAACTATCAGGAACAAAAACTGAAGATTCAAACAGAAAATTCGATCCTCAACTTTTCATGTCAAGAACAATCATTTTCAGATTTTAAACTATGTCTACATGTTTGATTATACTGTTCATAAAAGACAATGTGTGTCGAGGCCAAACAGCATCTTCGTGCAGTTTTTGTTGCTTTTACTTTTAAAGTGCAGACCGCTCACCGAAAACCAACCGGTCATCATATTCCAGCTTTCTACCAACTACAGGCTGAAGTTTAGACACTAGACGTTTTTAGACAATCGTGGAGTTTATGAAGAGTTCCAGTCTGGTTTTAAGTCCACCACAGCTGACAGAACTGACTCGGTTTCTCTGCTGCTCCAATAAATAAAAGAAGCTTTTTTTGTCCCCGAGGAGCAATTTTTTTAGTTTTCAGGAGTAGTTGTATCGCATTTAGAGCATTGGGGGAAATACAAGTAAAGGTAAAAAAAAAAAAGAAAATGTAAACAGTAAATATAAGAAAGTAACATCTGGGTCTGGAGGACTCCCAGTTGTAGCTGGAAACACACTTCCTGACTAGCAGGCCACAGCTGGTGGGGCACCACAGGGCTGTGTGCTCGGCCTCCTGCTGCTTCCTGTTCATTATCGCCCAGCTCAAAGTCTGCTGACATTTTCGTGGTGGGTCTTTTGCTTTTACAACCATGAGGCCGCTGGCCTACAGCCATCAGGTGAAGACACCGGCCAGCTGGCGGCCATCATCACATCATCGGTGGTGGGTCTCATCCAGGAGCGAGGAGGGGCTGCAGGCAGGACGGGTGCAGCAGCAACCTGATCCTGGATGTGGAAAACACAGAAGTCCTGGTGGGAGAAAACCGCTCCTCCAGTTTACATCAGAGGCATCGCCATGGAAACAATCCCACAGTTCCTGGAAATTCACATAGCCCACAACCTCAGCTCCACACCTCCTGCACCTCCTGCAGAGAAGCACACCTCTTCCACTGTCTTAAAGGTTCACCTGCACCTCCTGCGGAGGAGCACACCTCCTCCCATCAGGCTTCTCCACTAAAGGTACCATTAAATCTGCTACCAAGGGAGAAAATTCCTCCCTCAATAAAAGAAACCCAGGAAAATGAAAAAACCGAAAAGTCAGGGAGATGGAAAATGAGAGGAAGGAGAAAGGACAAGGCACCGAGAAAAGGGGGACTACATAGGGCTGGGCGATACAGCCTAAAAATTAAATCCTGATTTAATTAAAAAAAAAATCGATTTTCTACTTATTAAGCAATAAAACAAACAACAGACAACTTAAAACTAATTTTGCTTTTAATTAATCAAAAACAAGACACAAGTAACCCCCATTTCTGGGATAAATAATAAATAAATGAACACCCTGTTGGAGTTAAAGTCCCAGCTGTGTTTTAAGTCACACATGTGCTCTCGGTAGTGATTTGCATGGAAGTACATGAAAGACGACGACTAGTCGAAGCCGTAACAGGTAGCCATGCTGTCGTTTGCTGTTGCTGTTTCATGTGTGCTATGATGTTGTTGCTTGCCATGCTGCAATGTGAAACTAACGCTACGGAAGCTCCGGGGAGCCAAAAATAAGCTGTTACATGAAACTCAATTTATTTATTTTTTAAATTGCCCACAACAACAAATACAAATTATTCATTGAGTTGATTTTTCGCCGAGGCTTACTGCTCCCTAGCAGCATCTCCCTGTGGCATGGAAGCAGTGATTGGGACGGAGGGGCGCTGGGGGCGTAGAGGGCAGCAGGGAGGATCATTAGGCCACACTGCCCCCATCTGAGGACCTGGCAGAACAGCAGGCAGTGAAAACCATCAGGATCCCAACAACCTGTTATGGATCGTTTTCCCTTCTGGTCTCGGATCGTAGTCTGACAAGCAGAGCTGGAAGATAGTTTCATCCGATGGCTGTCAGAGCACTCAGTAGCTCAGAGTGATCAGGAAAACTCACCAGCAGCTGTTTTTCCTGAGGAGACGGAAGAATTCTGCATGAACGTCAGCATCCTCACCATCATCATCATCAGGAACTGCTCCAGTCCACAGACTTTTCCACCTGCTGCCATCTGGTTGGTGGTGCGGGAGCCTGATGGCACCAAAAGACTGTTTACGCTCTTTCCACCCCATCCTGCACACGTAGAGAGAAATGTTTACTTTATTTATCTTTATCCTGACTGTTTATATATTTTTTCTTCTTCTCTCATTATTTTATACTTTTACCTTTCGCTTTATTTGCATTTTGAATCGATTTGGTTACATCATTGACTGCATTTACATGGCACAATTTTGATCCGATCAAACACCAATCAGAATAAAAATGCGTCATGTAAACATGTCCGCTGATCCAATCGGCCTTGATCAGAGAGGATTTTCAATCCGATCAAGAGGGGTGGTTTAAACCTTTTTACAATCCGATCAGCAGGAAAAATGAGCATGTAAACACTCGTTCCGATCATTTCTGTGGAATTTTGTTTCTGCACATGCTTGAACCACGTGATGGCTGCGTGATGTAGCAGATTCAGGCAAGAGTACCTAACTGCAATTACAATGACCAACAAGGCCACCGCCATACACCCCATCCATACAGGGAGTCTCAAGCGGAAGTTAGATAAACACAGCTAAGAGTATCTGTCTGCAGCTTGCAAACGGATGCGTATGGTGTAGTCGGGTGGTAAGGGTTAGGGGAAGGGTTAGGGTTAGATTTTAGTAAGTTACATGAAGAACAAACTTCCGATTGGGACTTCCGGCATGGATTGGATCTATGGCGATGTATCGTGACTGCACTCGGGTCCCTCTCGATTCAGGAAAGACGGCGGAAGCAAAACAGAACAGGACTGTGCTGCAAAGCAACCCGAGATAGCAAATGGACGGTGCCGCGGATCCGTGGCGGCTGCGCTGTTCGCCTTGGATCCACCTTGTGGAGTCATATAGCAGTCTGCTTGCACAACAGAATGGATCCGCCGATATTCTGCGTTCTGACTGGGAATTCTGATGTTAGGCAGAGCATAGGTGGACCTAAAGCTGTAGCTGCAACTTTGACCCAGATCTATAGCGGATCCGTTCATGATCATGTACTTCAACCGCATGTCCGGTACGGACCCGTTACATGGCTGTTATTAACCCCAACTGAAAGAGTTAATTATTATTTAGCATTTCGACAGTCAAAAGATTGTAAATTTAATAAAGAAAACCCCTCTTCTTACGAACTAGGAGCCATTGCGCATTTCAAAAGCATTACAGTTGTGTGGAAAAGTGTTTGCCCCTTCCGGGGGGGCGAGGGGGGTGGGGCCCCCCCCCCTTACTAATAAAAATCTTCATTTAAAAACTGCATTTTGTGTTTTCTTTGTCTCACATTTAAATTGGTTTGATGATCTGAAACATTTAAGTGTGACAAACATGCAAAAAAGTAAGAAATCAGGATCTGAAAACAGGACAACTGTATCTGTCCATCAAGTAAATCCAACTGATCGGATCAATTTTCCCAGTGTACATGTAAACACGCAAGCTGGAAGCTCCGATCGGAAAGATTTCAATCGGATAGATGAATTATTTATCCATGTAAACGTAGTCATTGGCTGCATCTGAACCTAACATGTATGTGTCATGCAGTATGTGTTGCATAGCAACAGTAATACCAGGAGCAGCAGTTTTCTGGGTTGGTGGAGGCTGGCCTATATTTTCAAAGAATATTATATCATATATACACATGACAAGATATTCTTTTATAAATACAGTATTTTATAGATGAGATGAAAATAACTGAACAGAAATTCAAATATATGAAAAACAAAGAAAAGCATGGCTGTACGTGTCTGTAGAAGTAACGGGGATATGTTTTTAACACTTCCTGCATCAGAGGGTTAAAATCCTGATTGTTTCCATCTTATCTGTCAGACAGGTTTCTACTGGGAATACTCCTCTTCCTCAGGTGGACCGTCAGGGTCCAGTTTGGCTGCTCGTCCTTTTCAGGCGGACTTTACGATAGTTTTTATGGTGAAGCACCGGACTGCTTAACCAAGCTGCAGCACTTCTCCAACTGCAGCAGATCACTGAGATCTGCGGTCTCATTTAAAGTAGAGACGTCCGATATCGTCGGCCAATATCAGCAAATATGTGATATCGGAAACTAACAGTATCTGAGGTTTTTTGGACCAATACACTGCAAAAACACAAATGTTATCTAATATATTTTTTTATCTTTTTTAGTGAAAATATCTCATCACACTTAAAGGGGAAACTCAGTAACTTTTTTACCTCAATAAATGCTTTTCGGAATCCCCGTGGGGGCTAAACAAAGTGTTTACGGAGCGATTCAATGTACCCCCCCCCTCCCGCTGGGGCCTCTGGCCTGTGAGCAGCTAAAAACAACTTTGCCTGCGCCGACCCGAGCAGAACTTGCGACAACAGAAACCGCTGTACGGTGCTCATGTCCCCTATCTACCGAGCTGCTTCCAGCTCTGATTTGAACCAGACTACCAGCGCTAATTCGAAGAAAACATTTCTTTAGCTTCACACCACCTAAACACGGCTCCTGGCTCTCATAACCAACTCTTTGCTGGACCAGAGTGATTCACGTAGCTTGCGCTGCCTGGGCGCCGGGTGAAGCATCACTGCTTCAGGCTCAATAATCACTTGTCACGTCCGCAAAAAGTAAATAAAAGTTCGTATTCTTACCTGCTACTCGCCAACACCAGAGAAAAATATAATCCACGGCATATTTACCCGCAAATCGCGGGTAAAACGTCCCGTTTCAGAAAATACAGGACTTTGCTTTGAGCAGAGGGAGACGAGGTGCTGCTACCAACGCAGCAAAGTAGCATCAACAAGCTAGTAAAAGCTTAGAAATATATCCAGCGATCAAAATAGAGGAAAGACAGGTAGAGAAGCCGTCTGTGTGCTGTGGGGGTGTAAGGGGGGGTTGAACACGACAGTGAAAGGACGCCACTAGGGGGAGCCCCGAGCTGAAGTTACTGAGTTCTGCTTTAAAAGAAGACAAAGTCACTTAAAGAGAAACGTTTCAGTGAGATACAGGAACTTGTTTTAAAGGTATATCGCGCAAGTTTAAATGTTAAGCCTCTCAATTTGGATATTTGATTTACAAGCCAGCGTTAGCCTGTTGCTACTGCTAGCATACAGTTCATCAGTTTAGTCAACGATCAAACTGAGAACAACTTGCAGATTTAGAACTTTATGAATTCAGTAAACGTTGGGACTCTAAAGGCCTTTACACACCTACTCCGAATATTTCGTCCGAAGGATTCGCACGGCAAAAGCTTGAATCAAATTAATATCAAGTGAACGGGAGCGTTCACATCAGTGACAAAATTCCGTCTTGGGATTTTGCAACGTTTATTTTTTCGAACTGAGGTCGATTTTCTTAATATTGGCATCTGACAGATACACGATCCACCAATCAGAGAAGGCGCTCTGACCGTCACAGAGCTGGTCGCACGCAAAGAGAGAAAGAAAAAAAGAGATAAGTGTGGCTTAGTCGCTGTTACTGCATCATTATGGTTCAGGTGTTATCACCTTTGTGTCACAGCACTCTTGTTTGGCAAACGGGGGTTTGGGGGTGTCACAGCTGAAGTAGCCGTGTTTTCCCTACATTTTGTAGCCATTTGAGGTTATTAGCTACATGTGTTCTATTTAAAATCCCCATTTGGCATCTCCTCGGTGAGATCAGCTGTTTTCAGCATCCAGGAGTTTCCCTGCAGCCGCCTCTCCCTCCGTCACTGCTGCATGTGCTCACGTTCCTCTGGAGTAACAAATGCAAGTTTGTTTTTGCATCTTCGTAATTTCGCGTCAGAGCAGAGGGGAACCGCGGGAGGGGAGTTCGAATATTGAACCCCTTACGGGGGGTGGTCAGGGGGGGGAAAACCAAGCCAAAAGAAGAAAAAAAAAGAAAAAAAAAATGTGGGTGGGGGGGGAAAAATTAAAAGGGGAATGATGGGAGGGGCCGGGCGGCTAAGGGGGGAGAGAGCCTCCGGGTTGAGGGGGGGGGGGGAAGGGGGGGATCGGGGGGTGGGGCGTAAGGTGTGTATACACAAATGCGTCGATTATTTCTCCCCTGAATTATTCGCAATTTTGTGCCGTTTATTCGCATCGGTCCCGTTATGAAAAGGCCTTTTACTCTGGGCTCAAACTGAGTGCAACGTGGGTTAAACTAAAGACCGATGCAGTTGAAGTGGCTCAGGCATGTCCGCGACAATAGCGTCAGTTCCACTTGTTGCCAGAAGGGGCACGCTTCTGGAAAAAAGCTAGAACATGCGCAGTACCCCATTAAGACAAATGCATCTTATTTTAAGAAAGGAAAAAAACATTTTTGGGGGGTCGTTCTTAAAATATGTAAAAAGAGATTTTTTTTTTTTTTTTGCTTGTAAGCAAAAAAATTCTGCCAGTAGAGCAAGTGAAATTTTCATGATAAGATTTCTTGAAATAAGATGCATTCGTCTTAAAACAAGTTTCTTTATCTCACTGAAGTTTTTATCCTCAGGTGATTTTATCTGATTTTGAGTGTGATGAGATATTTTCACTAGAAATGACAAAAAATATACTTGGTAAGATTCGAGTTTTTGCAGTAGTAGTAAGTAAGTAAGTTTTATTTCTATAGCGCCTTTCACAGACAAGGGGACGTCACAAGGTGCTGTACAGAGGGAATTAAAATACAAGAAAAAAAATACAGTAAATATAAAATACAAAAAACAATATAAGCAGTGAGAAAATTTGAATAAAAATCAGCATGGAGGTCATAAAACAGCCTTTTCGCTACTGAAGTTAGAACGCTTGGAGAAACAGGTAGGTTTTCAGTTTGCTCTTAAAGACATCAATGGAGTCCAACAAACGTAGAGACAACGGGAGATCGTTCCAGAGCTTCGGTGCAACGGCCTGGAAGGAACGATCCCCTCGTGTCTTGAAGCGAGTACGAGGGACCATGAGCAGATGCTGGTCCAGTGACCTTAGCCTCCGAGAGGGAGCAAAGAGGCATAAAAGGTCCCTGATGTAAGATGGAGCCTGACCCTGCAGAGCTCTGAAAGTCAGTGCCAAAATTTTAAAGCGAAAGCGAAAAGAAACCGGAAGCCAGTGGAGCGACTTTAAAACTGGAGTAATATGTGTACTGGAGTGTAATTTTACTTCAAAGATCTTGCTTCATGAGCACAGATCCAGCAATGTATGTAGAAAAATCCCTGTTATTCTGGAAGAACTTCATATCCCAGCATTCCTTTTTCAGTCAGAAACATTATAATCGGCCACATGTTGGCTAATACCTGCTCGTATCTGATATCTGGCAGTCAGATGTCCAAAATGAACTCCCCTGGCTGAGTTAAGGCTATTTTGGGATGTTTGCTCACAGAGCAGAATAAAGTTGTATCTCTCAAAATATGAGAGACACAATCTCACAGTTGTCTGTATATATTGATATCGGTCTATATGTTTTTTCTTGCGTGTGATCAGTCCCTCAGTTTATGTGCTTCTGCAGCGTTCTCTGGTTAGTGAAACCATCTTTGGTCATCCATCCAGCCATGTCTCTGCATTTGTCTCCTGCCTGCAGAAACGTTAGTCTGCAGGCAGATGTGTTAAAGTTCTGCGTCTGCATTCAGCTTCAGGTTCAGGTCTGCATTCAGTTGTGTACGAGTGTGTGTCTTTATGACTTTGGACTACTTGTTGAATTCCTGTCTCCTGTCTCTGGCCCCAGTGCACCGAATGTTTGGAGTAGGAACAATAGAGATTATTGGAGCATGATAACGTGATGAGCAGGAAGCTTATAAGTCTGAGGTGCCTCATGCTGCTTAAATATCACATTTATTTGACTGCAATAATGACAGAAAAGCTTTTGGGTTTTAAATGTTTTGTTTCTATAATGAACAAAGCAACTCAACAAAAGTTCCATAATTATTGCAATAACATTTTATGTGATAACAAACAGGTTGGTTTTAAGACCAAAATGTGTCAAATATCTCAATCACTAAAATTCATCTTGTTTGTTGACACTAATTTAATTGGTTCAGAGGAAAGCTTGCAGGAACTTGAGGAAAACCTCACCCATTAAAATTAAACATAAGTTTGACAAAAATAATTTATCACTGAACTTAAAGGCAAAACTCATGATATTTGGTGCACAAGTGCAGATAGTTTCTATATTAATAGCCTCTAACTACATACATTTTTAGGGGTAATAGATGCTAAAATCTGCTGGAAGTTGCACATGGAGTTAATTTGCAAGACATTAAGTTAATGTTAAAAAAGGGATACTTTATAAACCATATAAATCTGTAGACATACGCACATCACCAGGTGCAAGGCTACTGCTGTAGTCATGTGAAATCAAAGAAAAAGCCTGCACACTTACTCCCAGCTGCATTTAAATGAAGCTGGGAGTAAGTGTGCATACTTTATAAACCAGAAATCACTTAACATTCTACTTAATGTACTGCTCAGAAGTTTGGGGTCAAACATAGAAAAAGTTTAACTGGAGCCATCATTAAAACTGCTGAAAACAGCAAGAATCTCCTGGAACTCACAAATTCACTTTTTAAGTCTGAATAGATGAAGTTTTCTGACTGGAATCAAAAACAGCACAATTTCTGTGAAACAAACAGAAGAAGAATGACTGGAAAGACGAATGTGGAGCTGAGACGAAGTCTGAATTCAGTTTATCTGAAAACAAACGCAAACTTTGATTTTTGCCAGTTACAAGGAATACACACACACACACATATATACATATATATATATATATATATATATATATGTGTATATATATATATATATATATATGTTATGTATGATTGTGATAAATATATTGAGATGTTTATATAGAGATATAATGTAAAAGAAAACTGATTTAATATTTTAAGGTATCTATTGATAATAATATGCAAGTATGAAATGTATAAAGTTGTCTCATATACTCGTGTACATATATTATATAAGAATAAAATGCAAATGTATTAAATATACTTTTAGCTGCACATATGTTCATTTTAATCATTTATGCATTTCATTTGATCTAGATTGAATGTAACAATAAATTTTAGAGAACGTGAAGGATTTAATGAGTTTTATGTTTTGTTTTGTTTTGGGTTTTTTATTTTGGTTTTGTTTGTATTGATTATTGTAATAGTTGTTGAGAAAAAGATATTGTTTGTTGTTATTATTTAGAGATGATGATATAGTATCGATTAGCAATATTGGCTTTAAAAATGAAAATTGATATTGGTAATGGGCTGTTATTATTTTTTAAATCTGTGAGGATGGGAAAAATGAAGAACATTATGTTGCTCACTGTGATATTATGACGTCCCAGTAACTACAGATCTGAGCAGAAGGATTTTCTAATTTTGTATAAAGAATAAATATTTTATATTTAGCTTTAATATCAGTATAATTTATAGCAAATGAGTCGTAAAATATTGGCATTTCACATATCGGCTAAAAATCTAGCATTGTGCATCCAAGTTTGTTTTTGTTTAAGTTAAAGTGGGATGGTGTTAATTTGGTTCACTTTTATTGAGAACAAACCTAAATCTGATTAGCATCAATAAAATCGTAATAAAGAAATATTTACCATTGTTTGAATTTGTTCACTTTATTTGAATAGGCAACATCATCTGTAATCTCAAAACACTTAGAAGAAGAGGAAGGAATCTCTGACAAAGAAAGTGGTGATGGCATAAGTGACCGATCATAATAAATATTTAGAGGCGGAAAAGTTGCTGCAACAAAGAAGATGAAAAAAATGATGCCTCTTTATAAGATATGGATGTTGGAGGATGCTGAGGTGTGTTACGCTGAGTCACGGGAGAAGATTTCCGTCCATTTCTTTGATCAACACCAGCTTTTAAAAAGCATTTAAAATCAGTAGAGGGATGATAGGAAATGTTCATTTTCTAGTATTTAGGCTCTAAAATGTTCAGTAAAAAGGGATTTAAATGTCAGTTATTTCAGCTTTTCCACCTGCCGGAATGGATGTGGACTGATGAGTACCACTACTTAATGGTAGTAGTATGTGATACCACTGATTTCCTTTCCAATCTGATACTGAGTAAGATTCAGGTTGGTGTTGTATGTAATGAACAATGGATCTCAATCATAAAACGTTTGTAAATTTACGAACAGATTTACTAGTAGTAAAAGCCTACTCCACTAAAACCTTACTCCAGATTCAGGAACACGAGAAATTGTGTTTGGAAAACTCCGATTTGATCGTAAAAATGTTAGTAGATCATGAATGCCAAAAGATCGAAAACTGACAGCGCACTACCGGTAATCAGTTGTTTGCATAAATCTCAGCCCATAAAACAGGAATGAGCTCTTTAAAAGGAAGTGCAGATTGACGCCTCCGGCTTACCTGTCAATCACAGCACAAGCAGAGAGAGAGAGAGAGAGAGAGAGAGAGAGAGAGAGAGAGAGAGAGAGGGAGCAAAAACAGAACTTCCCTGAAGCAGAGATAGAGATTATTTTGAGTGAAGTTGAGTGAAAAAACATTTTATTTTCAGTTAATGCGGTCTCTACTGTCCCCATGCGTGAGCTAAAAAGAAATGTATTTGTGCAGAAAAAAATATCTCTGCCACAGGAGGAGGATCACTGTCCAAGTTGTTATAATTGCTGCTATGCGCTCGTCTAAGAGCGCTTTGTCAGGAATCACCCCTGACTTAATGTTTTAGCCTATATTTCTGATTGTTTGTCATGTCTAGGATATTGCCTCATCTAGGATGTGATTTGTGGAAATAAAAAAGAAACAGAAGAGGGGGTAATTTTAATTAACATTTTTAATCAGAAAAATTAACATGCGTTTTTCAACTGAATCTGTCCATAATAGAGCGCAATATGAACTGAGATTGTAATTTACAACAGGAACAAGCATTATTTATATGTGTTCGTGAATTTACAAAAATGCACAGTTGAGAGCACGTGTAGATTTTGTTAGGAGCTACAGACAGATTGGAGCAACTAAAATGTTGATGAATGCGAGATTCACGTAAATTTATGTCTACGAACAGTAGGGCTGTGCGATTGCCTCTAAATTTAAAATTGTAGATTGTCATTGCTCAAGATTGCCAATACATGATTAACTTGGCAAGCGGGCGGGGTCTTATGTTGATCGCTACCAGTCAGCATGGCTGCGTGAATAATCCGAATTTGATTGCATGTGTGAGCTGAAACTCCTGTCACGTGCCTTTGTAATAAGTACTATTATATTTATTACATGTATATGTATATATTACTAATAATATGTATAATACTATGTAATTATATAATACTTTAATATTTTAACTTTCATCCAGGCTAAACTGCACTAACAACTTTAAAATCAGCTTTGCTGGATGATGTGTTCATGAAATCTCTTTATGAAAGCCCTTGTGTGAAAATTTCAGTAGTTACACATTAAAACAATACTTATTTGCAGTTAGTCTACTCTGTTGAATAACCCCAAAGCATAAACAAACGGGCTGCGTCAGTTTGAATTGAAGAGATGCACCCTGTCACTGCCACAGGGCTGCTGACAGTGTAGCTGCACTGAGGAGAGAGAATGTGGATTGTAGGTTTGTTAACAGGGGCTTCTCTAACAGTCATGTATTTCCTCCAGAGACATCTCTGAATGCACAGTAGAGCGATTTTGTTTGTCTGTTTGTTTTTCAAAACTGCCTTGATAAGCAGCAAATTGCCTGGCAACCTTTCAAATGTCAATGGCCGCGTTTCCCCAGTTAAGATTCTTCTTTGGATTAAAGAAGGCCTCAAGGAAGCTCTTCCCGAAAGAAAGGATCGCAAAGATACGCCCGTTTCCCAGATTGCTTCTTATCACGCGTTCTTATTTCCTGAGAAACGTCTTGGCTACGCTACATCTTTAGAAGGTCCTAACAGAAGCTATCCACTTCCGGGGGTGCTGAAAAAAAGACACATCCTCACAAATACGTTTCTCTTCTTTCTCCGCCTTCGCAAATTTGCCGACTGCCGCCACAAATTGCTTTCAACGTGAGCCTGCAAATGCAGATAACCTCCATGTTTGTTTGCATTGGTTTCTATGAACACGTTACGTGCGTGATGTCATTTGTGTTCAACTGAGCATGTGTGTCACTTCAGAAGCGTGAGCTCTTCATATTGCAGTCGGTGGACAGGCCACATTTATAAATGTAATGTGAACACCCGCACAAAAAGATCGGATCTGACATAAAATCGGAACTGAGCATTAATACCTGCGGTGTGAGCGAAGCCATTGTGTGCAGCAGTTACCCACTATGGCGTCATCCATCACCATGCAACCATCTGATCATATGGACACCTGACACAACACACTCCTTCCACCAGATCAGACGGACGGTCCAGAACAGCTCAGGTACGTCATTATCTGGGACAACACGAGTTTCCACTGGTCCGCTCTGGTTTGTAACTGGTCCGTACCACCCCCGCTCTTTAACTGTTTAATTCCCTCCATATTCTCCATTCCTCAATCCTACTGAGGAAGTTTCTCTGCCTGGAGATGAAAAGTTCTCCATGTGTGACAGTGTGGGGTCCTGTCACCGTGCCTCCGATAGATCGTGCGCCCTGGCTACTTGGCCACAGGGTTCTCTCTTTGGCTGACTGACTCTCATCCAGGAGTCTGTGGGATCGAATCCCTCCGTTGCGTACCTTTGCACACATGCTAGACAGCATTTCCTTTGTTGCTTGCCTTGGCTGAGAAAACATTGCTTGTGATGTGGATGAGATGCTGTGCCCAGAGTGAAACAGAAGAAAACATGCAGCATAGTTTGTTTTTTACGTAGCTGTACAGAGTAAATTTTCCTGTAGCTTTGTATTTGAACCACTGCATGTGCAGCTTTCTGTTGGGTGGGATGTCCATTGTGTACGTTGTTTTTTGAGAAAAATATTTGTTTCCATGTTTTTGTTTGTTCTGAGTATATTAATAATATTCCAAAATATTTTACTGCACATTTATGTATGTACCGGTGTAATAAAAAGGCAAAAAGGCCTGAGTCATCATGACGAATGGAGAAGCGTTTTCCGTTGAGCACACTTGTGTTTAACTGGTTTAGATGTCATGCTGGTTTGTGTGTCATTTGAAAACAAAACAGCATTTTGAGGAGAAATTACATTGTTTTGAAAGTAAAGTTTTGTTTTGCCCAGTATGTGTGTGCATGTGTGTGGGTGTGCTTGTACAGGCGACACTGTGAGGACCATTTTGCATGTTTGACCAACAAAGTTTGAAAATATTTAAAAAGTGAGGACATTTTGGACAGTTCTCACAAAAAAAAAAGCCTAAGAAAAACCCCTTTTTGAGGGTCAAGATTTGGTTTTAGAGTTTAGGTTATAATTAGGTTTTGGTTAGGGTTAGGACAAGGGTTACGTTTACGAAATCAGTTGTGATGGTTAAGGTTAGGGTAAGGGGCTAGGGAATGCATTATGTCAATGAATGTCCTCACAAAGATAGAAGTACAAAGATGTGTTTTTTGTGCGTAGTATGCTTTCAGTAAATGTGCGTGAACATTGGAGAAAAAGTGCAAAACCTGGATCTGGTCTTCAGCTGGGCTAGTTCCTCTGCTCCGGTGCCGTTTGGTCAGATCTGTTCAGTTTCAGCAGCTGAAAGAAGTTAATGTCGTTGATCTTGTCAACCTTTGCCTGCTCCAGGTCATCAGTCAGGATTTTGCTAATTGGATTTTCTTGTACGTCTTCAGGCTCTAGGAAATCCTCCATCTCCATCAGTGATATTATCTGCTGCTACGTGCACAAAGAAATTTGATCACACTATTAAGTCAAAAAATATGTCCACGTCTGATGAAAGTATGTAGGATTTTGCAGAATATTTTGAATTTATTTCTTAAACCAAACCATTAACTCTCTGAACCTGGAATACTGACTGGAAGTATTTTTCTGCAGCTGGTGAGAAACTAGTCTTTCAAAGTATAATGCATAGTTTGTGATGCAAGGCTAGTTTTATTCATAACATTATTCGATTAACACGAGCATTTTGCAGATAGTTTTGTGTTGTAACTGGTTTGCCTCGGTTGTTCTGTGGAGTGGAAGATTGTTTTTAATGATAGGCCAAGTAGTTCCTTTTGACTACCTGGACATTAGCATCGGCAACGTCCTGCAACTATGTAGAATAATGGGATGAAATATGTTGAAACTCTCCCCAGTGATAAATAGTACCCTGGCTAACTCGAAAATAAGGCCTTATGTAAAAAATTCTGAACTACCCCTTTAATCCAAACTCTGGTATTATTTCCAGTGGTATTATTTCAAGATAAAATGGACATCAGATGATTGTTGGACAGTAATGAAGACAATTCTTCAGTTGTGGTGCTGGCAGAGGGCAGCAAGACGAGGCCAACACATGAAACAGGCCAACAAACAAGTAATTTATATCCGGGACCCCCCCCCCCCATGTTCCCAGGTCAGGGGGAACGCCCTAACCTTGACAGTACCTGGATAGTATCAAGACAGTACCTGAAAAGTATATGGATAATACCTGGATAGTACCTGGACTGTACATGGATAGTACCTGGAAAGTATCTGAAAAGTGCCTGGACAGTACTTGATAGTATCTAGATCGTACCTGGATAGTATCTGAAAAGTACCTGGAAAGTACCTAGATAGTATCTGGACAGTACCTGTAAAGCACTTGACAGTTCTCGAAGAGTAAATGGATTTTTAGTACCTAGACGGTCCCTGAATGTATTTGGAAATTAAATGGTAGTACCTGGACAGTATCTGGAAGCTCTGAACAGGCCTTTTGTACCCTAGATAGTATCTGGGCAGTACATGGAGAGTACCTATACTGTAAATGGATAGTACCTGGACATTATCTGGACAGTACCTGGATAGTACCTAGACAGTATCTGGACAGTACCTGGATAGTATCTGGACAGTACCTGGTTAGTATCTGGATAGTACATGGATAGTACTTAGACAGTATCTTGGATTGTATCTAGACAAGATCTGGATAGTACCTGGACTGTACCTGGAAAGTACCTGGACAGTATCTGAGAGTATCTGGACAGTATCTTGATAGTATCTAGACTGTACCTGGATAGTATCTATATAGCGCTTTTCCAGTCATACTAACCGCTCAAAGCGCTTACTATAATCAATCCCGTCCCCCCACACCAGCAGGAGTACCTGGAAAGTACCTAGATAGTATCTGGACAGTACCTGGAAAGCATTTGACAGTACTTGAAGAGTAAATGGATAGTATCTAGACGGTGGACCCTGAATGTATATGGAAAGTACCTGGTAGTACCTGGACAGTATCTGGATCTAGAACAGTACTTGGATAGTACCTAGATAGTATCTGGACAGTACCTGGAGAGTATCTGGACAGTACCTGGATAGTATCTGGATAGTACCTGGACATTATCTGGACAGTACCTGGATAGTATCTGGATAGTACCTGGACAGCACCTAGATAGTATCTGGATAGTACCTGGATAGTACCTGGACAGTATCTGGATAGTATCTGGAGAGGACCTGAATAGTACCTGAAGAGTACTTGAAAGTATCTGGACAGTACTAGACAGTACCTGGATAGTATCTGGGCAGTACCTGGATAGTATCTAGACAGTACCTGAATAGTAGATGGACAGTACCTGGATAATATCTGGAGAGTACCTGAAAAGTAACCTGGGGTTGCCTAGTATCTAAGTATCTGGATAGTACCTAAACAGCACCTGGATAGTATCTTGTATAGTACCTGGATAGTAGCTAGACAGTATCTGGATAGTATCTGGACAGGACCTGGATAATATCTGGGCAAGTACCTGGAGTATTAATATCTGGATCTGGTAGTACCTGAAAAGTACCTGGATAGTACCAAGACCTGGATAATATCTGGAGAGACAGTACCTGGACAGTAAAAGGTATCACAATGTTTAATAAAGTTAAGTGAAGTGCCTCTTTTTCTGCCTTGGTTCCCTCAGTTTCCTCTACAAGGGTGTGGGTTCAGCCCCCAAAGTTCCCAGGTCCAGGATACACCCCTAACCTGGACAGTACTTATAGAGTACCTGTATGGTACCTGGACATTACCAGGATAGTACAGGAAACAGACAGACCTGGATACTACCCCATGGTACTCGCTGACCTGGACAGGACCTTCCTGCCTGCAGCCTCAGATATTACACCCGTCCCCACCTGATCAGCACCGGTCCCTCTTCTCTTCAGATCACCTCATCACATCCCGTCTTCTGACTGAAGCTTCATGAAGTCTGTGGTGTTACTACAGCACGTCTGTCTTCACACACACCACACAAGAAATGTAAGCAATTCCTCTTCACCGCAGCATCAGTCAGTAAGACTTCAGCTCCCAAACAGGTGAATATTTCATCCCAGTGACGCTCACCATTTACTGGTTATTGGATAATAATGCTTGACATGCAGACGATTTCATCCCATCATCACACAAACCAATGAAAGCACAACACAGACAAGCTCTCTGCACAGGAATAAATCAGTCTTTATATTTACAAGTTTACATGTCAGAGGTCTTTGCAGGTAAATAATGAGGCACTCAGCAGAGAAGGTCACCCTGAAGCAGCCATGACACCAGGAAGGGCATTCAGTTTCAGAGGGGGTGAATGAATGCTAAGCCCTCCCTCTTCTCCCTCTGTCCTCTTTGAGCTGCTCTTTTGGGGGTGGGGGCGGCACTGCCGGGTCGCTCTTATCACTTATACACTCACTGACTCGTGGTTCCACTCTGATTCAGATGGGTCACGAGGGGAGAGGGATGTAGAGGGTGATCATCATTCAGGGGAAGCCCAAAATCAGGACAAATGAAGGGGGAGAAAAGCGAGACGTCAGAGCCTGAACACGTCACCGAGTCAGCAGACGTGGTTCCTTTCACGCACAGCGAGGTGACGTAGCAGAGCTGCAGAGGGACGAGCAGGGGGGGGTTGGCTCTGAATGCAGAGTAATGCTCAGATTCATGCATCGGGCCTCATCAGCAATTCCCACCCATCACAGCACTTGTTGAGCAGAGATTCTCCTTCGTATGATGGGATGATGTCACTGCCTCTAAGATGCTCTGGTTAACCTCTCATATCATCGTTTAGTTTAAAAACTGACAGTGAAAATATTTTTTTATTCTGCTGTCTGTCAAGGTTTAAGTCCAACCTGGACATCCTTCTGGGTGCGACACAAGAAGTATTGATGTTCACACTAAGAACTCCTGGGTCAAAAATAACCCATAATAGGTTATAGCCCCTAATGGTTAAAGAGTTTTTTGACCCAACTTTTCGGGTTGAGTATTTGACCCAGAAGTTGGGTTATACTGACTACAATGTGGGATTATTTTAACCCAACAGTTGGGGCAACAACCCGACAACCCAACCCAGGTTGAAAATGACCCTGAAATTAGTTGGTCCCTTTTTAACCCAGCAGTTTGACTCAGGACTTTTTAGTCTGCATGATTAAAAAAATTAAACCAAAGGAACAAGAGTTCACCCGCTTCTTCTTCAGGTTCTCAGATCTGCCCACCCCCTGATTCAGGCCTGGATGTACGTGTTTGGACTCAGGGTGGAGCAGAACAATCTGAGATTTTACCTGAAAACCCAGAAATGAAAAGACAGAGTTGTTTTGTCCTGTGAGTAGAACCTGAGATAGTCAGCTATGCTCCAGTTGAGGTCAGAGATGAAGCTCGGTCAGCAGGAGAACCTTCCAGCAGCATCTGTGGGAGCCATCTTGGGTGGGCGGGGTGTGTTCTGCAGGAGATAAGAGACCCCCGACCGGCCTGTTTAACTGTAAACTGTGCAGCGATATGAGCTGAATGTTGCCGCTTCATCACGATGCTCTTCCGTTGTTGCTGATGCAGAGAGATGATGACATCATCATGTGGTCCTGCCCCTCTGCACGTCCACCTCTGGGTGCCGTGGCAACATGAGAGACGTGCCGGCTGAGGGCAGGTTATCATACAGATGCAGCTTCCTCCTTCAGCTCAGTCATCCCCCCTCCTCCTCTGTCTTTCCTCAGCACTCACTGACCACCCCCTCCTCTCGTCCGCTCCTCCCCCCTTCTTCATAGCCTAACCTCAGCCAATCAGAGGGGTCGGTGGGGGCAGGGTGTAGCACAACCACCATTCCAGTGAAGAGCTGCTACATCTCCCCAGAGCTAACAGGGAGCTAGCAGCTGAGAGGGAGGAGGCAGAGTAAAAGCCAGTGCTTGTACGTGTGTGCGTGGGAGGCGGTGACTGCTGCCTGTCGCAGACTAGCGGGCACGCCGCTGCTCTACTCCTGTTTCACACTTTTTCCTTTAACCTTGTGCAGCTGCTCAGCTCAGGCCTGCTTCTTCCTCCTCTCCAGGGTAAACAGAGGTCAGCGTGGGGGGACAGGAGTGAACATCAGGCTTCCTTTCCCCGACTCTCCACTCCCAACAGTTGGTGGTAGCTGTCAGCTCCCGGCGGTGGTGCAGGCAGGATGATAGCGGCTCAGCTTCTGGCCTACTACTTCACCGAGCTGAAAGATGATCAGCTCAAAAAGGTGAGTGAGATCAGCTGTGAACTGAGCTGCTTTTGTGTGATGTGATGTGACAGCAGTCCGCCGGACGGCCACGGACGCCGGGCGAGGCTGGGGCTGAGCCTCCGGGGCGGATCGGGCTGGAAGAGGAGGCTGCAGCTTTTTTGGAGTTACAGAACAAGAAGCCAGGGTTAAATTCTACGTCTGGATTTGGCTCATTTCTCTTTGGTTTAGGGGTTAGGAGCATTTAACATGGATGTCCTTGAGAAGGGCCGTGGTCAGGGATGGTGGTGCAGACGGATACCTCATCACCGAGGGTTTCCGGAGCATTGGTTGCCATGACATCCAAAGCAGACAGGTGGCTGAGAGGGAGTTGGTAAAAGTCAGGAGCTATATGATCCCTCTCCTTTCCTTCCTTCCTCTACTCCCTCTGAGTTTTTTCACCCTGGAAAAAGGAGCAAACACTGATCAGCAGACTTCTTGTTTGCTGCTGCAGAGAGTGAAATCTGAGCTGGGTTTCCACCTCCAGCAGACCGGTGAGACCAACCGTTCAGTATAAAGTAGCCAGTGGATGAAACGGTCCCAGAGGGAGTCAATAGAAAAGGGGGGTGGGGTAATGCCACGGTGCAGCGGTGCAGCAGGCCGCTACTAAAGTAGGTTAATGGAACTAATAACAGTCCAGGCATTAATTAAAGAAAAGTTCTGCAGCTGCATGAATCCTGGATGTGGCTGATCCATGGCAACCACACTAATGTGATCTTAGCTTTAGTCAGCAGGTCTAGGTGATACAGCGGTGAGAAAACAAAAAAAGTGGGTTATAAATGCTCACCAGTCCAGGTGCCTCTCACATCGTAGCTGCTGGGATAGACTCAGCAGGACGGTCCAAATACGGCTGGCTGAGATTATTATTGTTGTAAAGGGAAGTTCAATTTTTTTCAACCTGTTTTCTAGCATGAAATACGTTAATTTACTCACCCAGACAGTTTTGGTGCAACTTGAATTCCTTCAGGACTTGCTATGGTGTCGCATAACAGTGACGTCCTAAAAGCCGTCGCAGTAAAAGTGACTGTAAATATGATCACCATAAAAAAAAGCCACTTTGAGCTCACGGGGGGGGGGGGGGGGTCCGACTAATGTTTCGTAACAAAACATTGGTGAAATGCAGGATTTTTTCGCAAATAATGCCTTATTTAGAGGCTGCGCGCGGTTGCCTACATCACTTACATGATATTGGACATACGCTGATCTGGAGTGGATTTAAATATCTCCTAAAGGAATTCAAGTTGCACCAAAACTGTCTGGGTGAGTAAATGAACGTATTTCATGCTAGTAAATAGGTCCAGGTTGAAAAAAAATGACTTCCTCGTTAAAGGTAGGGTAGGGGGTCCTGGAAAAACGGTTTGAGCAAGCTACATTTGAAAAAAATACGCCCACCTGAAACCACGACTCCAGAGCACAGGAACGTGTGCAAGAACAGCTGAGTGATAATGATAATGATAAAATGATAATTGACTCACCTCCAAGTCCTTCTGCGGTGTAAAACATCCACACTGCAAACGTCAAAACTTCCATAACTTGATCCAAATTGTTTTTTGTTTTTCTTTTCAGTGGATTTTAAGAGCAAACAGCTGCATAAATATCAGCAGCCAGCAGCCATGTTTGTGTGCACTCTGAGAAGCTAATGGCGCATTGTGAGCACGCGTCCGCATGCACATGGGGAGGGTGGGAGGGGGACAAACAATGGTTGAGTTTGATGGACATCTAATCATTTAATCAATAATGATTGATTAAATGCCGTCCAAACACAGGCCGTCACAAGACGATTGGATGGTTTTTTCAGTCCTCTCCGTTCACAGATTTTTAAATTTTTGTATCAGAGTATTTGATTAATTGGTTGCAAACGGGATGTGAAGAAGATTTTAAGCAATATAGTGAAAAATGCTCCAGGAAAACGTCATCAGCCCCGTCTTTTATAATAATAATAATTCTAAAATATTATTATTAGAATATATTCTGTTTTATATAATATAGAATATTACAGTATTACATAGTATTATTATTATTATTATTATTAATAATAATAATAATGCCATTGTTTGTATATACTGTATACAATATATATATATATATATATATATATATAAATATATAATTATAATTATTTTATAACCATCCTTTCTACTGTACTTAGTCCAGTTCAGGGGTGCCAGAGCTTATCCCAGTAATCAGCAGGTGAGGGGCGGGGTGCACAAACTCGTACCATTATTACAGAGGGACCAGTTAACCCAACATCATGTCTTTGGACTGGGGGGGGGGGTACAGTACAGTTTCTGATTCTCTTACTACAACTCTTATCTCCAACATTTAGTTTCATGCTCATTCAATCCATTACTTTCCTTATTGTAAATATGTGTGTATGTCTACGTTAATGAGCTGCTGGACAAGTTCGATTTCCCTCATGTATGAACATGCAAGTGTGTGTGTGTGTGTGTGTACCAACAGTCGTCCTCAAAATCATTCATACCTTTGTATTCAAGGCAGAAAAAGCTAAATTCACAACAGTAATTCAAATAACAAGAAACTAACAATAAATTTTTAGAAAATACAAAATTATAATTTAGAGAAATAAAATATTACTTTTGAATTGTGATCAGGAATAATAATAATAATAATAAAAAACTCTCTGGGACACATTAGAGCAACTTTTCCATGAACACTGGACCAACATACCTGTCAACAGGTGCAGAAGTCTTTTTGAACATTACAGAAAACACCTGATTGCCCCAAAGTGTTGCTCAGCAAAATTTTCGTTTCAGAGTCCCATCATGTTTGTTTACTTGTTTTATTTTATTTGTATTTGTTTTTAATATTTCTTTCAAACAACAATTAAAAATTTATGTCATGATTTTCATACAATTTTTTATTTATCATTATTTTTGTCAATTTTAACTTATTTTACTGGCAGATGATTTCTTTCCTTTTTAATTGGAGGGTATGAATAATTTTGAGGACGACTCTACATATGTGTTTACCGTACTTTGTTTTGTGTACTGTATGCGCGTGTATCACACAGTCGTGTGTGGGGCCATTAAAACTGTGGTTTTCAAAAATTTTAAACCACAACCCCCAAAATAATCTACTTTTAGAAGAGCATCTGTAATGACTTTGTTTCTGGACACTCAATAACAAAAAATCTACAACTTAGGCTTGAAAACTACCAGAAACTTCATAAATAAGGAGGATCAATGTTTTCACGTGGATTCGGTTCACTGTTGTGACAAGACACCTACATGCCCAAAATCAGCTTCTCTCGCTGAGATAATGCCAAATTGGGATCTTTAACATGGTATTAGTAATAACTTAGTTATTCATGCAAAAGTTACTAAATACATGTTAATATCACAGATTAATCTCTGTGTAATAATGTGTTAATATTGATAGCCCCAGAAATACCAATTTTTTTTTATATAAATGTAGGCTGTGTCTTTTTCTTTATATGCTGTGAAATTATCATGCGATCGATTACAAATACCAGTCACTGTTTAAAAAAAGGAAAAAAATAGAAGACCATTGCCCAAAGAGATAAATGGGAAAGCAAATGAAAACCCTAAACACTCCACAAAAACAGTCGGTAAAAACCCAAACCAACCGTTCTCCTGGACACTGAGGGGGAGGGGAAGGATTCATCGCCTTGGTGACGTGGTCCTTAGAGATGCAGTCCGCTCCATCATCCTCATCATCCATGCCGCTCTCACGTCACCCAAAGACCCTCCCCCTCCTCCATCTCTGGCCTCGACCCTCCGGTCATCCCTGTTCCAGCGATCCCGCCATCATGGTCTCATCCTTCCACTTCCCCACTGATCAGTCTGGTCTCCGCCATCTTTGTGGGCGTCTCTTTCACCAGCACCTCCATCCCCTGGCTCTGATCGTGGGAATCTCCCTCTCCACTGCTCAATCTTCTGCCGTTTCCCAGGCCTTCTCCTTTCTCCCCCTCCAGGCCTCCTCTCTGCTTTCTGTTGCTCCTGCACACCTGCAGCAGGGATCTTGATTCCTGCCGACCACGAGCCAATCAGCTCAGAGGAGGAGTTCAGGCCACCTGCTGCTGGTTAACTCATTAGACCACTGAGTTTTAAACAATGTTAAACTCACAGATCACAAAATGAAAACACTCCAACATCATATATATATATATATATGTAAAGAAAAAACACGTATCTGGCTAAATCTCAACTTATAAAACCATATACTACGTATGTACACATGTTTGGGTGTTTATATATGAGTGCATCTGTGTATATTGTGTATTTATGTGTCTGTATGTGTATGTATGAATGTATATGTATAGGTGTATGTCTATACATTTGTGTGCAAGTATGTGTGCATGTATGTATGTGTGTGTGTGTGTGTGTGTGTGTGTATATGTATATATACGTCCTCAAAATGTGTGTGTATGTATGTGTTTGTATTTATGTGTATGTGTGTAAGTATTTATGTATTACAGCTGTAACCGTACACAAGTCATGGTTCGTTTTTTTTTTTTGGTACAGTAATGGAATAAAATAGAAATATGTTTTATTAACACGTTCCCTAAAATTTACCATCAAAGCTGTTTGTATTTTTGGTTGTTTGAATGTGAAAAAATAACCATAAATAACGAAAAATTTCAAAATAAAATCCCACTGTTTCTTTTTTACACTTTTCAGTTAAGAGTGTCCTGATTTCAGTTTTTTAGTGAAGTTGATCTGAATTCCATCCTGGTTTGGAGCATCGAAGTCAAAGCGAGGATCGCGATGCCTTAAATATTCGCTTCTTGGTGTTCCTCTCCTCCTCAGATCGATAAGTACCTGTACTCCATGCGCTTCTCTGACGAGACGCTGAAGGACATCATGAACCGGTTCCGGAGGCAGATGGAGGGCGGACTCGACCGAGACACCAACCCCACCGCCTCGGTCAAGATGCTGCCCACCTTTGTCAGGTCCATCCCTGATGGCTCAGGTGAGGAGCAGCATCAGGTTTCTGTATCTGTGGGAAACGTCTGGGTTTGATGAACTGGATCATACTGGTCAGTTTGAATAATTTCCTCTGATGGGTGAATTCTTGTTTCAGCTGGACTGTTTCTGACAGAGAATAAAAATGTCCCTGTTACATCAGGTTACTGTAAGTGTGTTAAAGGACAGCCTGATGTGTCCTCTTTCTGTTTCTAAAATGTGCTGATGTGTTAAAACGGTCAGGCCTGTTCCGTGACATAAGCCTCTTTGTGCTCTGGATTTGGACCCAGTAGATCACTATTGTTTTAGCTGAGAGGCCAAACAGTTCCGACAGCCTGATCACAACAGTTTTCATCTCAGAAATGCAAAATATAGCGTGACTGTTGGAGAAATTCGCTGAACTTAACGATACTCAGGTGATTCTCGGATAACAGCAGATTGTCCCGTTATAGGGCTGACGGTAAAACGCACTGCATCAGCACCGCTACAGTTTACTACATATAATCCCGTTCATCGGTCAGGATCAATGTCCTCACGTTGCCTTGTCTTTTAAAACACACGACTGGTTTACATGACTGTACAGCCTCTTAGTCTGACCTCAACAATCACAACTGAATGTCTCACCCTGACCCTAAAATCAAGTCTGAACCCCCTAAAATACTTTAATTCCAGCAGCGAACCCCAGGTTCCAATAAAGTTCCCACAAAAATGCTCCAAATGATTTATAAATATAAAATGATATGATATAATATAATATAATATAATATAATATAATATAATATAATATAATATAATATAATATAATATAATATTTGGGGATTTATAAAGGATTGACAATATTGGATTTTTGTCCGATATCCAATATGCAGATATTTTACAATTCATTTGGCCGATATATGACGCCGATACTGATACATTTTCCCTCACCCTTAATTGCTGAAATGATGTAATTTCCTCTGTAGTGAAATTAAAATGCAGTTTTTTGCTGCATTGTTTGTCATGTTGGCAAATGTAGATATTTAAAAAAAAAAAAAAAAAAAAAAAAAAGTTGGTAATAAAATGTTATATTTAAGTAAAATCATGTGGCTTTCTTTAAAGGGACCAAAAGTATTGGTATCAATTTTGGTATTGATTAAAAAGTACCATAAACTACTGGTATCGTATCAACATGAAAAACTTTGGTATCGCCCATCCATGTTAATTACAGTAGATAATTAACCATAAATCAAAATATAATGAAATCATAACCCATTAACATTGTGCTTGAAAGTTTACATACCCTCCCATTAAAAAATTCAGATGCCAGTGAAATAAGTTGAAATTGACTAAATTAGATCATACAAACTGTAAAAAGTAATGATAAATAAAAATTTGCTAAGTTATAATTTAGTAAAAGGAAATATTTATTTTGAACTTTTGTTCAAAAGAAACAAACAAACAAAAAAACTGTCCCAGAAAAATTAAAGCACCTTGCTCATGAACAGTGGACCAAAATACATGACAACAGGTGCAGACATCTGATTGGACGTTACAGAAATCACCTTATTGCAGTGATTTCCTCAAAATGTTCCTCAGCAAAAATTTAGTTCAGGAGCCCCACTATGCTTGTTTACTTGTTTTATATTTTGTTTGTTTGTTTAAAACATTTCTGTTGTATCACAATAATAAAAAAAATAATGTTCATTAAATTTTTTATTTATTACTTTAGTCAATTTCAACTTATTTCACTGGCAACTTTTTTTTTTTTTTTTGTCTTTGGGAGGGTATGTAAACTTTTAAGCACAACCATAAGCAAACTTTCTTTTATTTATTTATTTTTTCTAAAAGTGTGGTAAAACTTTAATAACATACACCAGCAGTCAAAGGTTTGGACATATTTTCCCATTAAATCCAATGAGAAAGTGTGTCCAAACTTGTGACTGACAGATTGGGAAAATCAAAAACTGCCCCCTCAAGTGAGTTTAACTGGTAGAATATCAGAATATTACAGCTCACTGTGATGAAACTAACAGAGAAACAGGCTGCATGAGCAGAATTACAGACTCTAGGTGGAAGATCAGACCTTCTCTGATAAAGAAAACTTGTAAAATACAGGGAATTTAATAAGAAATCAACCAGACGACTGTTAGTGAAGTGACTGTAGGAGTCCGACTGGTAGAGCCATGCAGCTTCACTCCGGCCACTCGTGTTATAAATAGCCTCAAGTTTCAACAACTACATGAGAGGACAGCCAGAGCAGGCAAAGGGCAAAGTTGAAGCCATGTCGAAAGATAAAAATGAGAAACATCCCAAAGCCAGACGAGCACTGACAGACACAATGAGGAGGACGGTCAAAGAGTCAGGGAGAAAGGATAACTTCCCGTTTACTGGAAGGAAAGTAAACAAACGGATCACGAAGACTGGCTGTAAAAATGCCGAAGGCTTCTAGAGACTTCAGCCGGATCAGGTTTAACCTCACAGATGAAAAAGCTCATCTCAGCTGCCAGTAAATGTCTCTGTACAAGTTTATCCAGCACCCTAATCAGACTGGTGTCCACCGGCCGGACACTTCTCTCATCACTGTAAATACTTGGTTTGCTTATGCAAGGCCACATTCAGGGTCCTGAAACCCGATCGCATGATTTAACAGAGTAAAGATATTTAAATGAGCCAAAGACGTCTGATGAGGAGGAATTGTCATCATCGATCCTCGATCCTGTCTGAGTGAACGTGGCTGCTGGATGGATTCATCCTGAGAGGGCCACCACATGCTACGCGGCATATCGGTGGCACTCGTAGACGAGGCCTGGTCACATGTCATTCCAGTCAGGTCAGGGAGATAAATAGCTCAGACTGCAGCCGGGGGGCTGCTAAACGCTGGGACGGAGGCCGTTATTTCACAGGACACGTAATCCTCCTCAGAGGATTCAGCCTGAAGAGCTCACTCTCCACGTAAAGAATAGCCTGCATCTGTAGAATAATGCAACATGATGATTGTTTGTTTGGAAACGAGCTAAATAAATCTGATATGGGGAGAGAGCGTCCCTCTCTGGAGGGTTGGTTTACGTTTGGGCTCGTTTCCTGGAGCGACAGCAGGTAAAAGGCCTGTAGAAAAGCAACTGATGCACTTTCTTTAATTAAATGAAGGTTCTCTGACATAATTTATCTTTCTTTCCTGTTAAATGTTTTTGGCACCAGTTTTATCTGAGCTGTGACACAGCACAAACAACCCTGATCTGGATCCATACGGGTGATTTAAAGGTGATAGCTACAACTTTTTCATCAAAATAATTACTTTTTTAAAAACTAGAGAAGCACTCAGAGCACAGACCTCCGCCAAGCAGCTCAACTCCCTTATTTTTGTGTGTTCTGGATCATAGTATCCGGAATTTTCTCTGGATCCGGGTCAGCTTTCAAAACATTATAGAACTCATTGAGATCCTTTCTTGTATTTTTTTTTTTTTTTTACCAAACACCCGGGCCATTTGTATGGAGTTTTATGCAAAAATTCCCAAAATGTGGCCTGTTAGGGTGATGTTGATGTGAGGCTGTTTAGGCGTTGGTAAGGACGTTTGATGTTCACCATACACACAAAAATAGAGGTACCAATTTGTACTTAAAAGGGTACAAAGCTTGTCGCCGGGGGTGTTCCTTTTTGAAAGACATTTCTGTACCCTTTGGTCCTGGTCCATTTTTGTACCTTATCCAGCTGTATGAGTTAATAAAGTACAATTAAACCAATTAAAAATGATGAATGAAAGTCAGTGAAATAGAGGTGATGACAACAATCAAAGATGCTAATAATAAATGAATAATTATTATATAAATATTAGGCCAAACACATATATAATTATTACCCCAGCGACACCTTTAAGACTGACAGCGGTGCTGGTGTAGACACACAGACAGATATTATGTACAGCTTTTCAGTAGGGATGTGCATATCGATACCCTGGAGTTGATAATTCAATACCAGCCAAAATAAATATTGATATATTTGATACTTTTTTGAGTATGGAGATACACCAGTACAGATACAAAACATGCTGTTTGTTTTTCACTTCTGAGAGTTTTGGGAACTAAAATTATGTGTGAAAGCAGACAGATTCTAGCTTCTGTGTCACATGATGGTGGTAGCCCATAAGATATCATGATGATGCTGCCAGTAGTTAGTGATGATTAGGATAATGTTTTGATATTTTTTAGTGCTGTAATGCAGGTAATTGCACATTATGTTTTGGTAAATTTATAGCAGTACTATTACATTTTATATTTGAACATTTTCCACTGAATAAATTTAAACAATCTTAACCTCTACTCAAGTTATTTGATAATCGAAAGAAGTTTTAATCTTATTTTTGTTTGATTTACTTGTTTAGTATTTATTTCCAGTACTTCTATTCTCAATCTTTACTTACAGGTACATATGATACTACTCTTGCATTCAGGATATTAATGCAAACTGTAAAATCCTGGGATTTTCTTTTTAGGGACAAAAAGTATCGGTAGTGATATAGATAAAAACCAAAATCTACTTGTATTGTATCAACGGGAAAAGTTTGAGTATCGCCCAGTCCTACTTTTCTGTTGCTTGTCATGCTGCACTTCTCAACAGTGTGAGCTCTGTGGCATATTTGCTGCTGCTTTTTAGTTTCATGATACACAGAAACAAAGAACTTTGGGCTGGTGATTGATTTTAGTGGACTGGATGAGCTGGATGAGTGACGGTAAAGTCACTGCAGGAGCTAACTGCTCTCTCTGAATCACAGGAAACACACGTCGGCGTGTTCCCATCACTGACGTAGAACTTCATTTCTTCACAGAGAAGGGAGACTTCATCGCTCTGGATCTCGGGGGCTCAAACTTTCGAATCCTGCGTGTCAAAGTGACCCATGATAAGAAGCAACCGGTTCAGATGGAGAGCCAGGTCTACGAGACCCCCGATGACATCATCCATGGGAGTGGCTCACAGGTAAAAACAAAGATCAACACATCATGATGTGTTGTACACTGTGCCAACATGTGGCAGCCCACTGCTCTCTGGCCAATCCATAGATTTGTAAAATGCAGTGGCTGAATTTTCCACCTGGTACAATAGAAAAATAGTTATAATGCTCCAGTCCCGTTGCCTAGCAACTGTAGATTCAACAGCCATCTTCTCCATAATTCCTTAAAGGAGGTACAGTGGATGATAATTACTGACATCTAGTGGTAAAGATGGGTATTTGAAAGAAAAGGTGTTTTCTTTCAAATGGCCTCATATTCCAGCGCTTTTGTGAATGTATGGTGGCCAGTTGTAGCCAAAATTCTCCCAGACAAAGATATTTTCATGTGTGAGTGGATCCAGTGGTCTCGGCTGTAGCTGTGACTGTACTATGAGTAACTATCTTTTTTAATGTCTTTTAAGGCATTACTTATCCCAAACAATGCTCTAACTCCCATTAAAAAAAACTAGTATAGCAGTTTTTAAGTTCAGAGGGTTCTTACTTCACTCACATCGTTATGTCCATTCAAGGACACCGTGTAAAAATGGTGGAACAAATATGGCAGCCTCCATATGTGCACCCCCCAGCGAGTAGATATAAATGACTCATTCTAAGAAAATAGACACATAACAGCTACTGTAGTGAAGCGATTACACATCAATAGAAACAGTTTTGAATTATATATATCACATTTTTCTGCCACTGACCTTAGATTTTTTACATACTGTACCTTTAAGTTAAACTTTGTCACAGATTAATTAGTGTATATTTATCTTACATCTAAATGAGGAGGATAAAGTGAATTTAGATGGATTTTGTTAACATCTGTGGCAAAAGCAGCCAAATCCCCAAATTCAGCTTTTCTTACCAAAATTTGGATTTTGGAATAGCACCTTAATTACTTTGTTTCTGGACATTCAATGATTAAAATTCTACATAAAAGGCTTGAAAACTATTAGAAACTTCATAAATAAGGAGGATCAATGTTTTCTGGGGTATTCGGTTCAACGCTGTGACAAGACACCTACATGCCCAAAATCAGCTTCTTTCGCTGAGATAATGCCAAATTAGGATTTTTAACACTGTATGCTCTTGGTAATTAGTAATATTTATGCAATGATTAATAAATTAATGTGTTAATTTCACAGATTAATCACTTAGCAATAATGTGTTAATATGGAGAGCCCCAAAATCTCAAATTTTTGTGATAAATGTTGGCTCCTCTTTTTTTTTTACTTTAAACAATGAACTGGCAACTCCCTTAAATTAATATGCAACCAGGGCTCCGACCCCCAGTTTGAAAAACACTGATTTAATCAACTCTATCAAGTCGAAATTATTCAAATTAGGGATGCACAATAATTGTTTTTCAAAACCAAGACTGATAACTGAAATTTCAGCTCCTAAAGGCCGATACCGATAACCGATCATACACCTACATACCTAATTTTACCACATCAAATGAGTGAATGAAAAATTCCAACTGCATGGGCTAGCTCGCGTCTGAAATAAGAAGGGAAAGTGGTTTGGAAGCAGCTTGGGGTCTCCCCTGTGAAGCAGCAGCTTTCTTTCCCCAATAGGAATTATTCAGCAAGAAAAGCTTAAAAGTGGGATTTTCAACTTCTGCACGTCTGATCTTAAAAATTCCAACTATATGCAAGTCGTCATGATATTGGACTTACTGGAATGACGTAGTAATTTCCTGTTATCGGCCCGCTAATTATCGTGCATCCCTAATTCAAAGTGACGGATTTAGTGATTTCAAAATGGGTCAAACGAGCACAGAGCAAGAAACCAACCTTGCTCCTTAATTTTCAGAATTGGTCCCAATTGAGGTGAAAACGTCTGGAACTCAGAGGAGTTGACATGTTAACAAAGCGGTCGATAAAACCAACAGAAAATCCCAGAGTTATAGGAGGAGGAGTCTGTTTGTGATGAAGGAAATGGAAAAGTTAAACATGAGACACGTTTAAACCTAATAATCCAAAGATTACTTTACTCCTTCCTGGATGAACTGGGCTACTTTTCTCTGCAATTTGGTTTTCTTTTATGACGAGATAACATTTACATTTTCTACTGTGTTCCAGGTGAATTTACTCTGACACAGTAACACATAAAGTACTTGCTTCTGACTCTGTAGTAATCTCACACGTCTCAGCTTCCTATAGAGACCAAGATTATACAAACAGCCTGGTAAATGTGAAGATAGATTTGATTTATCCTCATTTGTTCTCATCCAGAAGAGGTTAAAGTTGAAATTACATCTGGTATGAACCATCCCAGTGTAACTGGCTTTTAAACGAGATTAAGGTGAGTTTGTGTTAGAATGTGTTCCTCGGTCGCGGTGAGTGATGCGGGCGACGTCACAACCCACGCTGACCTCCTCTGAACTCGTGGAGAACAGCTGGCGGTCAGACGGTAACACGATAACCAAAACATGAGCCGCTGTTTGCAGCTAAGGGATTGGCTCGCGACTCAGATCAGGACAGATGCAGTTTAATGAAATGATGCAGAGACAGCTGGTCGGAAACGTAACGTGATCCTTGAACAGGTTTGTTAAAGAGTCTCAGTCTGAAGTCTGAATGCTTCTTCTGGGGATAAAGGTGTTTTTTCTAAAAGCTTGCAGATCTTTTGCTCTAAACAAGCCTGAAACTGACCATTCTTTGTGGACGGGAAGCGAATGTGAAGTAGTTATTTGTACAACAGTCACTGTCTGACTTAAATGTTAACTGTTTTCTAAGTAAATCTTGGTATTTATGCATGTTTCCTTGGTATTCTACCGTCTAAACTTCTATTGTCTGTCTTTAGCTCTTTGGCCACGTTGCAGAGTGCCTGGGAGACTTCATGGAGAAGCAAAAAATTAAGGATAAAAAGCTCCCTGTGGGATTTACGTTCTCCTTCCCCTGTGCCCAAACCAAGCTGGATGAGGTAAACACTTTAACAATCCGGTGTGTTAAGGATTCTGTGTCATAGTTACCATATATCTATATCGCTGCGTTGTTGATCTTAGCTTATGTTCGTGAAGCTCCATAAGGAGTGAAATCTGTTGCATCGCTGATGAAACATCTCGTTTTACAGGCTGTCTTACTGACGTGGACGAAGAAGTTCAAAGCCAGCGGCGTGGAGGGCATGGACGTCGTGAAACTTCTGAACAAGGCCATCAAGAAACGGGGGGTGAGTTGTTTCGCGTGGTTTATTTCCAAACGAAGCGCTCCATTCTTCGACTGATGGCTGGTTTCAGCGCGACTCAGTGAGAGCTGATGTTGTTTTGTCAGGACTACGAAGCAGACATCATGGCCGTGGTGAACGACACAGTCGGCACGATGATGACGTGTGGATTTGATGACCAGCGCTGTGAAGTGGGAATCATCATAGGTGAAAACTAACAGCTGATTTTACTTTTTTTTAAAAATTTATTATAATTTTTTACTGTATTTTTTCCCATATACAGTTCACAGCATCAACAACAGCAGTAGAAGTTCAAATTACAGCCCCAAAATTAGACTCACCAGGCAAACTGTTGCTTTTACAATAAAGCACATTCACACATTCATATAATTACACACTTATGAGGAAGTACACAAAAATGCACACATGCAAACAGTAATAAAAGAAAAAAAAAATTAGATGAGTAATGAGTAAAAGTAACATGAGACCATGAGTAGGCAAAGGGGAGTACATCACAGAAAGACACATGCAGAAAAGGTCATGGGATTAACAATGGAGGCTCAACCATGCTTGTGGGTGTGCCACACCCAGCAACCACTGCCACACCATCAGTACTCCTCAACCAGTTACCTAAGTGAAGTTATTCAAATACCTTCTAAAGTCATCACAACATCAAAAAGATGAGCTTTCTTCTTCATATTGAACTTAAAAAAAAACAAACTTTTATTTAACCAGATAAGAAAAAAAACATTGAAGTCAAGACCTCTTACACAAGGGTGACCTGGCCAAGAAAGGCAGCAGCACACGTCAGAATAAACTAAACAAATAAACAGAAATACCAAAATTAAAAATTAAAAATGTTAAATTAACAATTAATATGATGAAGGGCAATAATTGGAACAATAATTTAAAAAACAGTGACAAATTAAGAGTAAAAACACAGGCATTGTTGGCTGGATATTAGGGCTGGAAAGAAATATTGATGCACTGAAATATCGCGATATTTTCATATGCAGATTTCATATTGATATTTAAAAACGCGATATTGATCTATTTTACTAACGTAATCTCGCAAGATTTCACAAAAACCCAGAGTTGGAAGGAGGGACAAAAGGGACAAAATCTTGCGAGATTTCGATTACTACATTTTTAAATATTGATTTGATATCAGCATTTGAAAATATCACGATATTTCAGTGTATTGATATTTTTTCCCACCCCTACTTTATGTGGTGTCTGGGTTTTTTTAGTTTGCAGAAAATGTTCAGTGAAACAAGTTACAACATGATGCTTTTCAGAGGCCTAATTTGATTACTACCTCCGCCACGGAGGTTACGTTTTTGACAGCATTGGTTTGTTTGTCTGTCTGTTAGCAACTTCACAGAAAAATTCCTGAACGGATTGACCTGAAATTTTCACCAGCTGTGTGCCTCAGCCCAAGGACAAACCCATTAAATTTTGGTGGTGATCCCCTTCTGGATTCAGAAATTTTTTGAAGGATTCTCTATCATTGTCAGATCAGACAAATTTTAACAGTGGACGCTGAGTAAATGTCCATGCTCCAAAATCTTTCCTGTTTTTGAGAATATGTTTAAGATTTCAAGGACAATCTATCTCAGACTGTTTTGATTTGAGTAAAATCAGGATAAATAAATAAATCCAAAACACTTGGCTTAACAGTAGTCTGAGTACTACACATGGAGGTTTTACGGTCCGACTCTGGCTTTGAATGAACACCGTTTACCTGGTGAGATCCGCAGAGCGAAGGTCAGGCAGGACCGGAGTCATGGCTGCTGTGCATCCTTTCAGGGACGGGAACAAACGCCTGCTACATGGAGGAGCTGCGCCACATCGACCTGGTGGAAGGCGACGAAGGCCGGATGTGCATCAACACTGAGTGGGGCGCCTTCGGGGACGACGGCTCCCTGGAAGACATACGCACAGAGTTCGACCGTGAGATCGACAGAGGCTCCATCAACCCTGGAAAACAACTGTAAGACTTGTTTTTAATGTCATCACAGTGCAGCTGAAACGCTGTAGTCACAGTTAATGGAGATTTTAGCTGATTAAAGGAGTGGAACTGAGTATGTCGGGGTACTATAGTTAAACTTTGTTCCTGAACGTTACTGACAAACATAAAAGTGTTGCAGGTGTCACACAGTCAATGTGAGAAGCAGCAGACGTGTGTCATCTCTAGTTTAAAGAGAAGATGGAATAAGTAGCTGGTCTGAAAGGCTGCTGTTCCCTCTGATCAGGTTTGAGAAGATGGCCAGCGGGATGTACATGGGAGAGCTGGTCCGGCTCATCCTGGTGAAGATGGCCAAGGAGGGGCTGCTGTTTGAGGGTCGGATAACCCCGGAGCTCCTGACCAAAGGAAAGATCGAGACTAAACACGTCTCTGCCATTGAGAAGTGAGTGCTGATTGTTGGGGGCATGAATAAATTAGGGGTGGGGGTCGATTAAAAAATTTAAAAATATATGATTAATTAGATGCTTTGTAATTAATTAATCTTGATTAATTACATTTTTAGCGCATTACATGCGCTGTGGTAGCACCCGCAACTAACACAAGCAAGTAAACATACTTTCTAAAAGTCACCCCAGAAAATCTTGGTAGACTTTTTGCTAGCTTTTTTATACAAAAAAGTAATCAGAGGGGTCTGAAAACTCTAAATATAGCAACAAATTCTCTGGTCGTTTCTTAATACGCATACTTTTGCGTACTTGCATTCTTGTGTACTTTTAAAACATTATCAGTCAAGGTCCAAGTACTGTTCCAATTCAAAGAACACATCAAGACAAGTACACGCCCAGATCCTGGACCTACAATGTAGCCTCATTTTCTGAGGCTACATTGTAGGTGACTGTTGTGGACTTCAGGCACCCTTTTATTTCATAAGGCATTGTGGCGTAATGATGGCAGAAGAAAAAAGTCATAGCTATAAGTGCTGAAAATACTCTTAACGTAACGCTGGTTTCAATAACTTTTCTACAACAGAGTTGTTTTACGTCAACTTCTTGGTGGTTTTATGATGTTTTTTCCGTTATTAAAAGTGACTTTAGTGGTTTCAGGAATGGGAGCTGAACAGCTAACAGTAGCAAACAGTAGGATGGTTAGTGTTCAGATTAACGGGATTTAACTGCCACGTCTCAGCAAAGCTTTTGGAACTTGTCGCTTTTTTTTCCTTCAGCAACGTCTCTGACGTTATCAAATATGTTTCTGTTCTGAAGTGTGTTCATCCGACAAGTCCATACTAGCAAGTACACAAGTACATTCTAAACGTATATGGTTTAGAGAAACGGCCGGAGAGTTTTGATGTTAAATGCGTTAAAGTCCCACCCCTAGCATACATATAAGATGACTGCTTTTCTTCAGATGCTTATCAAAGGGATTAATTCTAATTTCAGGACTAAAGAGGGTCTGAAGAAGTGCATGGAAATCCTGACGAGGCTCGGCGTGGAGCCTTCAGATGAAGACTGTCTGGCCGTGCAGCATGTTTGCACCATTGTGTCTTTCCGCTCGGCGAATCTCATTTCGTCCACTCTGGGAGCCATCCTGTCCCGCCTGAAGGAGAACAAAGGCGTGGCCCGACTGCGGACCACCGTGGGCATCGATGGCTCGCTCTACAAGATGCATCCTCAGTGAGTATCACAGGGAAGTGAAGCACACGTTTAACCACAAAGGGCACAAATTTCTGCCCAACTCCTTCCAGGGCTTTTGCTCAATTTATCATTTGATTGATTAAATGCATTTGAAAAATGGATTAATTAACATTTATGTATTTTACTTTTATATTTTTCTTCTATGGGGTGGGGGGGATCTCATAAATGCTCAGGTCAGCCCTGTCCACAGGCCTCCAAAACCAGAGCAGATAAAACAGGATCCCGAGAAATGAAGAAAACTTTTCTTTGATCACTTTCGGTCTCCAATGAAGCTGATACTAAACAGCATGGTCCTTTAGATCAGCTGTCTTAGGGATGCCTGATCATAATTCTGGATTGAATCAGTGTTGTCACCTCCTCTATAACAGGAATCACCAACATCCAGACTTGTTGGACCAGTCTGCAGACGGTTTTCATTGTTTCAGGGTTTCACTCAAATATAAGAGTCATTGTGCAGAACTTGATTGGCTGTTGGATACATGTAATTTGAGTCAGGTGTGCTAAAGCAGGGAAATGTTGGAAACTCTCCGGACAGATCTGGATTTGATGATCCCTACTCTATAACTTCTCAATAAAACCAACGTGTTTGACTAAAGATCAACATGAACCATCAGACTGATGACAGTGGATTCATTATGTAATTTAACTGGTGTGTGACTGGTGATACATGCTAGCAGGGAAAAGTAGAAACCAGACCGTGTCTCACCATGAAACCTTCTTACCTCTGAACAGATACGCTCGCCGCCTCCATAAGACGGTCCGGCGTTTGGTTCCAGACTCGGATGTCCGCTTCCTGTTGTCTGAAAGCGGGAGCGGGAAGGGCGCTGCCATGGTGACGGCAGTGGCGTACCGTCTGACTGAGCAGGCACGTCAGATTCAGCAGACTTTGGCAGAATTCAGGCTGAGCAAAACTCAGCTGTTAGAGGTGAAGAAGAGGATGAGGGCGGAAATCGAAAGAGGCCTGAAGAAGGACTCTCACCAGGAAGCGACGGTCAAAATGCTGCCCACCTTCGTTCGGAGTACGCCAGACGGAACAGGTGAGGAAAAAAACAGAGATTCACAAACTGTTTCAGTTTATGAAACAGTGGTTTAAAAACTTATTGTCAAGAGAGATATTTACCTGAACGAGCCAAGATTTGATTCTCAGGTCAATAAATACACTATATTGCCAAAAGTATTGGCTCACCTTCCTAAACTCACATATGAACTTAAGTGACATCCCATTCTTGATCCATTGGGTTCAATATGATGTTGGTCCACCCTTTGCTGCTAGAACAGCTCTAACTCTTCTGGGAAGGCTGTCACCCCCACACCATAATCCCCCCTCCACCAAACTTTACACTTGCCACAATGCAGTCAGACAAGTACCCTTGTCCTAGCAACCGCCAAACCGAGACTCCCCCATCAGATTGCCAGATAGAGAACTTTTACACCACTGCATCCCATGCTTTGCATTGGACTTGGTGATGTATGGATGGATGCAGCTGATCACCATGGAAACCCATTCCATGAAGCTCTCTGCGAACTGTTCTTGAGCTGATCTGAAGGCCACATGAAGTTTGGAGGTCTGTAGTGATTGACTCTGTAGAAGTTGGCAACAAGGTTATTCTAGTTAACTAAAACTAATGAAAAAACAAAAACTAAAATTGAAAAAACATTTTCGTTAACTGTAATAAAAATAAAAATGACAGTTTGAGAAAAAAAAACCAATAACTGAAACTGTATTGTGTCTTTACAAAACTAACTAAAATTAACTGAAATTATTGCAAAAACATCCTTATCCTTTGTTCACACCGGACGTGAATGAAATTATTCCCGCGAATGAATTACATGCTAAGTTTTAGTCTTTGTAAATTTGTGTAATACATCAGTGTTTTCAGTTGGCATGAAATTTATTTCTATTTAATCTGTTCACTTTGCTCTACTGGTTTTACTCCAAGTGACTTTCTGATGATTTTGAATGTCATACCAGACAAATTTGTATGATTTATGAAAAGAAAAACTCCCAAAAAACTAAAACCCGACACTGAAACTAATAAAAACTAAACTAAAACTAAGCATTTTCCAAAAAATAACAAATGAAAACTAGCAAAGCTGCTCAACAAACTGACTAAAACTAACTGCATTGAAAAACAAAAAGTCAAAACTAAATAAAAACTGAAACTAATGAAAAATCCAAAACTATTATAACCTTGGTTGGCAACCTCTTATCACTTTGTGCTTCTGCATCCGCTGACCCCGCTCCATCAGTTTACGTGGCCGACCACTTCATGGCCGAGTTGCTGTCGTTCCCAAACACTTCCATTTTCTTATTATACAGCTGACAGTTGTCTGTGGAATATTTAGGAACGAGGAAATGTCCCGACTGGATTTGTTGCACAGGTGGCATCCTATCACAGCTCCACGCTGGAATTCACTGAGCTCCTGAGAGTGACACATTCTTTCACACGTTTGTTGAAACAGTCTGCATGGCTAGCTGCTTCATTTATACACTTGTGGCCATGGAAATGATTGGAACACCTGATTCTCATCATTTTGATGGGTGAGCAAATACTTTTGGCAGTATAGTGTATCTGATAACAGCAGGAACAAAACGTCATGTTTTCCCTCATTTGTTACAACATGAACTAAATGTGGTCGTCTGGAGGGTCACAAGCTAACCTGCATTTTTAATGTCGAATTAGGAAGCAGTGTCTGTAACATGTAGAGATATCAGATTAAACTCTGTTGGTCCTTCGTTCATTTATTTTTGAACAGAAAATGGAGACTTCCTGGCTCTGGACCTCGGAGGGACGAACTTCCGTGTGCTCCTGGTAAAGATTCGCAGTGGGAAGAGGCGATCAGTGGAGATGCATAACAAGATCTATGCCATTCCCATAGAAGTTATGCAGGGCACAGGAGAAGAGGTAATGGTGGACAGATTTTCCATCTTCATTGTCCCACAGATTCTCTTTAGACAGACGAATGCCTCAGTCAGATTTCCTCCCTGACTTTATGTAGTAGCAGATTTATTCCTTTCAGTGTCAGCAGCTACGGTGAGAAACGATATTTCTCCACATATCTACAGCTTATGTAGAGTTGTGATTGCTCTGATGAAGATGATATCCTCGAGGTACAAACGCCTGGAATCATGTCTCTCTCCAGCTTTTTGACCACATCGTTCACTGCATCTCCGACTTTCTGGACTACATGGGGATGAAAAGTGCTCGGCTGCCTCTGGGATTCACCTTCTCCTTCCCCTGCCATCAGACCAGTCTGGACGCAGTACGTTACTCACCAGTTCCTTCCAGTACTACACCAGTTGCACACCAGTTACTTCCAGCACCACACCAGTTACACACACACCAACAGTTCCTTCCAGTTACACACCAGTTACACACCAGTTGTACACCAGTACCACACCAGTTCCTTCCAGTTACCTACCAGTTCCACAAGTTACCTACCAGTACCATGAGTTTCTTCCAGTTCCACACCAGTTCCTTCCAGTTCCACTCGTTACCTACCAGTACCATGAGTCTCTTCCAGTTCCACACCAGATACCTACCAGTTCCACACCAGTTCCTTCCAGTTCCACACCAGTTCCACACGTTACCTACTAGACCATGAGTTTCTTCCAGTTCCACACCAGTATCCTTCCAGTTCCACACCAGATACCTACCAGTTACCCACTGACAGTTCCTTCCAGTTACGCACAAGTTGCACACCAGTTCCACACCAGTAACACACCAGTTCCTTCCAGTTACCTACCAGTACCCCATGAGTTCCTTCCAGTTCCACACCAGTTCACACGTTACCTACCAGTACCATGAGTTCCTTCCAGTTCCACACCAGATACCTACCAGTACTACACAGTTCCTTCCAGTGCCACACCAGTTACACACCAGTATCATTCCAGTTCCCTCCAGTACCACGTTAGTTCCCTCCAGTACCACACCAGTTCCAAACCAGTTACACACCAGTTTCACACCAGCAACACACCAGTTCCAGAACCTTTTCCTTCCAGTTCCCTCCAGTTCCACACCAGTTCCAGACCAGTTCCCTGTAGACCAGCACCTGTGGTGGTCCCAGTCTGGTCCCAGCTGTGTGATGTGGGCGGAGCTTGTGGGAAGCAGGAAGTGTTCGTGCTCGTTAGTGATGAAATGAAAGCTGCTTTCATCCCAGCAGCCAAATACGGAGCAAGTCTATGGTCCTCATCAAGGTTCTGGTCTTAACTGGGTTCTGGGTCAGACAGCTGGAACCTCGACCTTTCACTCAGCATCTCCCTAGGTTCCCATGGCAACCATATCCAACAATAGTTTTACATTAATCCCTTCTTCTCCCAGCCTGAAACCAGCGTCTGCTTCCTCTGCAGGGCATCCTGGTGACCTGGACGAAAGGCTTCAAGGCCACGGACTGCGAGGGAGAAGATGTGGTGGAGCTTCTCCGGGACGCCATCAAGAGGAAAGAGGTAGCCACAAAAGACGGATGTTTCCGTCAATCCCAAACTTAGCAACGCTCTCACTAAAGCAGCTGCAACAGAGGTGAAAGCAAATCACATTTTCCCCGTCAGCAGCCACGAAGCGTTATAAAAACATGCAACTGTTTCTAAAAAATCTACAAACTCAATTCCAAGAATGCTGGGACCCTAAAACCAGAATACAATCGTTTCCAGATCCCATCAGCAGATTTTATTCCCAGTAGAACATAAACGACATACCAGATGAAGAAGCTGAGACATTTTAGCATCTGATGGAAAATCTTCTGATTTTGAATCTGATGCAGCAAAAAGTTGCAAGTGTGATGAGAAAGAACCCAGGTGAGGGCAATCAGTGCAGTCCTCCCCACTAACTGGGTCAGCTGCCCATATAAGGGCAGTGATGTCACCAGGTGGCAACAAACTGAATGCACTGAGTGCTTGTTCTCGCGTGACTGCTGGTGCTGCTGCATTTTTTTATCATTTTGTGGCCTGCTTTAATTTAATTGATCATTTTTAGTATTTCTATTATTCAAGGAGGAATTTTTAGCTGTGGATCCCCAGTATTTTCTATTTCTTTGGACGTTCTTTAATTTCTTTTCTTTTGCAGGCCAGAGCTCACTTAAAATCACCAAAACGATAATGACCACGAAATGTTCAAGGACCGACCAATACTGATTCACACCAGAAACATCTTTCCTGCAGCAGCACCAGCAGTCAAGTGAGAACACCAGTCGCTCTGATTGGTTGACGCCCAGCGTCAAGACGCCAAAGTTCAGATTGTCCAACTCTGGCTTGATGCACGTAACGCACGTCGAATGCTGACAAAACATGACGCGCGAAACGCGTGTTAGACCTGGGATATACAGTACTTGCTGTGGATGCAAACGTTCACGCAAGCGGTCTGTGGATGTACTTGCTGCAGCACGTCGCAGCCAAAACACTCGAAACCAGAGGCCACTGCTTGTAGCAATCTGCCGGTCAGATTGTATTTCTGGGGCATACGTGAACGACCCAGGTGTATGTGGAAAATGGACAACGTTATTACTCTCAAGGAACACGAAACGATCATTTCACTTTTCTCATCGCCAGCGGAGGTGGAATGTGCGGCCACTTCACCAAAATCGCAGAGAAAGTTGCACGAGCACCTCTAGCGTTCAAGTCAATATTGCACCACACGTACGCAGCACATTACCTCGCATCAACGCGAGCGTCCTACGTGCCGTAGGTACGTTGGGAACGCGTGGGCGCCATGATGCGGACGCGTCGCCAGCAGCAAGTATATTCCAGCCCTAATGCACAGCAGGGTCGGCCACTGACTGTGCGTGTAAACCTGATGCCCTTGATGCCCAAATTGCGTCTGGTGTGTACGCACCGTAATCCCTGCTGCTGGCCTCTGGTCTGATGTCCCCTCTCTGACCTCTCTGTTGTAGCTATAAAGATTTGTTTTAGATATTTGGAAATCAGTCATGAGCAGAATTTCTGCTCAGAAATGAAAGAGGATTGGGTTTATTCCTAGCATGAACTAATTAGTAGTAACTAGCTGGAACATAGTCACAACCAAAGATGGACATCTCTGGTCCAGAGTAAAAATCCAGTCCGGGACTTTTTACAACCAGTCACCAAACCAGCTGAATCTAATGAGCTGCTCCTCTGCAGGTAGATGAGCTCGTTAGTGAAAACACCTGCTCTACACGTACGGGCAGATTGTCTGTACATTTGGAAGAAAAAAAACCCGAGATCATACTGTTTATTCACACCGCTTTTTCTCCTGATTACTCCCCTTCATGCTTACAGACGGGCGTAATGGAGAAAGGAAGACTGTCCACTTGCGTCCATCATTTAAAAAAACCCCAAAACTTCTTTAAATCCTGTTCATGTCATTACTGTTCACGTGTTTCTGCCTTAGGGTTTCATGTTTTGATTTCACCCTTTTAGATGGAGGACCCAGTAAGTACTAAGTGAGAGTAAATCCTTGCTGGCAGGTAAAGCGGTGCAGGACTGGAGCGCAGCAGTGTGTGCTTACTGTTGTAAAAGCATGTAGTGACACCTGAAGATGGCTGACGCTGAACGCGGCAGCTCTCTGGGAAAGCTTGTGTATTTTAGTGTGCAGTCTGTCCGGGAATGTGAGTGAACTGCATCGTGCTCAGTGTGGCAGTTACTATGGTTACCTGATGTTAATCCTCATGGTACAGCTTAGTAATGTGGCTTTAACATGAGTGAAGAGCTGGTAAGTGATACGAACATCTCTGATGAAGACTTGTGTTTGGTCCCAGTAATCTGATTACAGGGATAGAAGCGGCTGTGCATCCGTAACCAGTTAGACAGCTCAGAGATGACATCATCTGTCCTGCAGACTGACTCTAACTTTAACTCAAAGCATGACGACTAAATTGTGAGACTTTCCTAACTGTGGCATTCATAACCAAAATCAGGAGTTTACACACACCCACCAACAGGTGTTTACCTCTACAGTTGCCATGGTAACAAGTTTGTCAGGATGTCTGCATGACCCAACACGTTTATTTAGCAATGGATCAGAATTTTCCATAAAATACGTCCATCTTGCTTCACGTGAGCTAAGAAAAATTCAAGAAATTGATCCAATGAAGTCACCCGGAGGCAGACCGGAGCAGGGATTTAAATCCTGCTTTCACTTTTGGAACTTCAACCCATGTTTCCAGTCCAAATGTTTTTCTTTTCTTAATCTAAACTGGCCTGTAGAATCTAAAGCTTTAATCCCAGTCAGCATCCAGAACCTTTAATCCCAGTGAGCATCCAGAACCTTTAATCCCAGTTAGCATCCAGAACCTTTAATCCCATTCAGCATCCAGAACCTTTAATCCCAGTCAGCATCAGAACCTTTAATCCCAGTTAACATCCAGAACATTTAACCTAGTCAGCATCCAGAACCTTTAATCCCAGTCAGATCGCTTTATCTCAGCGCTCAGAAGCTTTAATCCCAGTCAGCATCCAGAACCTTTAATCCCAGTCAGCATCAGAACCTTTAATCCCAGTCAGCATCCAGAACCTTTAATCCCAGTCAGCATCAGAACCTTTAATCCCAGCCAGCATCCAGAACCTTTAATCCCAGTCAGCATTAGAACCTTTAATCCCAGTCAGCATCAGAACCTTCTGGTGATGTTGAAGGAAACGGATACAGAAAGCATCTTCGTCTAAAAGAAATTAAATGAATACTCAGAAAAGGTTAAAAATCGTGTGACTATAACCTCAGATTGAGGAAGTAAAAGCAGTTTCAGAGTTTGGAATAAGAGACGGAAAATCTCATGATGGAAATATAAAAACGAAGTTGGTGTTTCTGAAACTTGGGTGTGTGTGTAAACTTCAGACTTTGTTCATGTTGAACTTCGTCATGTGACCAGCTTTCTGGTGTGCTTTGTAGGAGTTTGAGCTGGATGTGGTTGCCATAGTGAACGACACGGTGGGAACGATGATGACCTGCGCGTATGAGGAGCCCACCTGTGAGGTGGGACTGATCGCAGGTGGGTCAAACGCCAACGCTTCCTCCGAGTCGCAGTGAAAGAGTTTGCTTCAGCGTTTTTGTCTCTGTGGCGGGGTTTCCTCTCAGGGACAGGAAGCAACGCCTGCTACATGGAAGAGATGAAGAACATCGAGATCGTGGACGGAAATGAGGGCCGAATGTGCGTCAACATGGAGTGGGGGGCGTTTGGAGACAACGGCTGCCTGGACGACATCAGGACGAAGTACGACCAGGCAGTGGACGAGAACTCGCTCAACGAAGGCAAACAAAGGTCAGCATGTGCAGCGCCGTCAGCACAAACGCTCCTCTGGTCCGTCTGCTGGAAGCTAACACTGACCTCTGATGCTGCAGATATGAGAAGATGTGCAGTGGCATGTACCTGGGGGAAATTGTCCGGCAGATTTTAATCGATCTGACCAAGCGCGGCTTCCTCTTCAGAGGCCAGATCTCAGAGACGCTGAAAACCAGAGGCATCTTTGAGACAAAGTTCCTGTCCCAGATAGAGAGGTGAGGGTTTACTGACGGTGAGTTATCAAATCTCAAGGCTGAAAACTCCTATATTAGATCTAGAACTAACTTTATTCTTCACTTTCTGCAATGACGGACAGAAAATTCTTAGCTTGTAAAAACATTCTGCATTTGTAACCTGTTAAAACTTCATTTGCACATTACGAGACATAAATTGTTCATTCTTTTTATTTGTCTTTTCTGCAGCAAATGGATGTTACGTACAAGACATGAAATTCAGAAAATACTTGGACATGAAGGACATATGGGTTGATTATTAAAACCAGTCAGATTGCAGCGTTGCTCCTGAAACATGGCAAACATCAGGAGTTCATGTAAAGCTTCTTTCACCTCCAAAAAGTGGATTTTTTTTTTTTAATTATTTGAATTGATTATCAATCCACTGTTAAAGGTTTCAATGGCACTGGTCCAAACTGAAAACATGGATCAATCGTGGAGCCAGTAATCATCTGTAAGATGTTTCTCAGAAACCAAAATGAATGCACCATACACCTTACCACTGAGTGAAGCCATCAAGCTTGTCATAAACATTTAGCCTTGTTAAAAAGGTAACAAATTAACAGTTATAAATGTACTTAATTTAATTCATTAACAAATATCAAAGTTATAATTTATTATGATGTTAATAAAAACAGAATTTAGTGGATCAGAATGCTGGATCGGCCACATTCATCCGATATCCGATCCAGCTCATTTGTCAGTATTGGAACCGATATCCAATCTGGGTATTGGATTGGTGCATCTCTGATAACATACTGGACCGACCTTGTAATTATGCCAAAGTTGTAAAAATATTTAGTTTGAAACTTTGAATAAGGTTTACACCAATGGTTTGGCCGACTCCCGGCCTTTAATAAAACCAAAATAAACCACCAACATGAGACCAAAATAAAAAAAAAGAAACCAAAATAAACAACCAACATAAAACAAAAAAGAACTACCCCATATGACGACAATAAACTACCAACATAAAACCAAACTTCCATTATTAAAACAAAGTAAACTACAAACTTAAAGGACCCACACCCACAGAATGACGTGCCTTCATTTTCTACACACCCTCATGCTGAGCAATACTCTGAAGCACTTTTTTAAAATCTCAAATGCAGCCGAAGATCTGAAGGGTTTTCGTTATCGGCCGACTGTCATATAACGGAGTTCACTAGTGTCTGAAACAAAAAGGTCCATAAAAGTCCACAAAAACTTGGCAATATTCCTCCAAACTGCTCGTCCAGTGTAATCCAAGTGTCCTGAGTGGGTAGCGTTCATAATTTACTGGAAATGACATCATTTAGTATATTTTCATAGCCTAAAAAGTTCTACATCTTACTTCTGCGATGCATACCGATGCGAGTTTATGACACTACTGAAGCCGCGGCAGACAAGATCGCTCTTTCTTTCTTTCTTTCTTTCTTTCTTTCTTTCTTTTCTTATAGCCAACCTCTCTTGTGTTTGTCCTGGTTTGTCTGCAGCTCGTTTGCTCTTAGCACAATGTAAACAGCTAATTTCTTCTTCTACTCTTGCATTATTGGCAGAGTAGGCTCTGAATGCCGTGGCTTCCTTAGTGTTGTGAACCCACATGGACGTGCTTATAGGAAGTGTGATCTTCTACTGTTTAGGCTATAAAAATATACTAAATGATGCTGTTTCGAGTAAATTATGAACGCTACCCACTCAGGACACTTGGATTACATTGGACGAGCAGTATGAAGGAACATTGACAAGTTTTTTTGGACTTTTATGGACCTTTTTATTTCAGACACCGGTGATTCCCATATAAGAATGACAGCAGATAACAAAACTCCTCCGATCACCGGCTGCATTTGAGATATTATTAAAAGTGCTCCAGTGTCTTGCTCAGCAGGAGGGTGAGTGGAAAATGAAGGCACATCATTTTGTGGGTGTACTATTCCTTTAAACCAAAATAATCTACCAGCATAAAACCAAAGTAAAGTACCAACAGAAAGCTAAAACAAACTACCAACAAAAGGGAATACTTTCATATTTTAAAAAAATTAAAAAAAACTAAAACATAAGCAGATAGACCTCCATAAGTGTGTCTCCGTGTGGACATGGACTTTAACTATCACACAAGTCCCATTTATTCAAACCCTCACAGACCCCCTGTACGCTTCAGGGGGTCAGGGTCAGGTTGGGAACCAGTGGTTTACACTTTATTCTGTTTAATGTCCACAAACAGAAACGTATTCTTCCGGTTTTCTTCTCCATGCTCTGAACATCCAGAATGTGGTTTAGTTCGTTGTAGCTGATGAACAGACTTTTTTTTTTTATCTGATCAGGAAGAGAATGAGATTACTGTGATTTAATGTGATGAATAAAAGAGTGCATAAAATCAGCTGTAATATCGGCTCATATTGATCACTGGGTCCTAAATCCAGTCGATTATAAATCACGATCAAACCTGTGATGAGTTTTTGCTCTCTGACCATTGTCCGAAGCATATCCTCGTTTCATCTCTGTCAGCACAGTTTCTCATCACTGATCTCTTTCTCACGTCTGAGACGGTTTGTATCACAACAGGCATAAGTGTAAAACAGAGGATTACCAAACAGGTGCAGATTGATTTTCATACAGCAGTAAAATGAACAGAAACCATGGATGGAAAAACAAACTTTATCATAAAACACATGTTTAGCAGCTAAAACATGCTAAAACTGGGATGTTTTAAACGTGTATAAGCAGCAGCGCTGACAGAAAAGCAACTTGTAGCGAGACACCTAGCAGCCAGAGGAGGGGAGGGGATGCTAATGCTTTAAGCCCACCTTATACTGGCGGGACAGCTGAGAGGTATCCAATGACTGCGACTGACCTCTGACTCACGCTCCCCCTTTCCTCCCGCTCCACAGCGATCGTCTGGCGCTGCTGCAGGTCAGGGCCATCTTGCAGCAGCTGGGACTCGACAGCACCTGCGATGACAGTATTATCGTCAAGGAGGTGTGTGGAACGGTGTCCCGCCGTGCTGCTCAGATCTGTGGAGCCGGTATGGCCGCTGTGGTGGACAAGATCCGTGAGAACAGAGCAATGGACCACCTGGACATCACAGTGGGCGTGGATGGGACGCTCTACAAGCTGCACCCACAGTAAGATCACAGCTGTGTTTGTGGGAAAAGAGACAATACAAAATACAGCAGGCAAAAAAAGTATTGAACACGCACACGTATCATGCACACATACAAAGAAATCCGGACATTTATGGACATAACTTCATTTATGTCCATAAATGAAGTTATGTGTAATATAGTGAAATGACACAGCGAAAAAGTATTGAATAGACTCACTGAAATTTATTTACTACTTAGTGCAAAAACCTTTGTTGGTGATTCAGCCTCCAGACGCCTCCTGTATGGAGAAACCAGTGGAATACGTTGCTCAGGTGTGATTTTGGTCCATTCTTTCACACAAACTACCTTCAGATCTTCAAGGTTCTAGGGGTCTCTTCTGTGAACTCGGACCTTCAGCTCTTTCCAAAGATTTTCAAGCGGGGTGATTGACTGGGCCGTTCTAGGGTTTTCTTACACCAGGCGAGTGTTTCTTGGCTGTGTGGTGGGACGGTCGTCTTGCTGAAAGATCCAGCCTCTTTTCATCTTCAGCAGCTGCAGATGCAGCAGATTCTGGTCCAGAATGTCTCTCTACTTTTCTCCATTCATTCTTCCTTCAATCATATGAAGTCTGCCAGTACCACATGCTGAAAAAACAGCCCCCCACCATAATGTTCCCACCCCCAAACTTCACTGCTGCCATGGTGTTTTTGGTGCCATTTCTCGTCCAAATGTTGTGTCTTATGACATCCGAACAGTTCAGTTCTGGTCTCATCTGACCAGACTACGTTTCCCAGAATGCCATGGGTTTGTCCAGATGTTGTGTTGTAAACTTCAAACCAGCATGAACATGCTTTTTCTTCAGAAATGGAGTCTTGCATGGTGTGCGTGCATGAAGGCCATGGCGGTTGAGTGCATTACTTATTGTTTTCTCTGAAACAACTGTACCTGCTGATTCCAGGTCTTTCTGAAGCTCTTTCCGGGTAGCCTCATAGTTGGCCACCGGAGGTTGCCGCTTGCTGCAAACACCAACACCTCCATGACTTGATCCACATCCGTTTTTGTTGGGTTTTTTTTCTTTTTGGTGGGTTTTAAGAGCAAACAGTGGCATAAATAAGAGCAGTGGGCAGCCATGTTCGATCTCTGTGAGACGCTCACAGGGAGGGTGGGAGGGCGACAACAGCAGTCGCGTTGCAAGATAATGTCTGCAATCGGGGTGTGAAGAAGATTTTGCACAATATAGTGTTGTAAAAAATGCTCCTGGAAAACATCATCCAATTCGGAATTATTATTTCCTTGTAAACATGAATGAGAATAATTTAATTCAGAATTATTTAATTCAGAGTAATTAATTCTGAATGAAAAAACATCATGTAGTCAGGGCCAGTAAAGGAATTTGTGTAAACACGTCATAATTATGATTAAGTAATTATTTTGATACCAAAGTGTTATTTTAGCCTGTGAAGCATGTTGTATTGCTTTTACGCATGAAAAGTGCTATATATAAATAAAACTGAAGTTGCTTGGTAACCATGGTTCCGTTTCTGTCTCCTCAGCTTCTCCCGGATCTTCCAACAGACAGTGAAAGAACTTGCCCCTAAATGTGACGTCAACTTCACGCTGTCTGAGGACGGCAGCGGAAAAGGAGCCGCCCTCATCACTGCCGTGGGCTGCCGCCAGAGGGAGCTGGACGCCCAGCAGCAGTGAGGAGATCGTCCCGTTCGCCCACCTGCTGCTCCACCGTGACCTTCACCCGCTGCACAGCCTGAATCCATCGCCCCCTCTGCAGCCGTGACTCCACCGCTGCTCCACCTGGTCCAGCTACAGCCGGAGAGACGTGCTGCCTGCACAGAGTCCAAACTAAAGATGCAAATATTTATTTATACTGCCAGAGGGTTTATTATTTCCATGTTTGTACATTTTCCTCAATAGCTTGTCAATAATCTGATAAACCTAAACTCCATATGTGTGCAATATTTGTGTATTGCTGATTTTATTTTTATATGGAGGCAAATATATAACTGTATTTATATCGCTGAGGCCACTTTGAACCCCAGAGGTCATTAGGGTTTTGCACCACAGACGTAAATAAATGTCTGCACTTTTTATATGAGCTTACAACAGCAGCATTTCAATGTCATTCCCAAATGAAGGATGTCTCCTCAGCGAAGGATGAAGCTGGCTCAGAAAACCAGCTCCAAAAGGGCTCACAACAAAGGGTCGAATGCGAGAGTCACGGCTGTTCAATTCCTCCTCATTTTATGTGCAACATGCTCACACCATGCGCTAAGCTACTAACCCCTGTTTGTGTAACTGTCAGTGTTACTCACATACTCAGATATTCCTGCAGCACCATTTACTCCTCAAGAGAGCCCACGCTAGACAAAGGACATGTTAGAGTCTTTCTGGTAATTATTGTGGATTATTAAACTTTTTGGTGTTGTGATGAATCCCACTTTTATTCATTGTATGTGCAACAAATAAATGTTTATGGGCGCCAGGAAAGGATTGCAAGCGGCGAGCGCTTTGTGTGTATTTGTGGCTGAGTGTCGGTGTGTCGTACGTGACGACCTGTAGCTTTCAGTGTCCAACGCTCTGTGGGGACTGCATGCCTTACATCCAGAGGAAGAAGAGTGCCGCTTTGTTCGTTTGTTTTTTTTTTCCTCTTACATCTTTGCTGATTTGTGATCAACACAGTTTTAAAAAAAAGAAAGAAAAGAAACTCATTAAATTATATTTTGTTGTGGAGTAAACCCTGTCTCGCTGTCTTACATGATCAAGCAGCATGTCTGAACGTGAGAATGTGGAGCTTCTTGTAGAGCTTTGACTAACGCAGTGGATAAAAAAGTATTCACACCCCAGTTAATGTGAAAATAAATCATTTTCCAAACATTTCCATCTGTAAAGTCACCTCAGACCTCAACAAATCAACTGTAAAACAAGCTATTAGGGGAACAACTAAATACATAAAACACACACATACACAATAAGCTGGCTGCATAAGTATGGACACCCTCAGACTGAATGAATCCCATCATCCAGGCCTCTTGGGTCGGAGTTGATCATCACGGAACAACCTGACTTGGAAATATTTCCCACTCATCCTCAACTTGTGCGTCAGATTGAGAGCGTTTCTGGTTCTTGGCCCTCTTCAGGTCATCCCACAGAGTTTCTGATGGATGCGGGTTCTGGGTTCTGGCTCCAGGTCCGTCAGATTGAGGACGTTTCTGGTTCTTGGCCCTCTTCAGGTCATCCCACAGAGTTTCTGATGGATGTAGGTTCTGGGTCCTGGCTCCAGGTGCATCAGATTGAGGACGTTTCCGGTTCTCGGCCGTCTTCAGGTCATCCCACAGATTTTCTGATGGATGCGGGTTCTGGGTTCTGGTTTGGCCACTCCAGAACGTTCATTCTTTGGTTGATCTGGATGTCTGTTTGGGGTCATGGCCGTGATGAGAGATTAAATTCCTCTTCGGCTTCAGCTTCCTAACAGACACCTGAAACACCAGATTCACATGGACGAGAAGCCATTCTGATACTGTACCTGGACCTGTTCAGAACTTAGTCCACTTTGACTGAAGCTCCAGTTCCAACTGAAGAAAAGCAACCACACAGCATGATTCTGCCACCACCGTGCTTCACTGTGGGTGTGTTGCTCTTCTGCTGATGGATAGTGTTTTTTCTCTGGCAACTGTGGCCAGGAAGTCCAACCTCAGTCTCATCAGACCCTCATTTCCACGTCATTTTGGGGGACTTGATGCTTTCTTAGCTGCATTTGTATGCACATCCACCCACCCACCCTTTCCTCCATCTCAGGTGTTTTAGCCAAACTTAGACAGGTCTCGCAGTCCTACTGTTCCCGACTTCCATTTACGTGTCAAGACGCGCCACTCTGGAGGATGCATTGACCCGCCCTCTTCTATTTCAGATTGGTTAATGTTGCAGCTTTTTACCAGGTTGCAATGGTTGGAGAGTTGTTAATTTTGATAAAATCTAAATTAGTGTCTTTTTTCCTCTCATTTTCCAACTGACGGACCGCCTTAGACGGAAACTTAATCCCTGCGTAGTGACTCCCACTGATCAGGTGGGAAATTGCCTAAGTATCCAGCATCATGACGGAGAACTATGAAGGCTCGAGGGGTCTCTGTCGTACGAGTTGGAAAAGTATATCGTAGCTTTAGAGAGAGCATGTTATGTTTTGCATTTTTAGTGTTTTAGCTTACTGTTTTGAATGTTGTATTTGCTTTTTGTACAGTTCCTTAGGTGCTTGGATAAGGTGCTTTTAAATAAATGATGATGATGGGAACAAATTGATGATGGGGAAAAATGTGAAAGAACTACTTGTAGTTTGTAAAAGGTGACCCTGCAAGATTCATAAGGAGTCTCAAAATCCACCCTCCAAACCCATCTTGTTTGGAGAAACGAAGGCTACGGCATTCCTTCGTGGCTTTGCCTGTTAGAACTATTGAAGAAGATGGGTAGGAATAGCAGAGAGCTACAGTATGTCTTTTGGATCTATTTGTGGTTTTAAGTGTAATTGAAGTTTTCTGGCTGGAAACACTGTTGTGGAAATTAAGAATTTTGGCCAGTTAAGGTGTGGGAAAATGATTTGTTTGACATTTTAGGGTTACGCGTGGTTATGGGGAGTTTTGGTGATGATTTCCTGGAGTGTGGTGGAATCGCACATACGGTTGGAATTTCGGTTGTAAAGTGAGAAAAATGGGAAAGATATGAATGCTGCCGGGAAACAATGTTTGTTCTCTGTCTGTTACGATTATTATGTGCTGAAAAATAATTCAATGCCTAATTAAGAAAACAAGGTTATTTCCCATTTCGCATAAACATTTAGTTATGTGGAGATGTATGAGTTCAATTTTAAGCCTCACTGAAGTTTAAAAAAGAAAATTATTAAAGTTGATTATACACTTGTAGATAAAAACCAAAGGAATCTCAGCCAGAACAGAGCAAAGCTCCCTTTTTTTTAAACCCTTGTTTTCAGTTGTCAAAGGAAGGGATTTAACAGGCAAACTACATTAGCTACTGTTATTTTTAGCAGTAAAACTTACATATGTTGCATTATTTAATGTTAACATGCTCACACTTTGCAGACTTACTCTACAGAGAGAAGTTGCAAATAACTATGTTTAACTCAGATTTGTACACACTACACGATAACATTTAGATAAATATGAATGTTTATTACTGGGTTCAATAAGTGTTGATATGGGCGCAGACCATCTTTAGTGGGAGAAGTGGGAGCCTAGCCCGAGTTTCCGATTAGGAAATCCCACTTCAACATACGTTCGAATTGAATTTCCAACTGGGAACTCGGAAAATCCGACTTCAGAGTTCAAATGAAACACACAATTAACGTTCAGGGAACAACAGGATACTGGAGCTGCTATGCAACAGAACTGGGGCACCATGGGAAATTCTCGTTGGCTATGATGTCCTATTTCAGCAGCCTACCGTTTCAGAAGGCTGCTTCGGAGAGCGCGGACTATGTAGCACACTCCGGAGCCAGCGTAGTCCGGGCACTTTGAAGTGCATTGACTTCCAAATGAGACACAGCTGATGTCTGACACGAAAAACTGTCTTTAGATGTGAGCAAGTGTGAGATGATGGTCTTCCAAGAGTCTTTTCCAAATCTTTTTAAAGTCCTCTAATCAAATGTAAGTAATGAAACTTGAAAACTATCAAAATCTTCATAAACTAAAAAAGCACTCAGAGAGCGCAGACCTTCGCCAAGCAGATTGTGTCCCCTCATATTGTGATTTACACCTAGACTTTTATGGCTGTGTATTTTATTAAATTTTGTTTCTGTTTATAAAGTTTAAACTGGAAAGTTCACAGTTCATAATGTACCTGGTAGATTATAGAACTCCCTGAGATCCTTTCCTTATTTTATTTTTTATTTTTTTACCAAACACTCAGGACATTTGTTTGGAGTTACATGCAAAAATTACTAAATTTGGCAGATCTCACAATGATAAATACTTAAAAAATTCCTGGATCCAGAAGGTGATCCGGATCACCACCAAAATTGAATGGGTTCGTCCTTGGGCTAAGGCCCACAGCCGGTGAAAATTTCTGGTCAATCCATCCAGAACTTTTTCCGTAAAGTTGCTGACAGACAGACAAACCAACAAAAACATAACCTCCTTTGAGGAGGTACTAAGGATAAAAGTTTTCTGGCGGATTCGGTTCACTGCTGTGACAAGGCACCTACATGCCCAAAATCAGCTTCTGTTGCTGAGATAATGCTAACTTTGGATTTTTATTGATAGTTTTCAATCACATGACCTGCCGGGAGCCCCGGTGGGCAAAAGATGACGGGGCACAGCGGACTCTGAGCAGACAGACCACAGAATAATTGTTTATATCACCTATCAGTCGCAGAGAAGGAAAGATTCAGAAATAAGTTGGAAGTGTTGGACATTCGTGACCCGTATAGAGAAGCGACTGCTGTATACGAGCCGTTAAACATCGCCACGTCCCTGCTGAGCCTGCAATATTTACACTGTCTGGTTGAGAAGCAGTCACCATACACCGCTGCCAGAATGAAGGTATATAAGAGCACCGACAGTTCTCACTAAAAACTACTATTCAAACAAAAATAACAGAAATAGAATGATTTCCTCTTAATTTATTGCAACATCAGGTGCTATGAAGACATAAATAAAAAGCATACAGGACCGGTATGCAGGAAAAACAATATCATTCTTAATATCAGTGTTACATCTTGTTTTTGTGCTATTCAGCTGAATATGAGTGCAACAGGATTTCCACATCTCTCCTTTAGGAGTTTATTTGCGTCACAGCATCCCTCCATTTTAGCCAGTTGCTAAAGTCAACTCATATGGAAGACGCACCGCCGCTGCATAGTAATAATTCAGATATTTATGCGAGCATTAAAAAATCAATGTGACAATTTCACAGAGAAATATCTTTGCAATAATCTGTTTATATTAATAGCGCCAAAAATTCCAAATGCATTTGATAAATGTTGCCTCTTTTCTTTCTTTTTTTCCCCCCACAATGATCATGCGACCCCCTGAAATGATCATGCGACCCTCGTAGGGGCCCCGGCCCCCAGTTTGAAAACCACAGGTCTAGTTGGTCCTGCATCTGCTGCAGCATCACACCTGCACAGGTAACTTCACATTCACACACCAAAACCAGCTCGCTGCCAAAAATAAAACGGCGCGCGCGTGTTCGTGGCTCCTTTCTGCAACGTTTCCTCGAAAGTGTGTGGGTGTCTAGGTGTGTTTGCACGCGCTCATGTCACTGTGCGAGTTTGTTTCAAGGTGCTTGACCTACTTTGGAAAGAGTACAAGTCTGCATGTTGATGTGAGAGAGGAGCGCGTGCAGCAGCTGGCGGCGGTTCGGGTGGTGTTATGTGGAGAAACTTCACCTCTCTTTCTGCGTCTCTCCCTGCGAGTGTGTGTTTGCGTGCATGTGTGTTTGTTTCCAGCCCTCAGCAGGTTGGGTGCGTTTCATGAGGGGCTTCTTCCTGCTGCTTCCATCTGACCCAAACTAACCAGCGCCGTGCCGTCACCGCACATTTCTGCGGTAAGTAGTCCTGATCAAACGGCACTTTAACCATAAACTTCTGGAATGTGGCGTCAACGCGCCGCGGAGAGAAAAAAGGGCAGCCTGCTAGCTGCTGACATGCTAACTTTACTAGTTGTGTCTTTGGCCGTTCGCGCTAGCTTGTGTTGCGGCTCGGTTAGCATTGTGTCTGAGCTAAGGGCGAGCTTCAGTCCCGCTCCAGAGCTGCCAGGCTCGGTGCCAGCTGTCATTATGTTAATAACGCACTTTAATCTGTGTTTCGGTAGAAGGAAAAGGCCAGTTTGCGGGTATACGGTTTTGCACTGCGCTCATTTCTCCGTCCGAGACTTTAACGGCTAATGTCAACAGCTAACGCTAGCTAACGTTAGCCGCCGTTAACCTGTTTGCTCGTTTCTGACGCAAATGTTGACCAGTGCATCCGCAACATTTGCAGCTTAATTTTAAGGAGATGTTGGAATCTGTCAGCATCTCCCACCTCAGTCGTCGTGAAAACCCCCCTCCCTCCTTCTGTTTTTCTGCGCTAACGGTCAGATTATGTTTCGCATTGCGTTACCGGCCACCCGCTGTGCGCGACAGCCGAGCACACTGACCCGAGGAGCCGCTGGACTCCAGCGAAGCACGTGCTGTCATTTGTCCTAAACAGGTGTTCCCCATGATGCACGCCACTAATTGGATGATTAACCCGTAGCAGCTCAGGTGTTGACCTCCGTAGCGGCGTTAACGGGGCTGAAGATGAAGCAAATCTGACTCATGTTTGGGCTTAAAAACAGAAAATGGCGATAAATAATTCATTTAATGAAACATGCATCCTGTAACATGTTATAAAACCCTGAACAATGCCAGATTTCCCATAAAAGGGCATTTTTTATGTGGTGTTTGTGAAAAAATAGCAGATGTGTTATGACATGTTTGGTGACCAGTCAACCCACTGGTTGCTTTATCAGAAATCATCTGAATCATGTTCATTCTTGTTCGCACAGCCAGCCGACACGGCTCCCCTCAGATCGAAGAAGCTGCCTCCCCGTGCACGTCACCGACAGCAGGTTGAAGCCTCGGTCTGAGTCATGGCTGTCTGAGCCGACGCGGCCCCACCGTGGCCCATGCTCTGTGTCCGTTCTCCTCCCCGTTCTCCTTATCCCTCAAGCTGACGCAAAACCCCAGACACCTACCTCCCCTCCCCCCACCCCCACTCCCACCCCGTCCCCAGCGACTCGCCCCCTCCTGCCATGGTGTCCGGCACAGAGACTGTGCACTACATCCATCTGCACAACTCCAGCCAGTCGGTGCTGGAGGCCCTGCGCACGCAGCGGCGCGAAGGTCTCTTCTGCGATGTGACCGTGCGGATACACGACGCCTCGCTGCGTGCCCACGCCTGCGTCCTGGCGGCGGGGAGCCCCTTCTTCCAGGACAAGCTGCTGTTGGGCCACTCTGAGATCTCTGTGCCGCCTCTGGTGCCCGCTGAGACCGTGAAGCAGCTTGTGGATTTCATGTACAGCGGCTCGCTGGTGGTGCTGCAGTCGCAGGCCCTCTGCATCCTCACTGCTGCCAGCATCCTTCAGATCAAGACGGTCATTGACGAGTGCACCCAGATCATCTCTCAGAGGAAGGCGGCAGCAGGAGCGGCCAGTGCAGCCGCGGCGGCGGCGGCTGCAGCGGCCGCAGGGGGGGCGATGCTCGGAGGAGTTCTCCCAAAACAAGAAGAGCGTGGCCTGGGGAAAGGGAGGGAGAGCGGCGGCGGCACCAGTTGCTCTGTCAGCAGCGCTGGCGGGGGCGGAGGTTACGCCAACTTCTCCAACTTCATGGCTGAATGTGGAGCGAGTAACGTGGGCGGGGGTCTGGGGGGTGCCAGCGTTAGCGTCAGTGAGAGCGGCCCCGGCCCGATGGATCAGAGCAACACGGTGAATCTGATGGCGCTGGGAGACATGGGCACCAGCTCCATGTGCGGCGGCGATGGGATGGGCCCCGGGGCCGGCACCATCCTCATGAAGCAGAGCTCCAGCTGCACTCAGGACGTCAGGTACAAGCTCCGAGACCTGCTGGTGCAGACCGCCAACGGCGCCGGCACCGGCAACACAGGGAACCTCTCCGTGGGCTGCAGCTCCGGCGTTGGCGGCGTGGACGGCATCGGCAGGGACGGCCTCCGCGGCAACGCCACTGACCTCTCCGATGACCTGGTGGGGATGGACAGATACAGCGAGGAGGAGGACTTGGACGGAAGAGAGCGAGGAAGAGATGGAGACAGAGACAGGGGAGCGAGCCACAGCCGCAAGCAGAGGCAGCCGCTCAGACTCCAGGTAGGGGGATAAGGGGAAGGGTTGCTATGGTTACAGCTTTCAGGCATGCAGAGCTGCAACGTTTTCCGTTTCTTTTTATGCTTTTCCCTCTTCTCACACTGCATTGGCGTATATCGCTGAGATGTTTCTGCACTTTGCACAATTGAATTTCTCGTCTCAACTTCAGCAGAAATTGTCTTGTTGACGATCTATGGACTTCTGCATATTAACTGTAGGTCGCCCCCCTCATTACGAGCCGTGTAACCGAGTTAATCTGGTTCTGCTCTGACAGACTATCTGACCACAGCTTGCAAATGGGATTTCTTTTCCACTTAAAACTGACATGGACCTTCTTCTCCTCAGGTGCTGGGGGGAGAGGGAGTGGTGGTGAAAGACGAAGGGGTGCAGGACGCAGATGGGACCGTCTATTCCTTGGAGGATGGGAGACGAGATCAGGAGCAGGAAAGCCAGGAATCCATGGCAACCTTTGGGCAGGTATGTTAACTCAGAGGTGAAATTTAGCAGCTGAATCTGGCGTTGATGACTCTGAAAAGAAAGAGTTTGTCAAATGTAAATGTGAAACCGTACTGGAGAGAGAGCTCTCACTTTTATTGAACATTTTAATAATTGATCAATGACTACATATAGAAGGGTTCCATTGAGAAAACACGCGTTATACATTTTAATACGGAGCGTTGGTTTTAAGGAGGAATGTGATTATAATCCTCTATGAGGTTTTCTTATGTTAAATTTGTAATGTGTATTTCTGTCACAAGTCCTGAACTAAGTAGAAGGAGAAACATGGTGGAGAGGATTTATGCCGCAGCCTGCTGTACACTGCGGACTATACGAGGAACATCTGCCACAATCAAAGGATGCAGCTTTGCCTTTCAGTTCTCTGCAGATGAAGTCATGATGGGAAACTGAATCATCTGCCCAGTTTAAGCAGTTAAAACGTCATGCTTTGCCGTGAGAGCACAGCAGGGGATCATCAGTGAATCCAGCACCTCCTGATTAACCAGCTCCTCCGTCAGTTGTTTTTTTCTGCTCTTTCCCCCATGCGATGTGGTGTGAAGCATTTTCTGTTCCCTAACAAAACCAGACTTCTTTAGTCATCACTGTATCTAATAAATTACATTTCCATAAAGTTGAGATGCTTTTTAAACATGAATTTATTTATTTATTTTTCGGTTTAATATTAAATGTGACTCTTTGCCCCATCCGAGTAACAAAGGAATTATTTAGGGCTTTGAGGATATGGAGTTTAAACGACAGCATACTGAGCAGATGAAGAAGTGCACATAGTTGGCGATACAGGGAGAGATGACAGAGGAAGCTGACTACTGGTTGAAGTAGGGCTGTGCAATTAATCAAAATTTGATCGTGATTTCAATTTTTGTGTCAAACAATCTCCAAACACTACGGAAGAGGATTAGGGCCACTGGAGAAAAAAATTAAATAAAATTCGGACTTTTTTCTCAGAATTCTGACTTTTTTCGGAAATTGGGGGGAAAAAAAATTGGATTTTTTTTTTTTATGTTCTTGGAAAAAGTCAGAATTCTGACTTTTTTCTCAGAAATTTTTTTTTTCTTCAGTGGCCTTGATCACCTTCCGTAAGTTAAAACCTTTTATTTTATTTTTTTTTTTCTGTTGGCCATTCTTCTTGGCACAATTTTTACAAGTTATTCTGAGGTTATCCCGGGCAATTTGTTGGGTGTCATTAACAAAAATGTTAGTTTTGGAATGTTCTAGCATTGCACTAAAGCTCAACAAAATTTATTTTGGGATACTTTTCTATATAAATAAGTATATTTGTTTTATTTTTCAAATCTAGAGAAATTGCAGAACAACTGGATACATTATTTTGGATATTTATGTTTTTCACATTAATTTAACATTCAAAGTTATTTTATTAATTTAATGTTTTATGCATTGCAAAACAGCTGTACGGTACATAGCCTATATTTGTTTTCAATGCTAGAAACCTTAGCAAGAAATGCTAAATTAATGCATTGTGTAACTAGAAAATAATTGTTTGAATAATCGTGATTTCAGTATTGGCCAAAATAATTGTGATAATGTTTTTTTTACATAATCGAGCAGCCGTTGGTTGAAGTACCTTTTCACTGTTGATGAAGTACTTTCTGAGTTATTTGCTGACTGATTGTGGAGAAGAATATTTGCCTCCCGAGGATGATGATGGGTCATCCGGCAACAGTGAAACCATTGCCTCTGTTATACCCCTTTCCCACTGGCCAATAAACCTGTTTAAACCCGCGATCAATCGGCTTTTATGGCCTTTTCACATGCCGTGCTCAGGCCTGTGCCGGGATTGTTGATTCTTGTGTTCAACCAGTGCTTCAACCAGGCTCGGACACGCTCGTAATTTCAGTGTCAGAACACCGTGTGGCAGTGTCGAGGAAACTTCATTGATAGCTTACAACCGAGGAAGCAACAAACCCTTACGTCACCAGCCAAGCGACAGGGTAGTATATCAAAAAGGATGGAAACTCGTTTGACTACTTGGAGAGATTTCTTGTCCACTATGGATGCAAGCCAGGCACTCATATTTTACATTTTAGCTTTTTAAAACCACCGAAGACAATTACAAGGAGAAAAAGACGAAAGACGGCAAAGATAAACATGCCGGTTGGGTCGAGTTTTGATTTGGTCACTTATGCTTGTTGGGTGAGTAGCCCACATGTCACATCTGGCACGGCCCGGATTGTGTTTGCAACACATTTTTCCCTGCCCGAACGTGGGTGGCCCGGGTCCTGGACTAACTCTCGATCTTGGCAACCCGGGCCTGGCCTGTTTGCTTTCAAAAGGACAAAATTTGTGGTCGAGCACGCCATGCGAAAAGGGCCTTAGTGGCAGTGGAAAAGGCTCAATGACCTGCGTCAAACAACTCAGCAAGCAACGTGTGTTGAAATTACCTTCAGACGGCTCGGCTCCGATCAGTGTGCTGTGGGAACACCGGACCTGGGTTGACCTGCAAATTTCCGTGATGGTGTTTGGGGGTATGTGCCTACGTTGCGACATTGTGCCAGTTACGTCTTATGTAACGTACCGAAATAACTCTGCTTCAGCCAAGCTGACAGATGATGCAGATGATACCTGGCTTTATGTTTGGGAGGTGCCTCCTGTAAATGCTGTCAACTTCTTTCATCTTGTTTGTTTTGCTTCAGCTGGTTTTCTTTAAAAATGTGACGATCTTGATTAGGGTTGGGCATCAAAAATCGAGCATCGATGGGAACCGGGACTAACTCTCCCATTCCCCTGGAATCGTTCAAATGTTTAAATTTTGATTCCTATTTTTGATGCCCAGTCCGCCAAACATCATAGAATCTGCCGGAAGCAGAACGTTTGTTAGTACCGAGTTTCTGGTACAACCAATTACGCTGACGCACACCGCACAACTCAGCGTCTTTTTCACTATATTTAGCGAGTTTTCAGACCCTCTGATAACTTTCTATTAACAAAACAGCTAGTGACAAGTCTAGTGACGCTTTCTGTTCTTATTGGAGACTTCTGAGACCAACATAAACCAATGTTTTGTTTATTGCGCGCTCCTGCAACCCATCCCCCACCTCGTAGCACACTAGAGGCTGCAGAAGCTGCAGATGACGCAGCAGGAAATATTCATCTCCGCTCCATGAACCAGACTGAAAATAAAACTCAAAGCTGATCAACACATATTAATTCCTCTTAATGAAGAATGTGGACGGACACATTTAATTTAAACTTCTGTAACATGTAGTTGGCTCTTATTTCGAAAACAGCCTGTTTAACCATTCTTTAAATAAGTTCTTAAAATAGTGAACTTTTAACCAGGTCTATTCAAGTTTGGCCAGGGATATTTTTTATTTCTTTTCTACTTTTTTTTGTTTAAGTTGAAATACAATTAAATGCCTTTGGTAAAAACACAAATAGACCTGGAGTTTAGTAATATTAAGGTCCATGTCTTTTTTTTTTATTTAGTTGTCCACAAAAAAGAAAATGTAAACTTTTTTTTTTTTTTTACCCTGCCCCTTAAAAGAATCGGAATCGAGAACCGATAGGAACTGGAATTGAAAGATGGAAATCGAATCTGAACCAGAATCGTTAAAATTCAAACGATGCCCAACCCTAATCTTGATAATCTGTCATCCCCAGTAAAACCATCTTTCTGTAGTCTTGCTGTTTGCATCAGTCGGGGTTTTAGGGCGCATTCAGAAAGCATAGTCCAAGAGTCTCGGTCCGTTTGCGGACTTGGTTCGGTTGGGGGAGGGGGTGGTCTTCCGGACCGAGATCGCGTTCACGTTACACTATTGCCAAACGAGCCAAACAGGCCAAGAATGAGAATCTCAGGTGGCGCTGCTCTTGGATTCACCGTAGGCGAGGACAAGACGCACGTACAAGAATGTTCTCACAACTTCTGTTTCCTCCACAAAGCGACATTATTTCTGTACGAGGAGCTGGATATGCTGTCATCAGATCATATTTCGATTATAGCTTTTACTTCCTCGTAACTCCACGTTGTAGCGTTTCCCCATGTTGTCCAACGTTTGACCCACAATGCCAATGCAATTTGTAGTCCACGTCCTGTCTTTGGTTCACTTGAATCGGACCGAGACCTGCGTTTGCAGACGGACCGAGTCCGGTTGTTTGTTCCGGATCAGAGTCCGTTTTCACATTTTCAACTCCCCTAAACGAAGCGGACTTTCCGAGCAAACGGACTCTGATTAGAATCAAAAAAGCTTTGTGAATGCGCCCTTAGGCTCCATCGGCATGCAAACCCTTGAGTTCAGTTCTGTTTCATGGACTCTGAATTAGGGGTGTCAACGTTTGCAATTTTTTCTCCACGTGTAATCGGGACGACGAACCATCGTGTACACGGTTACATGTCAGAGATGAATAATCTTTAGGTTGCAGATGGTGATGTCACCTACACATCCCTCCATACTCCCGTCGTCATACTGAACTCAGAGCAGAAACACTGGAGTGGAGCCAAAGTGAGATTATGGGTATTTATCATTTTAATTCCCGAGAACTGAAACGATTCAACTAAAAAAATCTCGTTGGTGCGATCTGAACGGAGTCCCTGCAGAGTTTTCAAACAGCTGACATTAGCTGAGCGGATTTGTCCTCCATCGATCAGATACATAATGACCCGTGTTTATACACGGGAGAAGGAAAGTTTTCACAGCTGGGTGGGCTGACCCAAAAATATGGAAATGTTTTATCTGAGAGAAGTAAGTCGTTTTCTGATGATCAACTTTATGGAAACATCGGCTAACACGAGCAGTTAGATCTTCTGCTAAACACATGCAGTAGTTATAGTGTCTGATCGGATTCACGCTCATAACTTCATTTTCTGAAAAAATATACATGAAACCCAGTTAGCAACAACTTAAGCTAGCTCTCCTAACTCACCAAATATGTTTCCATTGCACAGATGCAGTCGGGGTCTGATCAGCTCTCCTGATCACTAAGAGCATCTCTGACGATGTTCACCTTCACTGATCCATGGAAGAAATATCGGTAGCTTCCAGCTGCAGTTTATGGATCTGTGACAGCGTGAACAGTCGTTAAAACACCGCAAAGCAGCACCGGTGCTCTGCTGCTGTTCGGCACCACTGCGTCCCTGAGTCAACTTGAAGTGATGCAACAGGCGGTGGGGGTCGTGCCCCAGGCAGCTGTTATGTATGCGGATAGTTAAGGGCCTTTTCCACTGCACATTTTCGTAACCCTTCCACACAGCACGCTTTATCTGCGTTTCCCCTGGGAAAACCTGTTACGAGCTCTAACCGTGCTGAACCTGCACAAAACGTGACGTACCTGACAGCTCTCCACTGATTGGCCAAAGGAAGTTGTCGTCATACGGATCATACGTGTTTCGCCTCGCCTCTTGTAAAAAAATATCTGGCTCTGTTTTCGGTGACTACAAGCCACAGAGAAAACGACAGCAGTAACACCTCCATATCATCCAGTGCCTCCATTGTTGTTTTTACTTTACTGCCCACCGCGTGGCGCGGCGGTGACGTCACGGCAGTCTCGACTGCGCCAACTCTGCCCACTTCCTGGTAGTAGACTACTACTTCTCCTGTGTGGAAACAGAAACCGTCCTGGTCGTCTTTAGCGCGGTGCTGTACTGTGCTCTGTGCAGCTGCAATGGAAAAGGCCCGTTAGTTATTATCTGAAGCTTTCAGGCAACATTGCCGCCCCTAAAGTACAGTGTTTGTAAGAAATGAAAGAGGTGGAGGGGGAACTGACGTGTATACGGTTATTGATTTTTTTTTTAATTATTATGATTTACTATCCGTGTACCCGTTCACAGGTGTAGACCTTGACACCCCTACTCTGAATATGTTTAAACTCTCATTTGATGTCGGGTTTCACATTTTACTTCTTTCTTGTGTCTCATTGAAGCTGCTTGTTTTCATCTAGTTTGTTACTGTGAAGAACTTTCTTGAAAACAACATTTTTCTGACATTACTGTTGATAAAGAAAAAGAAAGAAAGAAAGAGAGTACTTAAGTTGGCTAGAAATTAGTTTTCATTCTCCAGATTTGATGTGATTAGAGCATAATTTTTCCGAGGTCAGATGTTTTCTTGTTTGTTCTTGTGCAATTTTTTTTTTCAACTTTCTCTTGAATGGATTTTGTTTGTGTTTGATTGTTTTTAGGATTTCTATGACGAGCAGGGAGTGTTTTCAGAGAGTTTCTGGCCGCAGAGCGAGCCTGCTCAGACCATGGCTTTCAACCCCAGAGGACGGGTCAACAAGCCCATGACTCCACCTCCGACCACACAGTCCATCAACAACCAGGTCGGCACCACCTGATTATAAACCATCACCACAGTTTACAGGAAACCAAAGTCTTTTCAGGCTCCTTTCTCAGCAAACATTTGTGTTATAACTAGAAAATCTGGAAACATGGATCAGAGAGAAGCTGAATGCAACAGGATGATTTTATAATCTAAATCTCCTGACTGCAGCATTCCTGAGGGGCAGAAGTATCCTGAGAAGCGTTTGTTGTCCACAGATATTGTCTTGGGTTGTTCCACTAAAACATGAATCACAGAATTAAAACTGGTGGGAAATAAAGAATATTTTAGGTTTACAGGATGTTAGCTTTCACATATATCTGCTATCTGTCCTGTGTCACTCGCATCAAGAAGGAAGAGTACAGTTCAGAACCAGGATCCAGTGTGCAAATTAGACAGATCTGATCCAGTATCGATATCAGACTCTGATATTGACGTGATTCAGAGATCGGATGTCAGGCTGATTTCCCTGATCTGCCTCTCTGGTCCACACAAGGACCCTTCATCGTGCTGTGCTTATAAAAGTGTTCCACAGGTTTAATCCTACTGAAATATGTCGGTTATAACCCCCACATGTATATATGCAGAGTTACCGTACACCTGCACCTACAAGTGTGATGTGGAGTGAGGGGCTGGCCCACAGGGGGGAACCGCTGTGGCCCCCGAGCAGGGCTTTCAACCCCACAGTTGTGACCAATGTTCCAGTCATGGATATTGAGAAGAAAAAAAAAAGAAAGAAGTTTACTGGGAAGCTAACAAACTAGTCACTTGGTTGTTCTCGGTTATGTTTGCCAACAACTATCGGCAGACGCTCTGGAGGCGTGGTTTGGGGGCGTTGTATTTTTTCAAATTTAGCTTGCTCGAACCATTTTTCCAAGATCCCCTACCCTGCCTTTAGACGTACAAGATACACTGCCCGGGCAAAAAAAAAAGTCACCAACAAAAAAAAGGTCAAACATTTAACATTTCGTTGGACCGCCTTCAGCTTTGATTGCGGCAGCATTCGCTGTGTTTTCAGAAGCTTCTGCAATGTCACCAGATTTATTTGCATCCTGTTGCATCAATTTTTCATCAAGATCTTGATGATGATTGTAGAATCTGACCACAGCACATCCCAAAGATTCTCAATGGGGTTCAGGTCTGGACTCTGTGGGGGCCAATCCATGTGTGAAAATGATGTCTGATGATCCCTGAACCATCTTTCACAATCTGAGCCCGATAAATTCTGGCACGGTCATCTTGGAATATGGCCGTGCCATCAGGAAAGAAACATCCATTGATGGAATAACCTGATCATTCAGTATATTCAGGTATCAGCTGACCTCATTATCTGAGCTCATGCTGTTGCTGAACCTGGACCTGAGAAACTGCAGCAACCCCAGATCATCACACTGCCCCCACAGGCTCATACAGTAGCACTAGCATGATGCTGCATCACTTCATCTGCCTTTCCGGCCACATTTCTTCCTGGAAGACGATGGTCCACTATCCTTCCAGTTTTTCATAATGCGTTGGACTGTTCTGAACCCAGTTTTAGTATTTTCTGCATCTCTTTAGATGTTTTCACCTCTTGATGCCAATGATCTGACCCTTCTCAGACAGACTAACATCTTTTCCAAGACCACGGATGTGTCTTTCCGCATGGTTGTTTAGGAAATGAGAAGTAAGGCATTGCACCAGTTGGGGTTAAATAACTTGTTGCCAGCTGAAAGATAATCGCCCATGCAGTAATTATCCAATAGGAGGCTCGTACCTATTTGCTTTGTTAAATCCAGGTGGCGACTTTTTTTTGGCCAGGCAGTGTATAAAGTACAGTTGTAGAGAATAACACATCTTCAAAGCTCGGGGTGGAATTTAGTAGTTTAGTGATAACTTGACTCGTACTGCGACAGCTGGAAAAGTCCTTGAAAATTATTTCTAAAAAGGGGGAACCCTGAAAATATTTTTTATTACCATGTCTATCTTTTAATGGCAATATGACGGAATGAAATAGAAACAAAGTTAAGTAACTAAGAAGCCCCTCACACATGCAGTCATGTCTGATGCTGTGATGGACGTGCATGTCAGAGCAGCCTGTGACGGACAGTTTTCCTCCTCTGCAGCTTCTGTTCCAGTACCCAGTGAGCCAGTCGCAGCCCGCCCCGTTCTACGTGGGAGGGCCCATGGGAGGGATGGACAGCATGGCAGGAACTGAACCCAGTCAGCAGGCTCCGCCTCCAGCACCGATGACCCCCGCCCCACCTCCCTCCACCTCTTCATGCTCCGCAGGGCCCTCTCCTTCCTCCCAGGGATCTGAGACATCGTTCGACTGCACGCACTGTGGCAAATCTTTACGTTCCAGGAAGAACTACAGCAAGCACATGTTCATCCACTCGGGTGAGTCCGCGACTCCTTCTGCAGAGGTTCAGCACTTCTGCAGGTCTCTGTTTAGCCACATAAAGGTTTTAGGTTGCACTAGGGATGTAACGATTACAGATAAAGTGGTTGACCGTGAAAAAATTCCCAATGATTAGTAATACCATTTCAAATTTTAACTATCATTCAAACTGTGATTGATTACTACACTTTAAATAAACTCACTGATGCTACTTATTGTCTGGAAAAGCAGCAGCAGTCCCAGTTTGCATGATCTAATTTATGAAAACATGGTGGAAAGCAACGAAGGCACCCACGTGGACAGTACTGTGGAGATTTTCCCCCTTTAAAAAGGACAAAGTAGACGTCTAGACCCATATTGGATATTTATAAAGATGCTGGTGGGGTATTTTAATAAAACCGCAATTATAATGATAATCGTGATCATTTTGGTCGCAATAGCTGTGATATGAAATTTTCATATCGTTACATCCCCAGGTTGCACGTTAACAGCTGAGAGTGACTTCTAACTTTCAGCACTGGCTGCACCGGTGCACCTAACTTTTTAATTTGGGTGCACTTTATTTTGCAGCTTATTTTAAACATAACCTGGACCTGGACCTAAACGGGTCCAGGTCCAGGTTATTCCATCTTCCCTAATGGCATGGCCATATTCCAAGATGGCAACAGCAGGATTCATGGGGCTCAAATTGTGAAAGAGTGGCTCAGAGAACATGAGACATCATTTTCTCACATGACCCCTATTCTGATGGGATTAGTATTATATAGGGACCGCATGTCATTTGTTATAATTACAGAGATTGTCTGTGATTTTATTCCCGTGTGAATCGACCATGTCTGTGATTTGTAATATAATAATTCTCCTGCAAATTAACAACTGTAATTTGCTTAACTCCGAGGTCCTCTGATAATACTAATCCAATGGGAATAGGCATCTCTGTGATTTGGACAGACATGACGCGTAATTTGGTGGTATTTGTTTCCTGGACGCATTTCATTTCCTTGTTGGCGAAGAATGGAGGCTGCAAAATATGTTTCCCTTTCAAATTATTATATTCTTGATCATTTATAAATCCTTAACTTTGGAGTCTGAATGATCGGGGAAAGTTTCACCAGTCACATACAGGCCTAGGCTATTTGAAAAATCCATAAAAGGCATTTTCTTGTGCAAGAAACATTTATTTTGGACAACATGCGGACATGGAGCAAGTTCTTGAAGCATTGGTAACGACTGTCTGCGAGTTATTTCAACACATTTGTCTCTGAATGATCGTGCGCCGCTGACTGAAACGCAGCTTGTATGAGCAGATGTTACGCAATGCTCAGCGTGTTGACATCATCCACTAGATGTCTGTGAACTTCAGTTAAATCTCAGACTTCAGTTATCCCGTGCAAATGCGCAACAGAAAAAACAGACGTTGGGAGGTAATTTATTTATTACATGTGGTCCCTTTGTAATCCTAATCCAATCAGAATAGGGCTACGGACTAGCACCACAGAGTCCAGACCTGAACCCCATGGAGAATCTCTGAGATGTGCTGGAGATCTTGGAGAAAAATGATTGCAACTCTGGATGGAAATAAATGTTGTGATGTTGCAGAAGATTTAGTATTTTCTTGGCATGCTGTGGGAATCAAACGATTAAAGCCCCAAATAGATTCCAGCTTAATTCCAGCTTGTAAGCTGCTGGAATCTGAAAACGTGTGCATGTAAATATGAAAGAAGTGTATCTAGACTGTCCCACGGTGAAAGATATGTACAAATCATTTTGGAATAATTAAAGTAGATTCATTGATCAGTTTTATCTAAAATTAGTCACAACAGACTGAACAGATTTCTGGTCTGTTTTCTGATCTAGTATCAGCTGATTCTTAGAAACCAGAACCAGGTAATAGTTTTGACTCCCTTATTCAAGTATTATAATTAACAAGCTTGCTGTGTGTGTGTGTGTGTGCGTGTATGTATGTGTGTGTGTGCGGCTACCTGCCCTTCTAGGTCAGAAACCTCATCAGTGCTCCATCTGCTGGCGCTCCTTCTCTCTGCGGGACTACCTCCTCAAACACATGGTGGTTCATACTGGTGTCCGGGCCTTCCAGTGCACCATGTGTGGCAAGCGTTTCACCCAGAAAAGCTCCCTCAACGTCCACATGCGCACCCACCGTGCCGAGCGCACCTTCCAGTGCAACGTGTGCCACCGAGCTTTCACCCACCGCACCTTGCTGGAGCGCCACGCCCTGCAGCATGCCCACCACGCCCCCCAGGCTCCAGGCCAGGGTCAGGGCCGTGGAGCCGACATGACCTCACCTACCAAGCACAGTCCTCCAGCTATGGGAGGACCCTCAGGTATGACTGGAGCAGCTGGCATGGTTGGCAGCATGGCCAACATGCCCAGCCATGGAGCTTCCTCCACTTAAAGTTAGAGAAGGGAAAACCAGGGGGAGGAGGAAGTTAGAGAGCCCATTCCTTGCCATTCCTTGAACCAACACTTAATCGGTCCTTTTACTCTTGTGGGAAGAGTTCTTACAGGTGTACAGGTCTCAAAGTTTTACTTTCAGTCAGGGTTCCTGCACAGGGCTGAAAGGCCTTTAAGTGAAAATAATGTACATTTTAAGCTGTTTTGGATCTGTACAAACATCTCTGGAAATTTTGTGGAGGAAAAAAAAAGTCAAATGATAATAGTAGTAGCCCTACTTAAATTTTTCTGTGTTGTGACATTTGTTGCTGTGAGGACAAACCGTGAGGTACAAAGCAACGTGCCCACCAGTCACACGCATGAACAGCCATCTGAGAAGTCTTGAATTGCTGAATAAGGGTGCTCTGCTCTGATTCGATTATCGGCTCTTATTCATTCCAGATGATTTGATCCGTGGTCACAAAGAAGCTCGGTAGGAAGATCTGATCTTTTTATTGAAATGTAGAAGAGAGCTTCATGTTCTCAGTCGGAGGGCGAAGTCAGAGATCAGAAGAGGAATGAAGGAACTTTTAGGAGCTGCTTAGGTTTCATATCCAGATACGATGATAACAGTTCTGGACCAGGAGTCCTTTTCTGAACACAAGATAAAAATAAAAATGTTTAACAGCAAGTATTAAGGTGAAAAAAGAGGAAATTTGCAGCCATTTTTAAACCAACAGACAGTTGTCAAAGTAACAACTTTTTCACCAGTAGTAGATGTACAGATTATATGTCGCCCTGACAGATTTTATTTCGTCCTGACAGATCTCACCTTGAGAGATTGTATCTCAACCCCAAAGATTATATATAGCCCCTGACAGATTATATCTCACCCTGAAAGATTATATCTTGTCCTGACGGATTATATCTCACCCTGACAAATTATATCTCGTCCTGACAAATTGTATGTTGTCCCAACAGATTATCACACCCTGAAAAATTATATCTTGTCATCACGCCCTGACAGATTGCATCTTGTCCTGGCTGATTATATCTCACCCTAATAGATTATATCTCACCCTAATAGATTATATCTCACCCTAATAGATTATATCTCACCCTAATAGATTATATCTCACCCTAACAGATTATATCTCACCCTGAAAACTTTTATATCTCACCCTGACAGATCATACCTCGTCCTGACAGATTATATCTTGTCCTGACGGATTATATCTTGTCCTGCCAGATCTCGTACTGACAGATTATATCTTGTCCTGGTGGATTATATCTCGTCTTGACATATTGTATCTTGTCCTGACAGATTATCTCACCCCGATAGATTATATCTTGTCATCTTGTCCTGACAGATTATATCTTGTCCTGACAAATTTTATCTTGTCCCAACAGATTATCTCACCCTGAAAGATTATATCTCGCCCTGACAGATTATATCTGGTCCTGACAGATTATATTTTGTCTTGACAGATTATATCTCACCCTGAAAGATTTTATCTTGTCATCTTGTCCTGACAAATTATATCTTGTCCTGACAGATTATCTCACCCTGACAGATTATATCTTGTCTTGACAGATTATATGTCACCCTGACAGATTATATCTTGTCCTGAGATTGTGTCTCGTCCTGACAGATTATATCTCACCCTGAAAGATTATATCTTGTCGTCTTGTCCTGACAGATTATATCTTGTCCTGACAAATTGTATCTTGTCCTGACAGATTATATCTCGTCCTGACAGATTGTCTCCCCCCTGCCAGATTATATTTTGTCCTGACAGACTATATCTTGTCCTGAAAGATTATATCTTACCCCGACAAATTATATTTCTTCCTGACAGATTATATCTTGTCCTGACAGATTGTGTCTCGACCTGACAGATTATATCTCATCCTGACAGATCAATCGGACTGCTCTACTTTGTCTCAGTATTTGAACATTTTACATTTAAAATGTAATTTACAAACTGTAATGATCCATTTACATGATACATGGCATCCGATCCTGTGGTGTAAATCAGATCAATAACTGTTTAGTTTTTACTAAAAGGAGAAAGTAGAAAACCTGATGAAGAGGAAACTTCCGTGTTTTGGTGCCAAGTGGCATCATGAGCTTTCTAAGTGAAGCCGTTCATGTGTAAACTTTACGTCCTGGTTTGAACATAGAGCAGTTTAATGTCAACCCGTCATCTCATGTGCTAATCCTCCATCTCACATTTAGCTCTACTCTGGAAGGGGAATCCATTCATAGCAGACATCCTGCGGGTCCTCACTTCCCTGGTGGGAGATCCCGGTCCATGTGAGTCCAGCTGAATTCACTATCTAAAAGTTGTCTTTAAGCAACCTTAACAGGGATTTTATCAGATGGTGCTGCGGTTGTAAAATCCAGATTTTATCAGAGCTGAGTGACAGTCTGGCGATGATTCTTGTGACGAGTTGACTCGTAGCTGCCTTTCAGTCCCAGTTTCAGCTCTACTGTCACGTCCTCTTCTCTGAATTGAAGTCAGTGCTGTTACTTCATGGATTAAAGGCTTCAGACAGACCATGTGATCAATGATTGGTGTCGCCGTCGGCATGATTGGCCCTAAAAATCCCGGTCGGAGCACCCTTATTTCAAACGTGGAATTGTGTAGGAACCCTGTTTCAGAGAGATCAGAGTCACCAAAGAGGTCGGGGAAATGGAGTGGGGGGGTGGGGGATGGAAGCTAGGGGGTGTGGGGTTTTTGGGTGGGTGGTTGTGGGGGGGGGCCGCCAGGGTCTAATTCACCTTCAATTCTTCTAATTCTATTTCCCATTTTGTCAAACCTCAGTCTGTGAAATCAAACATGTAAGGACGTTAAAAAACCAGCGTTTGTTTAAACAGTCAACACATCGACAAGCTAGAAACCAGAAAACTTCTGTCATCCCGATACCAAGTCTGAGGTGGAATCTAGAAACGTTGCCTCAAAGAAAAATGTGTTTCCATAACATGGTTTATCAGCAGGTTAGTACAGGCTGCTGTTTTCTGAAAATAATTGTTGCAGAAAGAATCATGTCACAATAAATTCCCGTTTACGAAGTGAAGGTAGCTCGTTATGCTGCCAGGAAGCTGACGGCCTTAAAGGCGTCCCATGTGAAACCACTTCAAGTTGAATATTTATAATCTGTTTCTGTTTATTAGAAGTAAATGAAAAGCTCTTTTTGGTTTCCTGGTTCTTGTGTTCGCAAGAAGGGACGAGAAAACTCAGAACTGTTGAGCTGAAAGTGAATCGGCTCCGTGAAGCACTTCCTGATTCTTCAGGAGCTTTTTTAGCAGAGTTTTTATAGATCTTTTAAACTTTATAAAAACGCTGAAACTGGAGCAGCGTTAGAAAAATATGGGGGGGGGGTTCAGAATTAAAATCATTTAACTTAAAAAGTTGTTTGTTTTCTCTTAATGAGCAAGTTATTTTCAATATTGCTTAAAATATTAAAATAATTTATTTTTTAATTTTTTCTAAATCACATTTTTTTCTGAATTAGTAATGCGATTTTCAAATTTCTTACTCAAAATTAATTCTGTTTGTTTTTTTTAATTAGATTAAATTACATGGAAAAAAATTTTTGGGTTCATTTCTAAATTGATATTTTTCTGAATCAGAATTTTTTTCTGAATTGAATGAATTAATTTTTGCTATCTTTCTGAATATCTAGATATTTAAAGCTCTTAGCCATGTTCTCTCCAGCAGAAAGTAAAGACAGAGTAAAAGCTAAAGGAAGTACAGCCTTTCAGCTACAACTTCATGCTTTTACTAGAGTATGTAGCATACGCAGGAATCTGTGTAGATTCAGCCATCCAGGTGGTGTATTCTTAGGAAGCCCAGCTGGCTTTGATTCAAGCTCTTACGATAACGATGTAAGAAATGACTGCTGGTCAAGTTTCTGCAGAATCACAGGCTGCAGTTTGAGGAGTTATAACGTCAACCGAAATTCAGTCATTTCCAATAGTTTCCAAAGCAAATGCATGTGTAATACATCATTTATAAAATTTGATTCTGTTATAGTTTCAAAGTGGGAAGGATGGTTCTTATTAATGTTCTACATATGAAAATATTCTGTTACACACAAAATGGTTTAAAGTTACACGTGAACAATCCCGTCGAGTTTCTCTCCACATTTATCGCTTTTACTCATTTATTCCTTCTCCAGCTGCGTTCCAGAAGGTTCTGGTACTGCAGATAGGTCCTACATAGGGATGCACGATATAATCGGCCCCCTATCGGTATCAGCCTTAAAACTGAGTATCGGACATCTGCCACCCCACCGATATTTAACCGATCAGCCCGCTGTTTCTGAAGTCTTAAAAAAAAATCTTGTTCTTCAAAAACTTCTTTTTTACAGACTTTCAAACTTCTAAAGACTAGGGGTGGGAAAAAATATTGATACTTAAATATCGCAATATGTTCATATGCTGATAACATATTGATATTTAAAAATGTGGTATCAATCTATTTGCTTAAGAAATCTTGCGATGTTTCATCCAAAATTTCACGAGAACTCACAAAATATTGTGAGATTTTGTAGCAAAATGATGAAATCTCGCGAGATTTTGTAGATAAAATAAATCAGATACCCCATTTTTAAATATCGATTTGATATCAGCATACAAAAATATCATAATATATCAGTGTATCGATATTTTTTCCCACCCCTACTTTTCAAAGTGTCGGAAACAGATAACAAAACTGCTATTTGCAATGACTGCTAATTTTTTTTCAGCCTTATTATCGGTATCGATATCGGCCCCATGAGTTTTAAAATGTCGGCACATTGGATATCGGCCAAAATTCCAATATCTTGCATTTCTAGTACTACCGATCATGGTGGGCGTGACGGAAAACCATCCAGGACTCGGAGGGAACCGGGGCTGGTGTTGGTCCGTTTTCTTGGACAGAGATGATGTTTTCCCTCCAAAACCATCTTGTTTCCTGAATTAGTAGTTGAAGGTGAATGGACCTGGCATGGGGGGAGGGGACACTGATGCAGCAGGGTGGGACTACAGTAAGGCAGGGATGAGGGGGGTGGGATGGGGGCGGGGCTTACGCACAGCAAGGTGAATGAAATTCACCGTCATCTGTCGGGACGCTTTGTAACATTTTCCACAGGCGCCTCCGGTCAGTACCAGGATCATATACCTCGAACCAAGATGGGACACTATTTTCTCATTTGAACTGTTTGGGAATCATTTCAGCATCTTTTACACACACACACACACACACACACACACCTACACACACCAACAATTACCTCGGTGGTCCAAAGACAGGCATTAATGCTTCACGTTGTTTTAAGCTCCATCAAACGAAGAAAAAGTGGAAACTACAGCTCAGATCGACTCGTTTCCTTCCCTCAAACCTCGCTTAAGTTCTTCTGTGTAATATTCCTGTTTTTCACTGTAACGCTCACTCTGCTATTCGTTGCTTGTGATTTTATTTTCTATTTTATTTCATTTCTTTGGTGCAGAAATACGCAGAACTTTAAAAAAAATCAAAGTGAAATAGCCATTCAGAGGAGGTTAAATAAGGAAGAATAACTCTGACAAATCAGACGATTATCAGGATTTTTATGGAGTCTTTGGTTGTGTTTGTCTTTTTGAACTCTGCTTAATAATAAATGTAAAGTGTTGCTTAAAAAATGAAAGAAAAAAAAAGCTTTTCTGACAGCACTATAAAGATGATGAACCTTTTTAATGTTTTAGTAAAACTAAATGAATCATGAAAACGTACAATCACCCCGACATGTTTCAACAAAGCTAAACTTGTGATAATTTCAGTTATCACATTAATATTTATTACAATTTGATGTCTATGCACAATTCTGTTTGCACATTATTTGGATTTGCTGTCCCTGGAAGTTTTGGGCTTAATGTTGTTTATTTTTTTGGGTTGTTTTTGTTCCTTCGAACGCCTGAAAGGTGACATTGAAAGAGCTGACGTGTACCTGCTTTCTGCTCGTTTTCTTCCGTGTTTTGTTGAAGCATTATCTGATCTCAGTGGTCGTCTTCAGCTCCCTGAGAGCCTCTGATTGCATCTCCTCAGCAGATGAGCCATTCGTGAGCTGGAGAACTTTGCGGGTGATTTAAAGAAACAGACAAAAGAAAAAAAAAAAAAAAATCCAAATTGAGATTATTTAAAGGAGTGCGTCCAAGTGAGATCCAGACGGTCTCTGCTTGGACGTCACTATAAAGACTGACATTTAATGTCCGACGTAAACGGGGAAAATACTGCTTATTTACTGCGAGCAGGCCGGCAGCGCCAGTTCTTTGGCTTCTGAACGTTGCTGACTCAATGATAGTTTGTTTCTTCGGTGTTGTGGATTTACAAAGACATAAAAGTTGGAGAAGCAGGACTGAAAGACCTCCAATAAGCTACATATAAAATTTAAAGCCAAACTTTGGTGCTTTCCTTTGAATCTTTACCTCATTTGCCAGCAGCAGCAGGCTGTGGTCCAGTTTGGTAAATAAGCAGTGTTGAGACGCGTCCTCAGCCGTGGCGCTGTTGCATTCAGTCTGAGGTGGACCTTGTACAGTACTGTAATATGTGTGCTTTGAAGCCATGTCAGCGCATTGTAACATACTGTGTTATGCCTTTATTTCTGGGTTTTGTTCTGTCTTGTTTTGTTGAGAGGAATGATGATTGTTTTTCTACATTAATTACTTTAACAGAAGTTACAAATGTCAGAAAAAAGCATTCAGTCATTTTATTAAAAATAATCACTTGTCATGGTGAAACTACAAGTTTTATGTATAAAGAGACTGAAGGCATGATTTTAACTTTTTCTGAAAACTTAGATGTTGTATTCGATGAATTAATTGAATTTTAAAAAATTGAGTGATTTCAAAGATTTCTTTCTCCAAATAAAAGTCTTGTATGGCTCCTGACCAGCTGCCTGTCTTCATTATGAGAGAAAATGGTTTTCTCTGATCTTTGAATGTATAAAAGTGCTGATCGCGTTAACCTGTAACTAAGGCTCTCATTAATTAGCAACACCTCCAGTCTTCTCTTTCTTTTTACTGCCTTCTTCATGTTTATTGAATGTTTGCTCGTTTGTTTTTAATTATACTGAAACGCAGCACGTAATACAACACTTGAAAACATCGACAGCCAGTACTGATCTAGTATTTTAATTATTTTTTAAACATAATTAATGCATCGGTCTGGTGTGTGACTGAATCGGCCTTTGACCATGATGACTAGGGGTGTAAATCGCTGGTTTGATCACGATACAATATTATATCGATACAATGGATACGCGATTTGATGTCTGGCGATATCTCAAATTCAGTCCTGATTCGATTCAGGATCCATCGATCAATATAAAACAATATTCCAAGTAATAAACAAGGTTATTGTTTCTTGATAACTGTAAGCTTTGCAGTGCGATCTCCCCGTGTCACATTGATCCACTGCACAACTATAAACATGTATTTTGTTGTGAAAATGCTGCATCATAGGACCTTCAAAATAAAGTCATTTTCATAATAAAAGTGGGTTTGATATTGATTTTTGGTCAATTTTGGGTTTTTGGATCGATTTACGATCGATATAGATCAATGTGTCGTTACACCCCTCCCGATGACGTCCTGTTTCGTGATTGAGAACACCGGCTGATGTTGGTACCAGATGTTCTCGAGTTACCAGATCGGCTCGAGGGCCTGCGCCTGGTGATGACGTCACACTACGACATAAATACACAAATCTGATTCATGATGGCGACTTCATCCATTTTTACTTCTCCTTCCACCCTCGTATCCTACTCTTCCTCACATATCCATAGGCATCTTTCAGTGGTATGTGTGCCCTCGTCTGTCAAGGGGGCGGTACTGCATGTAACATTAAGGGACATCAGGAATACCTAACACTACAATGGTCTACTGTACTGTGTTTGTTGTACATGTACTGTATTCATGTTTCATGTACTATAGACTGATCCGGCCAATGGCCGCCATTGGATTGGTGGCGTTTCTGTATGTGTAATTAGAACAGATGAGAATCTGACTTTTTCTTAACAACATGGAGGAAATCTGGAAGGACTGTTGCATTCCTGGTTGTTGGAACAGCAGAGGAAAACTTTAATGGAATAAGTGAATAAGAAGATCACGGACACTTATTTCATGAAGATTTCTGCTGTCTGTGACAAAACTGGAGGCTGCTCCGTCCACTGTGTATCAGTGTGTTCGTATCAGGAGGAATATCGGACACACAGAGCAGAGGAGGAATAGCTTGCTGCCACTGTGGAGAAAACACTGGATTTAATCCCCAACAACAAAAAACACGGTAAATTATGGTGAACACTCATTAATTTGACATTTTATTTCATGTATCTATGCTCCCAAAAATGACGCAGCGCATAACGTTATCATGCTAGCTAATGCTAACAGAGACAGCTGTTGTGTTGCTAAAAGTTAATGACTAATCTGGGAGATATTGTAAAATATATAACGTTATTTGCTCTGATCAGGGCAACTTTGGGACCAGAAAAAAACAGCTCAGTCAGAAACACAAACGGATCATGAAGACGGTGTCCTGCAGCCTTTAGTTTCATCTGCAGGTCATGTGAAGGCTACGTGGTCTGTACAGTCCTTAAACAATACCAAAAGCCAAATATGTGATAAAATAGAAAAGTAACGACCTTTGACAGAGTTTCGTTTTTAAAACTTTGATAAGTAATCACGAGACTGTGCGTGTTATTCCAGTGCGGCTTGTCATTAAAGCCAGTTTCCGGAGATGAATAATAGTTTAAATTAATCATCCGATGTAAAAAAAAAACACAAAATAAAAAACAAAAAATGTCAGAATACTTTAGAGATCTCCAGATAACATACCTATAGATTATGAGCTTAGACAACTGTCCAACGTTGTAAATCCAGATATTCACGCTGCTTTCCATGTCGGCATATAGAAAGTAATTGGGACTAGTCTCCACCTTAATGGCGGCGCCGCAAGATGGTGCAACATACAAAACGCTCGTCGGCTCCTTCTATAATTAAAAAGAAAACTGCACTTGTAGCCCATTTTATAGGAGATGCGCAAAGTTATCGGCTCCTCACTGTTTTCTTAATTTCCATCTGTAGTGTGTTTATGGTGTGTGTCTGATCATTATTTTGGCTCTCAGGACATTTAGGGCATATTCAGAAAGCATAGTCCAGTAGTCTCGGTCCATTTGGGGACTCAGTCCGGAAGACCACCCCCCGCCAGAGCGAGATCGTGTTCATGTTGCACCATAGCCAAACTGGCCAAACCTTTTGAATAATGTTTCCAATCTCTCCAGAGGTGGCGCTGCATTTGGATTCACCGTAGGAGAGTACAAGACATACAACAAACATGAAGAAAAAATCATTATTTTTGTGCGTACTTAGGAGGAGCAGGGATGCTTTCATCAGACCAAATGTTGATTAAAGCTTTTACTTCCTTGTCACTCAAGTCTGACCACGAGCCATTTTTAAAAGTTCTGCAGTCTTACACTTGTTTGTTGTAGTAGAGTTTATCCACAATGCCCAATGTTTTACCCACAATGCCGTGCTAAACCAAATGCAGGAAGCAGCAATTTGTAGTCCACTTCCTGTATTAAGTCCACTTGAAATGGACCGAGACCTGTGTTTGTAGGCGGACAGAGTCCGCTTGTTTGTTCCGGATCAGAGTCCAATTGTGCACTCACAACTCCCCCAAACGAAGCGAACTTTCCGTGCAAACGGACTCCGATTCAAATCAAAAAAGCTTTGTGAATGCGCCTTTGAGACTGTGATACAGCTGTTGTAGTCCATTATGATAAATATCACGATATTCCTCATAAATTCGTCCATGTTTCCGACAAAAACTCGCCCGTAAAAAACATTTCTGTAATTTGTCCGGACATCCTACCAACTTTAAACTGAATATATAGCGTTACGGCATCGGCAGGGGTAGGACCCGAGCGAATCTGGTAACCCAAGCACATCTGGTACCGACACCGGTTCCAGCTTTGGTTCAGGCACCTGCACAGCCAGAGATGGCAACAGAGACAACATGCAGAGGCTCTGTTTACCAACAGGCAAACGCTCCAGGCCAATTCTGAAGATGGATCAGAAGTGGATTCATCTGAAAATGCTGCAGGTATGTCTGCAGAAACCCAGGAAACAAAGGCTGAAACATCCCCGTCTCAGCCTGATCCTGGATGCCACATGACGGCTCAAATTCCAGCCGAGCCTCAAATCAAGAAACGGCGTCGTTGGAAAGCCAAGAAGCTTTCACGTGTTGAGTATGTGTCAATGTCCATGAATCTATGGACAAGAAAGAACCAGAGAGTCCAGAGACCTCAAACCAACCAGCTCCAAAAATGGAGACACCTGTTGAACCTGCGGTTCTTGCCACAGCAACAGATGCAGAGCCTTCAGACACCTCCAACAGTCCTGAATTTTCACCAGAGGTGGATTCATCTGAAAGTGCTGCAGAAATTTCATCAGAAAACCAGAATCCAGAGGCTACAGCAGCCCCTCCAGCTATCTCGCTGCCCCACTGGAGGCAACCTCTGACCCCAGCCCCAGTGAAACCAGCACAGCTGACAGAAAAGAGGCTAAAACCAGACACAGCTGAGACTTCGTTCACTCGGCTACAGGCAAGAACCAAGCCAAGTCCAGACCCAGCTGACTCAAGCTGTGATTGAGAAACCCAGATATCCAGAGAACCAGAGGAGCCAGTGGGAGAACAAGAAGTCCTCCCTTCTGGAAATTACAGCCAACCTGACAGAGGAGATCGAAGGACGACGCTGAAGAACAAGAGTTTACAGACAGTCTGATAGCCAGGATAGAAATACTGGAGAAGATCGCAGCAGGAAAAGTCAAATCAGAGATCTTCCAGAGAGGAAATCCAACAGGTCCCTAAAAGATCTAAATCCACTCACCTCAACACAAGTTCTGAGAACTGAAACTCAGTGAGATTCTCTTTTCCCCCCCCCCCCCCAACTCTCCCCCTCCTTATCTTTACCTTTCATGACCCCCCTTTTCATTCCCGTCTGCAATTTGGTTCCATTTGGTTGCAAAATATGATACATGAACATCTAATTAGACCTCTAATTTATTTATAACACCCTTAAAATCTCCCAATATTTGACAATAACTACACTTTCAGAAAACACAGTTCTTTAATGCACCTTGGGCGTGCACAGGGTTGTTTTTAGGGTGGTGCCCTCAAAGGTACTGATGTTGTTCCCTCAGCAGTGAAGTTTGTACCCTATAGAGACCAAGGCTGGACCTCTGGGAGCTGTCTGGACGATAGAGACCAGGGAGCCTCATTTATAAAACCGTGCGTCGAATCTTTACTAAAAGTGTACTTACGGGGCGGGATTAGCTCAGTTGGTTGAGCAGCCGCCCCAGAACAGGCTACAGTTAAGGAGTTGTTCCGGTCCAGGTCCCCCCTTGCTGCTGTCATTCCCACTTTTCCCCCTTCCTGTCGCTATACATGTCATATAGGCCCTAGTGCCCAAAATCTTAAAAAAAAAAAGTGTACTTACCCCCAAAGCCTAAAGTTTGCGTACGCCAAAAAATATTCAGATTTATAAAACCATGCGTACGCACAGATTCAAGCAATTTCCCCTTTATAAATCACTCTTCCTGAAAGTTTGTGCAGGTGAATTTGGCTCATATCCCACCCCCTACACACCCCCATTCTACCATAAATGGTCAATGCAAAGCACCTCATGGATGTTTCTGCATATCAATGACCCAGCTGATCTGAGGCATTTAAAGCTTAGTCCTGGCAACCGAAAAGGGAATAAAACGTAATTTCGCGGAGACTGAAGGGGAGGTGCTTGTTGGTGAGTTGGAGCCTCACAAAAACATTTTATTTGGGCGTCACAGGTGGAATCACAGATAAACTAAAGTCTGCTGATGGCAGCAGGTTGTTGTGGTGGTGATGATGTAACAGGTCTGTTCCAGACGTCGCTGTGGAGGAAACGCCGTGTAAGTGCGACTGTGTGAAGAGCCCCTTTTTTGTGCGACCCCCCCTCCCCTCCTGCATCTACACACCTCAGCCGGTCTTTGGTGAGGCTGATGGCTCCACGACGGAGCGTGCTGTGGTCAGCAGCCGCTGATGCGTCGGGTAGGCTCGGTTTCAGCGGAGCGCTTTATTAGAGAAAAGCGCTGCAAAAGTAAATCTGCTTATTAGCCAGTCGTCATCATTGGGCCAGGAAATCGTGGTGATCCCTGAAAATGCGTTCCCTTCTAATTCTCCCATCTGTAGGTCCTCCAGCAACAACAATGCATCCATGCGCAGCATTACGCACGAGTGTCCCGAGTGTATTAATATGCTTAGATCAGTCAGTCTGACTGCTGCACCTTGTCACAATCTGTGTATTAATGCGGTAAATATATCACCCTGATGATTAATGGGTAGAGGAAGATGATGGTGAGAGAAAACTTGATGAAATGTTGATTTAACTAATAAGTTTGCTTATAGTTTGCTTATGGTTCTTATAGTTTCAGCTCACCTGCAGCATAAATAACGAAGCCGGTTTGAATCCTGTAAAGTCAGTCTATGATAATAATTTGATATGAGGGGGGAATTAAATATTTGAGAGTGACAGGACAAACGCAGAGCCTGTACGGAGCTCGACCCCCACCCAGAGGAAAATTTTACTTTTTTATGGTGGGAGCTGCATCAGGTTTCAGAAGTACTCTTAGGGGCCGTTCACACGAGGACGATTGCGGGTAAAAACGGATAAATATTTCATCAGAAGTGCCTTTCGTTCACACGGCAACGGTGTTATTCTGGGTTGAAGACGCAAAAATCTGAAGACTCATTCCAAAGTGGAATTCCTGAGGACGCAACGTTGTTGCGCCCTCGTCTGCACGGTCCAAAACGCAGAAATGATGGTGGAAACCACAGACCTGCTGACGCCGTGCTCACATTGCATCCGCGTGACGTCACACAATACAGAAAAAAACAATGTGGGATTATGTAAGCCCAGTGGATCTCCACGCTGCGAGCTTGTAATTGAGTGTCGTTTGGAGAAGTCATTCTACTTCCTCATCTATCCACACAAAGTTCCTCCTCGCAGCCGCCATAGTTGGTTTGATTTTGAAGCGAACAGAGACGAACGATTGTACGCCGCATGCGGACAGGCGGACACACGTGCGTCCTCGTATGCATGCAGATTTCTCCATGACGATGCTTGTGTGAACGCGGATAAAAAGATGAAGACAAGACGCCACTTTTGCGTCTTCTCTTCTGATCGTCGCTGTGTGAACGTAGCCCCAGAGAAAAGACTCTCTACTGCCTGAGATTCATGAAGGCTGGTGGTTTCTTCCTCAGAGAGTGTGGATAGGTTAGGATTCTCAGTGGCTGTCTTGCTACGATGCTGCACATGCGTATTTGTCGCGTCATGATTGGTCCCACCTCATAACGTAGACCGGTGGTCAGTCAGTCGTGTTAAGGGAGCTAGAGCTTTGCCTGAATATTCATATTTATTACTGAAATATGCACAAATGAAGACAAAAATGACTTAAATGAAGTTTTTTTATGAGGAAGTAACACAGTAACATGCTTAAAAGCTCTAAAAGTCAACTTTTCATGATATGGCTCCTTTAATATCAGACATTTTTGTGATGTTCTTAAGTTTTTAGGAACATCCCACCACCAAACGGCACACTGACCATACACTGCACAAAGCAAACGGCCGGGACTGATTACGTGTTTCCGACAGGACAGGCACATTTTCAACTGATGTTTCTTATGCATGAACAGACGCTGACAGCTCCACGTTGCATTGCCTCGTAGCAGGGCCTGTGCGGCTGGACTCAGAAAACCTGAAACTTTGTTGTGACACATTAGGAAGGCCGGGGACAGTTGTCACAGTTTTGACATTTCTGCCTTGAACGTGGAGCTCTTTTAACCCAGTGTGTTCAAACGGCTATGCAAGCTAATAAATGATGTAATCACAATGACTTACAATATTTAAAACTTTGAAACAAAACTTAAATGCCACATGCAGAGATTTGTGATAAACTGTACAGAGGGTGCAAATGCACGAACCTCAACAATCTAACATTGTGTTTGACACTAAAACAAAAAAATGACCAAAATGTGCTGACATGCCGTGGCTCTGACAGCTGAATGTGTGGCGGTGATGGGGGGGGGGGTTGCCTGTTAGTCATGTCAGTGTCAGGCAGACAGTGGTGACAGGTCAATGGCGCTCCTGGAGTGCAGGCTTTGGGGACCTACAGATGACATGTCATGCATTTAACTCCGACTTCTTTCGGCTTTGACTTATTGAAGTGCTTCGTGCAGATGAAACAGAAGTTCTCATCTTCAGAGGAATTTGTCTCCTGGGGCTCAGTGTTTTAGATTTAATCTTTGTGAGTGGTTTTCTTTTGTTTTCTTGGACGTTGTTGCTTCGCTTTGTCTTTTTTTCCTGCGCAGACATTTCATCCGGCAAGCTTTTTTTCCGTCTCACCCTCTCAGACCTGATCCTCTGCTCTGCTTCCATCCTGACAGGTGTATGAGTAAGTACTGCTGTTTGTTTCTTCTTCCTTCCTGTTAAAGCAGGTTTTTGTCATCCGGCTCTTGGGAAGTGTTACACAGCAGTTGCAGGATAAAGTCTTGGCAAGTCAGGGTTTCTTCAGTCCTGGAATCCGGCTTGTATATTCTTTGGTGTCGCTGCTGCCGTCATCGCAGCCCTGGTGTGTCATGTTGTCATGGGCTGTGTCCAAATTCGGGGGCTACGTCCTTCGAAGGCCAAATCTGAAGGCAGCTTTTGTCACAGCGATGCATCCAAGGCTGTCCAAATTCAAAGGCTCCTTCAAATGTGGCCTTATTTTCCACGGGTTGTTAAGGACAGCCCGATGCATCCTTCCTGGCTAATCCTCTCCCAAGATGCATTGTGGGCCAAATGGGGCAATCTACAGAAATATTAGTTTGAGGGGAAAGAAAGTGAAAACAATTTAAAGGTGTCATAACCTGCTGTTTTACATACACAATCCTTCTTAAATTATCTTCAAATGAATTTTTAATTCTAGTTGGGTGGGAGGAAAATTTAATGAGCTCATTTTGACCTCTTTTTATCCCCAACTTTGGTTTGTTGCGAGAATACGTACGAGAATTAGACCTGTCTGTAAGCGCATTTTCGAGTCAAGCGTAAAAGTCAAAACAAAGTTTTATTGGGACAGAGCAGGTGAAGGAAATGTCCCAACAGAGAAAAACGTGATGCGGTTGATAACGGTGCGGTTGATAGAGAGGATTGCGAAGTAGAACAGCTGGACTCTGATGAATATAAGGAGCGGACGTCTGACGTGAAGTTAACCAAACACTGTTAGCTTTTGTAGCTACATTAGCAGCTTGTCACTGTTTGTCTCCCACCGTTTACTGGTCTCTTACACAAAAGATAGTAAGTTACACAAGCAGCAACACTTACCGACTGCACATCCTCACTGAATAAATATAATCCACTGGTCCCTGGTAGAGCTGTCCCTCCTGTTACAGCACTGCAAACTGCTGAATTTCTGCCGAAGCAGCTCAGCGCCGCAGATTTTTTTTCCCCTCTTCCTCATCGTCGTCCTCCTCTCTGACAAAGCTGGTCATTAAACGCTACTCCGCGGCAGGTAATCAGCTGATTTCAGGAGGTGCTAAAGAGGCTAGCTTAGCAGCTCGCAGCCTCTGTAGATCACGTCATTCGGAGAAAAAAAACTAAATCGCGTACTGTGGAGACGCGTTCTTGTGGCCGATTCTGGTGAGAAGAGAGCGCCCACACTCAAAGACGAAGACACTTTCACTTTCTGGAGTTCCTGGCACGTTTTAACTGAGGTCCTGTTTTAACGTGAAAAAATGAGATTTCCAGGTGATGACTCCTTTAATGTCTTTTTTTCTGAAATAAAGATCAAATAAACACTAGAAAATGATGAGTTTATGTATTGAATTAAGATCATTTTCCCTCTTTTACCTCTCCCCCCATCCCTCAGCATATTCTTCAAGGGCCAAATGTAAATGCTGTCTCTTTTTTAAGGGTCATATATTTCTTTCTTTCTCCCTGAAGGTCTGGCTGCTTGTGGCTGAACTCTGGCCAGAAGGCATCTGTTACTCAACAACATCTGTTCCTGTTACTCTTTTTCTCCCAGCATGCCGAGGGACATGCAGACTCTCCCAAGGGTGGCCTTTTGTGTGTCCCATTGTCAATTCCATCATTGTCTGCTGAAGTCTGTTCCTCCAGAGCTGCGGAGTTATAAACCCAGCAGAGCTGAGCTCTACCGGCCCGTGATTTACAATCCCTGCTGTCTGAACGCATCATCTGTGGAGCAATTAGGGGCAAAACGGAGGAATTTAAAGAGTCGATGCCGAGGAACACGGAAAATGTAAATGCTGAACTTTTCTGCTGCGAGACAGAAAAGATTTAAAGTCAAACAGCTATTCGAGTTATATTTGGTGGAAACAGGAAGCAAAACAGCGAGTGTTGGACGTCCAGTAGGCGTTTCTCTACATCCATCTGAATCTTAAAGTCATGAATTACCTGACTTGTTCTTTGGGAGCAGAAAGAGGAGTGGTAAATCTAGCGTAGGGACATTGTTTTTTATGAATAGACCCCCTCTCCCGTCTCCAGGGAGACACTTTCAACTCCTGGCATTAGCCAACAGTGTCACATAGAAAAGCCCACCATGGGGTCGCCAGGGGAAGACAACAGATGTTACTGATTAACTTTGCTCACAGACCCCGAAAACTGTTTTCTGCCGGACTGCTCGCAGATGGACACAACAGAAGTCGGACGCCATTGAATTTCATGTTTAGCAATATTTATTTGGAAAAATAGTCTTGGCTAATTCCTTCATTCAAAAACAGTCAAGGAAACGGTAACATAACAATTTGTACATCCCTCTTTAAATAACATTTTCTTAAAAAAATTCCCATCGACATGAAGTGCCTTTGCAAATATCATCGTTTAAAAAAGCAACTTAAATAATAATCATGACAAACATCACAAATATACATGACAAAATAAAAATAACACAAAAATCCTTAAATTAACTTAAATTAAATCATAATTTTAAATCATAACATTTTTCTTGTTTTTTTTCTTTTTCATTATTTTACAAAAGAACAATCTGTATCAAAAAGCAACATTTTTTTCTTTTTCTTTTATTTATTATAATCAAGACAAAGTTTGATGTCCCAAATAAGAAAAAAAAAAAAGGAGAACAATACAACGTCATGAATGGTTTGGAGGGCTCGGGGAAGAAAACGCACTTCAGTAACACAGTGATCAAGAATACATACAGTCTCCACAGGTGTGCTGATGGGTGCACAGCCCATGCTAACAGCCTCGTGAAGAGCAGGCCAGTATGGCCGAACATCCACCGTTTGATGCAGTTCCTGCGCTCAGCAACGGCGTGTGGGTCAGAGAAAAGGCCCGGGTGCAAATGTTGCAGACAGAAAAACTCGTAGCATCCTACGTTATCATGACGGCGTTGCTTCAACTCTCAGAAGAAATAGAAAAGTGTTTGTTTTTATCTTTAACCCGGCCAGTTCTTCCCCCACAGGCCGCCACTGCCTGCGCATAGTTACCAGTAGAGAACCAGCTCACTCTGAATATCAGTTAAACGTCTCGGTATCAGCAGCAGTCTCAAGGTGGGACACCTCCCCCTAAGGTTAGAGCAGCATCTGAAGGAGCATAAAAACTCTCCCATAGAGCAAATGAGCAACCGGCCGCCCATTGGTGGCTTCTTACACCTGGAAAACAGGTTTTAACAAGTGGTTAGGACGCGTTCGGCTCGCCGATTGTGCAGAGAAAGTTGCAGAAAGTGAAACGGGACTCACCTCAGTTGCAATTATACATTCGTCTTTCTCCTCTGACATCACAAACACAGATTTGTACTTGGTGTCCGCACACGCAGACAGTTCTGGAGCTTTCTTTTCTGATGCGTCGCTTCAAGAAACAAGAAAACAAAGTTAGCTGAAGGGTTCAGGCAGCTTCAGAGTGGCGTTCACCCCCCCAACAGAGAAATATTTACCATTTTAAACGTTTGCTGCGTTTCTCCTCAAACTCAAACGAGTCCAGGGATTGGCACTTGTCCTCGCAGGCCGCCTCCAGCATGGCCTCCTTGGCCGCCTGCTCGTAGTTGACCTCGTGGACAAGGTTGTAGTCTGCAGGTGGATGTCGGCTCTTGTAGCCGCTCCTTCCAGGCGAGGAGCCTTCGTCGGGGTCAGCGCTGCAGAAGTCCATCTTCTTGTTGATGTTTTTGACGCCGGCGGACGGCAGGACGCTGATGGCCAGGTCCCGGTCGCTGCGGTGGCAGTTGTTGGTCAGGTTGTTGATCGTCTCTCCTTCAGCTACGGTTTCCGCTTGGCCGCCGTGCTGGACTTTGGATCGGAAAAACCCGACCAGAACGGCGCAGCCTGCCAGCAGCAGCAGCACCAGGGCCACGCCGGACCCGATGGCCATCCAGGGCACCTCTGTCCCGCGGATGGCGGCGTGCTCCGGGAGCAGGAACTGGCAGTTCCGGCCTCCGTACCCGGGGACGCACGCGCAGACGTAGCGGTTGTTTCTCTCGTGGCAGGTGGCGCCGTTGTGGCAAGGGTTGTGCTCGCAGCGGCTGATGGGGGAGCTGCAGTTGCGGCCGGTGTATCCCGGGGGGCAGGTGCACGTGTACCCGTTGGGACCCTCTTGGCAGGTGCCGCCGTTCTGGCAGGGATAGTCCGAGCACTCGTCCCCGGTGTGGTCGCAGTTCATGCCGGTGAAGCCGTCCGGGCACTGACACAGGTACGAGTTGACCAGATCCACGCAGCGGGCACCTGCAAACAGAGACGAGGCCTCGCATCAGTGTCCACATCAGGAGACGTGAGCCCACCCGGCGGGATCGCGGCGTGTCTTACCGTTGGAGCAGGGACTGGATGTGCAGTGGTCGATCTTCTTCTCACAGTTGAAGCCTGCGTATCCGGTGGGGCACTGGCAGAAATACCCTCCCTCAGGGTTGTCGGCACAGCGGCCACCGTTGGAACAAGGCCCGTCAGCGCACGTCATGGCGCTCAGCTCGCAGTTGTTGCCATAGAAACCGTGAGGACAAGTGCACGTGTATGTGTTTTCTGAATCCTGTATGTGGAGAAACAAAACGACAAGTTTGACATGAACATTTGTGAGCATGTGCAGATGTTCCTCCAGCTGGCTGCAGACAGACGTCACCGACACATCTGCTCCCATCGGGAAAGGCTGAAGCCCACTTACGGTGCAGCTCCCTCCGTTGCGGCAGGGGTTTCCAGCACATTCGTTGACCTTGATCTCACAGCTGGCCCCAGTGAAGCCGGGCCTGCAGGAACAGGTGTAGCTGCCCTGACCAGTGTTGCTACAAGTGGCTCCATTCATGCAGGGCTTGTGGTGAGTGCAGTAGTTCAGGTCTGGAGAGATGCAGCAGAACATGTGGATTAGCGACAGGACAACACATGGCAGGATGACAGAATGCTTTTTGTCCTCTGGTATGTTTCTTCTTCCAGTGGTTTTGCTTTTCTGGCCTCCTGTCCCTGCCCTTCACCTATATACAGTGCACACTAAAAACTCCTGGGTCCTGGGTTAAAAAGGGACCGACTATTTTCTGGGTTATTTCAACCCAGACATGGGCTGTTGACCCAACTTCTGGGTTGAAATAACCCCACATTGTGGTCAATATAACCCAACTTCGTCAAATATTCAACCCGAAAGTTAGGTAAAAAAAAAACCAATAACTAAAAAACCCTATTTTCTGGGTCAAAGTAACCCATAAATTTGTTGGTCCCTTTTTAACCCAGCAGTGGGTCAAATATAACCCATAATGGGTTATTTTGGGGAGTTTTAGTGTGTGGAAGCCTTGTTTAGATAAATATCTTTGTAGAAATACTGGATGTCAGATTTATCTTCTGGCTCTGTAGCTGCCAGAATGTGAGCTGTTATAGAAAGTACTTCACTGACTGCTCGTGTCTGTTGGAAGTTCTTGTTTTGTTCTTTTTGCATCGCACTTTATGCATAGTTTTGCACCAGAACTTGGCACTTTTACAGTTTTTATTTCTCTTATTTATTGATTATGTCAAACTGCTGGGTTAAAAAGGTGCCGACTAATTTCTGGGTTATTTCAACTCACACTTAAACGTTGTTGGGTTGTTGACCCAACTTCTGGGGGTTGAAATAACCCAACATTGTAGTCAATATAACCAAACTTCTGGGTCAAATATTCAACCTGAAAGTTGGGTAAAAAAGAAATAAATAACCTGATTTTCTGGGTCAGAGTAACCCAGAAATTAGTTGGTCCCTTTTTAACCCAGCAGTGGGTCAAATATAACCCATAATGGGTTATTTTTGAACCCATAAAGGGTTATTTTGGGGATTTTTTAGTGTGTGGAAGCTTTGTTTAGATCAAACATCTTTGTAGAAATGCTGGATGTCAGATTTATCTTCTGGCTTTGTAGCTGCCAGATTATGAGTTGTTATAGAAAGTACTGCACTGACATCTCGTATCTTTCAGAGGTTCTTGTTTTGTCCTTGTTTTGTTTGCACCAGAATTTGGCATTTTTATAGTTTTTAATTCTCTTATCTATTGATTATGTTGTTGTATTGGTGTTTTTTCTATGTTCTGTCATTTGATGTTATGCAGCTGTATCTGTGCTACTGTGTCCAAGACAAATTTCTCCTCGCGGGACAATAAAGTTTGTCTTGTCTTATCTTGTCTTGTCTTATCTTTCCAGTGAGGAAGTTTTCAACTGAATCAGCTCTTTTTCTAATTTACAAAACTAAACTTTCTCCCTCCTCACCTTGGTTGCAGAAGAGACCCCCCCAGCCCTCCTGACAGTTGCACTGCCAGGGCTGCTGGCAGGTCCCGTGGAGACAGCCCGGGTAACGAATACACTCGTCACAGTAGCGGCCTTTGAATCCCACTCTGCACCTGTTGTTGTCCAATTAGGAGGGAACACCGGTCAGTCCACTCACATTACCTCGTGTATCCCACTCATTTATTAATGCCCCAGTGAAGTGAGGGGGGAAACTTACTTGCACTCTCCGGGTTTCTCACAGAAGCCGTGCTCCTCGTCACACCCGGGCAGACAGATCGCTGCACAGAAACATGAAGAACATTAATACAAACTTACAAGTTTATTTACTTTTTTCTTTTGGAGATAAAAACTGAAAGTCCAGCAAAGTCTCAGAAACAGAAAAGTGACTCCTAAACTCTGTAGCTGCCACCTTCAGCTCAACCTCCTGATCTCCATGAAAGAATTTTCTGCTAAACATCGTGCAGAGACAAAGGAGGGAGTGTGTGAATGTGTGCGCCTCAAAGTGTGCACACAGAGACCCCCTCAGCCCACTCCACCACCCTCTTTTTTCTTCTTTGCTGCGGGTCAAAACTCTTTTATTCATTTTGTGTGTACACACGCACACACACACACCCCTCAATGTCTCGGATTGGGGCAGATAAGAGTGGACAGCTGGCGAGTGTGTTGCCAGTGCGCGACAGCTGCTCCATTGTCTCCTCACTGCCGGCAGCTGCCCACTTCAAACAATACCTCCCCCGCCTCAGCCAATCGGCGCCCGGCCCACTCCGAGAGAAACCAATGGGAAGGACGCATGTAAATTTATGGCACGCGTGAGATTATTCCCCAAAACTTTCCTTAAAATAAATCAAGTGGTCGTGTGTGTGTGTGTGTGTGTGTGTGCGGGGAAAGGAGGAGGAGGGGGGTGCGCGTGGTGTTTACGCAGAAGTTGTCTTCTAACGGCACTCAGAGGACCCAAAGCTTCACATAAACTTAGAAATTTGTCTGTTCTGTCTCAAATTTGAGGAAATTTCATGTTTTTGGATCAGAAATGAAATATAGTGAGGTTTGCGTCCCCATCAGCAGATATTCAGCAGCATAAACTCACGCTCTGTGCAGTACTGTCCCTTCCAGCCGGCGTCGCACACAATCTCCCCGCGCTCCCCGCAGGTGAAGTGGCCGAACGCGTCGTCTCTGGGCCGGCAGAACACCGAGCAGCCGTCCCCGTAGTAGTGCTCATCACACACAAAGCGATACGAGTACTTGAGTTCGGTTCTTCCTCCGGTGTGCAGGTCCTGGGACCACTCCTCTCCCACCGTCAGATGCCTCTGCGTGGTCAGGGTGCTGATCACGCGCTCCGGGTTCTCTAAAAAGCACCAAAAAGGAAAAAGAGGTGAAGGGATGGAAGTGAGAGTGGATGAAAGGGGGGGTAAACTGGGAAGGGGGCTTCAGTTCCCTACCTGTAGAGAGGTCGTCTTTGGAGTCGGTGTGTAACGCTTCAATGATCAGCGAGAAGGTCCCCTGGGAAGACAAATGGCTTCATGAGACAGGTGGCCAGCGGAGATGCGCTGATAACATCAAGGCTCGCGGCGACTGCATCGCTCTCACTGAGCTGAATGAGAACTAACGCGATCGGCTGAAACTCAACACCTGGAAACTCGGTGCGCTCTCAGCCCTCGAGTTGTGCCGTTGCGCAGCGTTTTTACGCACGGGTTCAACAGAAAAGGCGCGAAGCGGCAGCCTTACGCGTGCGGGAGTGAAACTGACGTGAGAGGCTGTATTTACCGGCCACGTGAAGCCGAAGTTCATCCTGACGGGGTTGGTGAAGGAGCTCTCCGGGATGGCGTCGGGGACCTGGAAGGAGTTGGAGCCGAGGACGGGTGTCACAGCGCCCCCGTAGGTGCACGGGGGCTCCGGGGAGGCGTTGGGCTGATAGTGCTTGAGACAGATCCTGAAGAAGGTTTTACATTCACATTGCTGCTGGAAAGATGACGTCAGACCTCCTTTACAGCAGTTTTTGTTGCCCTGTACTCCCTTCTTGTTTAGAAATTCTTGCAACTTCAGCTCAAAAACCCCCGAGCAGAAGCCCTGAGGAGGAGAGAAACTTGTCAACAACTACTGTGTGCATGTGTGTGCGAGTGAATGCTGTAATGGGAGGGGGAGGGGGGGGGGGGGGGGGGTCTTTATTATAGGGAAGAATAAAGAATTAGAAGCTTACCTGGCTCATCAACATGGACATGACGGCAAGAGTCAGCAGGATGACGCGCCCCATAATTAAATAAATAAATAATAAATAAAAATAAATAGCGTGAAAGTCTCGGGGCTCGGCTGGTCCTCAGGGTGCCTCCTCCTGTTCAGTCCCTCTGAGGAAAACTCATTGAGCACGTTTCAGGGTTTTCTCATCAGCTGGAAGCGTCGCTGCTTTCATTCATGTCCCGAGGAACCAAAAACCAAAAAAGGGGAAAAAAAATATATAAATCCCAAAACTTAAAACCGCAGAAGGAATCTGAAGTTGCGGCAGGTGGTTAGTTTAGTCCTCCAGCTCCGTTATAAAGCGGTAATCCAGTGCCTTCAGAAGATAAATGAGGGGTCCGTGTTTGTTTTAGCTGGTAAATGACAAATATGAGGGTTTTTTTGTGTGAAAGTTTTGTTCGAACCCAAAACAGATCAGTCACTGGTCCAACATGCTTCCCTCTACCTCCCAAAGCCTCTCCTCACGGTGAAGTGTGCGTCTGTCTGCGGCCAAGGCCGCCTGCAGCCTGTTATATACGGCCTGACACATGCTATGGTAATAACATGCAAATAGGTCCCTCCTCCTCCTCTTCCTCCTCCTCCTCCTCCTCCTCCCCGACTTCACTTCCCAATCTGGCCGGACTCATCACAATGGGGTCCCCGACCAACAGCCTCCTTATTCCTGCTGGATCCCACACGTACGAGCTGAAATCAGACCTGGACGGAAACAAACCGCTGGAGGACAGAAACTCACCTGCATCCAAGTTTACTTCACCTGAAAGCTGATAAACAAACAAACAAACAAACAAACATTTAATATTCTGAGGCTGCGGAAAACATCAGTTTAAGGCTTTTCTGCGGGACTTTGGTGTGTTTGGCCATTAAACTCTCCTCCATCCAGCTGTTCCATCATCACCAGCTTCTTTGTTTACTTTGTTTGTTGTGCACGTTTGAGATGACGTGTCAAAAAAAATTGTGTGAAGCTGATTCTAACAACCTTCCACAGAAAGAGAGAAAAAAATGTTTCCTGATGAAACTCTGACTCAGTTAGTTGTTGCCCGGCCTTCCTCCTCCTCCTCCTCTTCCTCCTCCTGCCTCCTCCTCAGCATACACAACTTCTACATTTCGGTATTTGTGTCTGTGGGAAGAATGTGACGCTTTGTAAAGACTCAAAAGACTAAAACAAAAGCGGGAGAATTCCTTGGCAGAGCTGCGTGATGAGGTAAACGGCCGGAGGGCCGGACTCCTCATTTCTTCTCTCCTTCTTCTACATTCTACAAAAAAAGGGGAGGAAGAAAGAAAGAAATGCGTGTTTACATCTTTAGGCCTGTTGCTGAGTGTGTGTGTGTGTGTGAGTGCGTGCACGGCCACGCGCGCACCGGAGTCGCTCGCGTGGCCAACAGGAGGGAGAACTTTTGTCTGAGTGTGTGTGCAGGACTAAGTTTGCTCTCTCCCCCCTCAGCTGTATGGTAATTCAGCCAGCACCTGCTCTCCCCTCAATAACAGCGTGTGCGCGTGTGCCGCGGCTGTGCGCGCCCACACACACTGAGCACGCTCACACACTTTCTACACATCAAACAAACATCACCGATCACATTTATTTTCTTCTTCGTGGCATTTTAAACATGACTGAAGCTTCTTTTCTTCTTTTGGGCTGATCCTGAAAGCGCGTGTGCGCATGTGTGGGAGAAAGTGGCGCGTTTGCGCGTGTAAGAAGGTGTGGTTTTTGCTTAATTAGGTCGTTTATAAGATGCGTGATTTTTTTCTGCTGTATAATGGTGTCTAGGCTACTCCACAACACCGACCACGTAAGAGGTTGCGTCACTGTGCTCAGATATGCACGTGACGCCGTTTCTGCTGTATTGTTACCTTACACACGCACACAAGCGCGCCACCCACTTCCAGAGCTTTCTCGTTTTCTCCTTTCCCCTCATAAATTACCTTCAGGCAAAGGAGGGGCTGCAATATTCTATCCAGTGTTTTTCAAACTGGAGGTCGGGACCTCCATGTGAGTTGCATGATCATTCAAGGGGTGCCAGTTTATTTTAAAACAAACAAACAAAAGATAGAGCTCACATTTATCAGATTAATTTGGGATTTGGGGGGCTATCAATAATAACATGTTATTGCAAAAAGATTAATCTGTGAAATTTTACATTCATCTTTTATTTATTGCATGAAAAGGTAAGTTATTACTAATATGACGTTAAAGCTGAATTTGGCATTATCTCAGCAAGAGAAGCTGATTTTGGGCATGTACTGTCTCCTCACAGCAGAGAACCAAACCCACCAGAAAAAATTGATCCTCCTTTTTTATGAAGTTTCTGATGCTTTTCAAGTCTTACATGTAGAATTTTTTTTTTTATCATTGATTGTCTAGAAACGAAGTTATCACAGGCTCTATTAAAATCCCAATTTGGCCCTATCTCAGTGAGAAAAGCTGAATTGCGGCATGTGGGTGGTTTTTCCACAGCTGTAAACATAATCCACCAAAATCCACTTTATCTTCCTTATTTATGAAGATTCAGACCATTTCCAAGCCTCACATTAAAGACACACAATGTAACTTTTAGACCTTAAAAATATGCATTTCTGGCTTGTTTTGATGGTACACCAACATTCTTTATGAGCATTTTTAAGCCGTTACAGCCCAGAGCCGTCCCGAGGCTCAGAAACTGCACTGTGTAAGTTTTGCATGGATTAGAACCAGACATGAACCCAACGGGTGTTTTGAACACGCACCATGTCGGATTCGGCAAAGAAACGCAAGGAAGAGGAAGAAAGGAAAAGAAAGAGAGGAAGGGACAGAACAACAGTCAAGTTCAGACTCACTTTTACTGGCTGGAGTGAATCACAGTACAGATATGATGAAGGATGCTAGTTTAGCCGCCGATAGGAAACTGAGAAAACGGCTAAAAGTTCCGTTGTGGGCCTTTAAGAGGACGGCCACAAGAAGACCAGTTTTATATATCTATATAGATATCACACAATTATCCACTCAGTTGTCTGGGGGTCGCAACACTATGTTGTTTTGGGGGTCGTGGCTCAAACAGTGGTTTTCAAACTTTTTGAGCCACCACCCAGGGGTGTGGAACATGGCACGGGGGTCATAACTGATCCGTGAGAGGGTCTGAACTGGTCTGTGGGATGATTTTGGTAAATTTGAAAATCAGTAAGACATGGATTATAATTTATTATAATCCAAACGTATCCAGGTTTCATGTTTTCTGTAACATCTCTGGGTCAGGAGGAGAACTTGTTCCATCTTCCTGATGAGGATCGGGTGCTCAGGATTACTACACACACGTGGAAATGTACACATATGTACGTTTAAGATCACTTATGTCTGGAAAAGTTCTTCTGACTGTGATGTGGATCACTGGAAGTTTCTCCTCTGGGATTAGACCTAGATGTTTACTAGTTTAGATGTCATCAGATGTGTAAATAATAAACTAAACTTGTTTTTCTCTAGAAATTTTAGGTTCATTTTCAAAAAGTTTAGTCGATTAAATCCCAACATCTTGATAGTGTAGCCTGCTTGTACTATTTTGGACTGAAAGAAAGAAGGAAAATTAGGAACTTTTGTTAGCTTGTTAAGTTGTCGTTCTGGCCGACTGGTGATGAATGTGGCCAATGAACTAAAACCAGTTTGACTCTTCTGTTCCAGTTCATTTTGCAGCATCCATACCGCATCATCACCAACATCTATTTGTTCACGAGGAGGACGATGAAGTTATAAACAGCAGACAAAGTTAAATAAAGTTTGTTTTGACTTATTTAGCCTGTGTTTTTACATTAGATCACCACTAAAGATGAACACTTTCTCCTCTAAATGCGTCACACCTTTCTCTGATGACCCTCCTCCTCTCATAACTGTTGTAGACCCACCCCTGCTTTCACGCGCGCCTTACCTGTAACGAATGGCAACAACCTGACCGTCGTCATTCACCTGTGGCGGAAACCTCCGCCTGTCTTTGAGCCGTTCAGCCACTAAAAGGCCGAAGTTTGAAACGATGTCTCTCAAACATTTCTGGGTTAAACTTTTGGCTCCAGCAGGTGAAATCGAGCCAGTTTCAGTTTCCAGCATGATGAAGCGCGAGGCTGGGAAGTGGAAACTGACGCAGTCGCAGGTTTTTACTGGAAAGAGAAAGAAAGAAATGTTGAAGATGGCGAGCTGTGACTGTTTAACCTCTGAGCTACTGTAGGGGGCTGCTGTAGTTTAACTCCTGCCCACCAGTAGCTGCGTCAAACAAAAAAAGGGTGACTCGGGGTCTGACTATTCATCCATTCTCTGCGCTTTAATTTCCATTGATTGTGAATGCAAGAGGGGTGGGGGGTAGGGGGCAGGGAGGGAGGAAAGGGGGTCTTCAGTGAAGGACCACGACACGCCTTCAGACGCGGACAGACCCTTACAAGCCATCTGCCACTAACTACCCCCTCCCCTCCCCTGCACACGTTCAGAAAACGACGTTTATTTCCATCATGCCCCCCCTCTCGGCCTGAAGCGCACGTCCCCGCGCGCCTCTGTCCACCGGCTCCGTCTACACTCAACTGGAAGCATGTTAAAGGACCTGTAACGGTATGGGCCCTCCGGGGCCATATGGCGAGGGGGAAGCCAGAAGAGTTTTTTTTTTTCTTTCTTTTTCGGTCCCCAAAGAGGAGACACCACATGGTCACTCGTGGGAACGTAAACACGGCGCGCATCACACGATATCGATCATAAAAGGCGTTGATTGGGGAAAGGGAGGGGGGAGGGGGTGTACTCTGGTGATCGATTAACTTTTAGTTAATCTTTCCATCGATATGACATCACTGCGGTAGTGACGCATCCTCACCTCCAAACAGTGAAAGTCTCTGACCTGTGGAGCTCGCGGTGGTGCAGGGTTGCTGGTTCTATTCCCCGAATGAGGCAGGAGGAGAGAGCAGCTCTGTGATGATGCATAGAGCTGAGAGGAGGAGGAGGAGGAGGAGGAGGAAGGGCGTGGAGGAAATGGGAGGTTAGAGATGCTTTCACCGCGTCTCTCCTGATTTCTTCCAAACGTGAATCACAGAAAACAAACAAACAAACAACGCCGAGCTGCTGTTTATTGAGCAACATTTAATTTACGGAGAAATCAGAATCCAGTTGCAGCTCAACTGGACCGACCCGGTTCGGGTCCGGTCCTGTTTTACCTGCTGAAACCACATCAACAGACTCTTTTGTGTCCAGATCAGATTACTGCGGCCAGCTGCTGCAGGAGCGGAGCGGGCGGGGGGCAGAGGCCAGATCCGCGTTTCCCCGCGGGCTCTTCGGGGTTCGCGGGGCTCCCCGCGGCTTCCCACGGCTCCTCGAGCCTCTCGATCCGGGCTGCTGGCTCATTTGCATACGTTGCTGTTACTGAAGACGTGCCGAGGGTCGCAGTAATTACGTGGGGGGCCCAGAGACGCGCCTGCAAGTGTGTGTGTGTGTCTGTGTGAGAATGAGAATGAGGGTGATGGGAGATGTGTGTGTGCGCGCGTGTGTGCTGAGGCACTGGGGACCTAAGGGGGAGGTAAAGAGTGGGCTGTAGGCTGTGGCCAGTCGCGTGCCACTGTTTATGAGAACACATCTGCCGCGCAGCGCACCGCAACATGTGCGGGTCCCTATGAATAAAATCGATCATTCAACAACTGATACTGCGCGCGACACGTTTACCCACGGCAAATACTCACCAGTGTCCGCGTCTGTTGGACAAACAGAAAACCAATATTGTCTTTTATAAGAGAAGCTAAATCCTCGTGGATTACCGGGCGGAGCAGAAACCAGTGAAAACACGATGGAGTCCAGTAGAAAATAACAATGTTTGTTTTTAGTCATGAAACAATTTTAAATTAAAAGTAGGTAAACAAAGAAAATAGTTTGTATTTTAACTTTGTGCGGCAGGATGATGGCTTAGCTGTTAGATGCATTGCTGTGAGAATATGCAGGAAAGCTTTAAGATTTCCCTAAAATTTAACCCTTAGATGCAGAAGTAGGTCAAAATAAGCCGGTGAGGTCGTTTACTATCTTCACACAAAAAAAAGTTGATTTCATATTCCTCAAAACACTTGATCCATATCACACCTCTCACATTTTATCTTCCCTTTTGTACATTTTGTACATACACAGGTTTTTGGATTTTTTCACCCCCAGCTTCCACCAGTGGGTGGAGAATGACCTGCATTAGTTTCTTATGAGATATTCATGTATTTCAGAAGATTTTATTCAAATGAATAGTACACCCACAGAATGATGTGCGTGCATGTTCTACTTACCCTCATGCTGAGCAAGACTCTGGAGCACTTTTTTTAATATCTCAAATGCAGCCGGAGATCGGACAGGTTTTTGTTCCCCCAACTTTCATATAATGGAGTTGGTGACTGAACCAAAAAGGTCCATAAAAGTCCACCAAAATTTGGCAATATTCCTCCGTACTGCTCATTCAATGTAATACAAGTGTCCTGAGTGAGTGACGTCCATAATTTACGCAAAAGACATCATTTAGTATAGACTCTGCTGAATCGGGAGTATGTCAACGGAATTGACGCGTCTTCAATAGCAATGGAGCTAGATCCAGAAGAAAAACACCATTATTAGGCGCTTTATTATTAGGACTGTAGGAACCTTTTTGAGTTCCTGTAACCTTTCCGGAAACCAGGACGTTTTGTTGCGCATTCGGACATATAGGAACTAGGGACCTCGGACCTCAGTTCCTATAACCTTTTAGCTCCTACTCCGAGGCAGGGTCTTTTGGGGGTTCCATAGGAACTGAAATACGTAGATGTTTGGTGATTGGTAGAACTGGCAGCTCCGCCATATTTAAAAAGTCTCACAGCTGTTTACCTGTTTACAGAGATTGTAATAACAACAAGAGCTATTACAATAGGAGTGTACAAATTCATTATTAAATCGATCACAGTGGTGCACGCCCCGGATCGATAACTACTTTGAAACAGCCAAAAGCACTTATTTTCATATTAATTTAATGACCAAATACAGCTGAAAGTATAGCAGGAGAATCTGCGGCTGCCGCCCGGACACTTTAGTGGACGGACCGGCCACTAAGGTCTGGCGCACTTCAGCAAAATGTAAACAAGGGAAAGGGAGGGAAAGCTGGTAAGTTAGCTTTTATAATAGCTTTGAATAAAAGAGATGGAAAACCCAAATACAGTTGCAAATTGTGTCAGCCCCAACGGGGGGCTGTTCCGTTACATGATACAAATGACCGTGATGAGGGAAAGCTGGTAAGCTAGCTTTTATAATAGCTTTGAATAAAAGAGACGAGAAACCTCAGTTTTTTATTAGATCTGCTGCGGGATAAATTTGTGACTGTCACAACGATTGCGTCACACATGGTTCCTAACGAGGTTCTCCCCCATGTGCGAACGCACACTGAAGGCGAAGGGTAGTTCTTATAACTAAACTCGGGAGGCGTAGTTATAGGAACTGCATTCTCAGAACCTCTCTGTCCGAATGCGCCGATTGAAATATAGATTTTTGGAAACAACTATTGAAGTAATAGTGATATAAGCATGATTCCAGATACTATTGTTATGTTTTCATGGTCAAGGAATCCAATGATGTCGATTAGTATAAGCTTTTGTTGTAAGTCACAATATGAGGGGTGCATGAGCTGCTTGGCAGATGTCTGCACTCTCAGAGTGCTTTTCTAGTTTCTCATGTCAACATGACCACAGCTGTCACAGCAGAGTTCGAGAGGAACACCATCGCTTACTTTATAACTGTATCACCCCCCTAATAAAGTCTACCTCACCCTCTGGCTCTGCCACTGGTCCTAGTTTCCATGCAGTCTGGGGAAAAAGAAGGATCGTTATCAAATGAAGAGTGCAGTAGTTGTCTTGAGATAGGATTGAAAACATTGGATATTTTTACTCAAAAGTTTACATACCCTGGTGATTTCTTTGGGATTTCCAGAGGGTAGAAATTGGTAAAAACAATAAATCAATCAATAGATAAAATAAATAATAAAATAAATAATAATAAAAGTCTCTCACAAGTGTTTGGACAAGTGGTACAGAAAATGTTTGAATGATAATAAATGTCCTTTCCCAAACAAAAGTGTTTGAGTAAGGACATTTATTATCATTCATTCATATACTTTAAGAATAGATTGGCTGAATTTGACCAATCTGGTTGGTAATTATGTGTCTGACCAAAAAAGATTGGTTAGAATAAACAATATTTTGGTCAAAATGACCAATACAAATTGGTCACTTTGACCAAAAGTTTGGTGGTTAAAACAACGAAAAGATTGGTTGGACACATAAGTACCAACCAGATTGGTCAAATTCAACCATTTGTTTAGGGTGCACTTGTCAAATTCAGGGTTGTGGGGATTAGAGGAGCCTATGCCAGCAATTACCAGTAGAGTCAGATACACCTGGACAGGTCGATAGTCTATCGCAGGGCCAACACAGAGAGACAAACAACCACTCGCATTCACACCAACACTCTCAAAAATAGAGGTACGAGACAGGAACATTTCTGTACCTGTAGGTACTTTTTTTTTTTTTTTTTTTTTACAAATGTTCTCTCAAAAGTACAATATTGGTCTTTATGAGGCCAGAAGTGTACCTATATACTTGAAAAAGGGTCCAAAATAATATAAAGGTTAAGGTTGTACCATTTCAACATTAAGGGTACCTGCAGCATTGAAAAATGTGCGTAGCTTGTACAATAACTATGAATAGCAGTACATCTAAACAGTAGTAAAATTATACTTATTCTATGATGATTTTCATAATAATAATAGTAATCATAGTAATAATTATGTGTATAATTATGTATGTGTTTGGCCTAGTAATAATATAATAATTATTAATTTATTATTAGCATCATTGATTGTTGTCATAATCTCTATTTTATTGATTTTTATTCATAATTTTTAATTGGTTTAATTGTACTTTAACTTATACAGCTTGATAAGGTACAAAAATGGACCAGGACCCAAGGGTGCAGAAATGTCTTTCAAAAAGGAACACCCCCAGTGACGAGCTTTGTACCCTTTTAAGTACAAACTGGTACCTCCATTTTTGAGTGTGAACAGAGAATTTAGAGTGCTCAGTTAACCCCATGTGTGTCACAATCCTGGTCCTCAAGTAGCACTGCCCTGCATGATTTAGTTCTGTCCAACTCCAGCACCTGATGCAGATTAATTGAACTGCTTGTTAAGTTCTTTGCAAGCTTGCTGATGAGCCAGGTGAGTCAGGTGTGATAAAAGTCTTGAAAAATGTGCAGACTAGGAGTACTTTATCATCAAAACAAAAAAAGTTTTCTTATCATTTAAACCCTTGGAAAAAGGCCCAAGAAATTAAAAAATTCTTCCAGGGTATGTAAACTTTTGAGCACAATTGTTGGTGTGTAGTTCAGAAACATTCAAGCCAAGGACAGCAGAGTCTTCCTGAGTGCACTTAGTTACACTTGATAGAGTCAATTATACACTGAAAGAGGAAACTTGTTTTAACTCTGAAACTTTTCACCATCACTGTTGGTCATCAGGATGCTTTTTACTCTCAGTGGTGTTGGAATTACTCGGAAAGAGTTAATATGATTTAAAAACTCAAATTTTACACAGGGGATTTACACAGCGTTCCTTCTGCAATGGAGCCAACGCTCCATCCTATGATGCAGGAATACCAGCAGGATCTTTGGCTTTATCTCACTAGATTTGACAGAAATGTCTGATGAGTGAGTAAAAATGACGTCCTTTAATCTTCACATTCACCCCAAACCAAGGCAGAAAATTCTCTGAGCTGCAAAAATAACACAAATCCTAATAATTTTGCACCCAGAATGGATGGGACGCATTATTTTTCCTTTGTGATTGCAGCTTTAATTTTCTTCCACCTCAGTTTAATCATTATTATGAATGATGAGAAAGTAAATGGAAGAAGTCCATCTTTCCTCCCCTTCCCACCCCTCCCCGTCTCTCAGACTCTCCCTCTCTATCTCTGCTACCACGAGCATCTGCCCAGAAATGAACAGATGTAGGCACCTGCGTCGTGGGCCCACATATGCGCCCGAATCTCCCTCCCCAAACCCACCCCCACCCCTTTCAGCCTTCTATGGGACCCAGAGCAGATCACAATGGGGAGCGATCATGGATGCAGTAACCAAATACTGCCTATCCCCCCAGGACACTCGCTCTGTTAGAGGCATTGTCACCAGTTATATCAAGTGGCTGCACTAAACAATCTGCTGTATGACTGCTCATTTGAGACATAACATAATTCAGAGAGACAGCGGGGGCGAGGGCAGGGGGCTGTGGTGGACAGAGGTGGCTGCACGCATCATTTCTGTGGCTCAAGTTTTTGTCTTTAAAGCAGTGAGTTCAGGTTTTCCTGCAGTCAGGGTTTGAATTGAGTCCAGTCCTGGGATAAGTGGCTCTTGGGCTTCTCTTTTTTTTGGAGGGTGTCGGGGTGGCAGGTGTTAGCTGGGGTAACGGGATGAAAGAGAGGCTTGTTGGGGCAGGGTGGGTACAAGACCAGGTTACACATAAAAAGCCTTGTTTTGTTGGAGAAAAAGAAGTCCAACAGCCCATCGGTGTAGCAGCAGTGGATAATGGCGCCATAATAGCCCCCACGTCCCTATCTCTCAGCTGCTGCTGGACGACAGAGGATCCACATGCACCTGTTGTCTTCCCCCCATTGTGTCCAGCATGCGTTAGCGAGCTACACCTCAGGAATGCTCCTCATCCAGAGGCCTGCCTCCCCATCCCAGGAGAGAGTTTAGCCACGGTGGGATGAAGGGAGGGTGTCAGGAGCTGGAGGTGGTGGAGGGGGGGAGCACGGGAACCAGCAGAGAAGCTTTAGATGAGGTGGGAGGAAAGAGAGGGAGGGAGGGCGCGTTCCTCCAAAGCCAGTGTCCTCTCTCCTCTGTCCAGAGAGCCCTGTCCTAAATCACTGGCCCCAGGGGGAAGGCTGTCCATTGTGAGGAGATGGCCCCTGCAAGCTGGGCCGCCAGCTGCCACTGCTGCAGCGTCATGCCCCCCTACACCCCCTCCACACGTTTCCTCCCTGCATCCCCACCACCTTCAGGACCACAACAATCCTAACAAAGCTTCCTGTGGCCACGGGCCAGCGGAGAGCACCGGGGAGGGCACGGAGGAGGCTCCTGAGGAGGCCTCGGAGCCACAACACGTTTTTAGGAGCAACATTAATGATGACAAACTGAAGGCCGAGTTACAGTGCATGACTTCCTGACCCTGCTCACACACACACATCATGATTGGGGGGTGGGGGGGTTACGGTATATTCAAAGAGAATAAGAGGAGATTAACTGCAGATGCAGGACTCTTGAAGATTGTCTCACCATCAGCACTTTGGGGTAGAGTGCTCCTAAAGTCAGACTGCCCAATGAGTGGCAGTGTGAGACCCCCCCCCCCCCCCGAGAAAAAATGGCAGCTAAAGACCTCTGCCAGAAGCTGAAGCCTCCAGCCACACCACATCAACTCTCAGCAACTTCATCATTGTGAAGCTTCTGGGCCAGCAGTTCTCAACCTATTCTTCTTGAGGACCCCCCTTCACTGCCCTTTACTGAAACCATGCCAGGTTTCATGCTTTCATTAGCTAGTTTCTCTCCACAAATGATGCATACTGGCTCACTCCTTTACCGTCTTTTGATAAAATCATACACACTAAAATCTCCAGGGTCAAACTGCTGGGTTAAAACGGGACCAACTAATTTCTGGCCCATTTCAACCCAGACATTTGGGTGGTTGGGTTGTTGACTCAGCTCCTGGGTTAAAATAACCCAACACTGTAGTCGATATAACCCAACTTCTGAGTCAGATATTCAACCCAAAAGTTGGGTCAAAAAAATAACCCAATTTCTGGGTCGAAGTAATCCAGAAATTAGTTTGTCCCTTTTAAATCCAAATAGTGTGTGATGTCACAAATGATAAAAACCTCAAGCCAATACTCCTCAACTCATCTCAATGTGGACATGGCCTTAATTTTAATCACACTGGGTCGAAGCAGTCAAAACTTTGGAATGATAATGAAAGTTTAGTCTTGTGACTCTGCTTGCTGTGTGGGAATCTTGTGAGGGGAAAGGAGCTAAACAGACAGGATTCTTCAGTCATAAGTAGGGATGTATATCGTTATGATTTTATCGATACCGATACCAATATCGATACTCCTTATCGATACCGGTATTTATCGATTCTCTTATTGATACTAAAACATAATTTAGAGTAAATAATAAAGACATTACAAGATGTTAAAAGATCCAGTGGTAGAGAATATTTGTTCAGATGGTGTTGAGGAAGCCTAGACATAAAGGTGGGAGAAGGACCGCTGGGAGAATAAGGGAATTGTGTTTGTCTTATTCCATCACTGTGATTATTTGACTGCATGATAACTCAATGATTAGGTAGATGTACAAAAAGTATCAATAAGAGTATCGTTTGTCCAGATTCTTAACGGTACCCTGGTATCGTTAAGATTAGGAACCGGTACCAAACGATACCGGTACTCGGTATACATCCCTAGTCATAAGACTATCCTAGCACTTTCAGGGAAGTGAGACGAGAAGTTGAGGTTTGGTTCAACACCGAATAAGTCAGGCTAGCAAAGTGCAAACTAAACACATATTCTTGTTACTATGCCTCCAATTGATTGTGCGCCCTGCCTACTTGGCCACAGGGATATGCCTTTGGTTGACTGTTAAGTGCACATGACTCTCACGTGAGTCTGTGGGATTTAATCTTGTCAGGGCACTCGTTGCTTACCTTGCAACATTTGGATTCATTACAGCAGAAAGCAGGGTAGATGGCGGGACTGAGGGTAGTTAAGAGCCATGCACGTCTCTTTACATCCGGCTTAAACTGGCCTTGGTCTGTACTGGTGTCAGCATCATGTGCTATGGAACCTGGACCTGTGAAGGAAGATGAGTCCAGATTCTGCCCCAGCAGATGGATTATAGGGTGAAAGTGTGGAGAAGACTTGGAGAACGCTGCTGACTGCTGATCCGTTGGGGAACATCTGGTTGTGGAGGCAGTGGTGGCGGGGCGGCATCTGCATCACTGGGAAACAAGACTGGTTATTAGTGGAGGAAATGTCAGAGATGAGATTTTGCAACCAGTGGTGGTGCCATATCTCCCCAGTCTGGGACTGGTCTCTATCCACCAACATGACAACGCTGGTCCCTGCAGACCAGGTTTACCAGAGACCACCTTCAGAGGATGGAGGACCTGCTGCAGACCTGACCTCAACCCCACTGATCACTTATAGGATCTTCTGTTGGTACCAAAGAGACCAGCAAAACCACCAGGCTGATACTGTTGACAGATACTGGTTAAAGGATGGGATGCCATTCCACAGCAGTGTGGGACCAGCATGAGGAGTAGGTATGAGGCTCCACTGGTCACCAGGCTGGAGACCAGTATGAGGAGAAGGTACTAGGCTGGAGACCAGTATGCGGAGGAGGTACCAGGCCGGAGACCAGCATGAGAAGGATGTACTAGACTGGAGACCAGCGTGAGGAGGAGATACCAGGCTGGAGACCAGCGTGAGGAGGAGGTACAAGGCCGGAGACCATTGTGAGGAGGAGGTACCAGGCTGGAAACCAGTGCGAGGAGGAGGTACCAGGCCGGAGGCCAGTATAAGGAGGAGGTACTAGGCCAGAGACCAGTATGAGAAGGAGGTACAAGGCTGGAGACCAGTATGAGGAGGAGGTACCAGGCTGGAGACCAGTATGAGGAGGAGGTACCAGGCTGGAGACCAGTATGAGGAGGAGGTACCAGGCCAGAGACTAGTATGAGAAGGAGGTACAAGGCTGGAAACCAGTATGAGGAGGAGGTACCAGGCTGGAGACCAGTATGAGGACGAGGTACCATGCTGGAGACCAGTATGAGGAGGAGGTACAGGCCGGAGACCAGTATGAGGAGGAGGTACCAGGCTGGAAACCAGTATGAGGAGGAGGTACCAGGCCAGAGACCAGTATGAGGAGGAGGTACCAGGCTGGAGACCAGTATTAGGAGGAGTTACTAGACTGGAGACCAGTGTGAAGAGGAGGTACCAGACTGGAGACCAGCGTGAGGAGGAGGTACCAGGCTGGAGACCAGTATGAGGGGGAGGTACCAGGCTGGAAACCAGTATGAGGAGGAGGTACCAGGCTGGAGACCAGTATTCGGAGGAGATACTAGACTGGAGACCAGTGTGAGGAGGAGGTACCAGGCTGGTGACCAGCGTATTTCCATACCTCTGTTTGTCTGGGTTTTCTGGCTTTCTCCCACCATCCAGATTTGCATGTTGGGTTAAAGGTCATATATGGAACACGGACAGAAAATGCGACATCACGTGCGTCTAGGTTGTAGTTGCAACAGCAGAATAACAACTCCAGCCAGGTTGCCAGACTCATTGCTGATACATCCAACAAGTAATGCAGAGGAGTTTATCACTGACAGCTAACGTTAGCCACGTTAGTATACAAGTTAGCTTTCAGGATCCAGAAGGAAAGTTGCCATTTCTGCATTTTGATGCCATGGAAAACGTTTATGTGGGTCCATTTAGTGTAGTTTTCACCTAAATTTACTCCAGTTTTTGCTCTTCTCATGTAACTCCTCTTCAGAGACAGATAATATCTCCAGGGCTCTGAAGCAGCTGCTTGACTTGCCGTCTCCACTGTTCCCCCCTGTACCAGCCTGACTGTGTCCCAACATACAGGTACTACCCAAAAAATTAGAATATTGTGAAAAAGTTCATGTATTTGGCCGCCCTACCTGAGCCGGGTTCTGCCGGAGGTTTTTCCTCCCTGTTAAAAGGGTGTTTTCCTTCCCACTGTCGCCACCCCTCCGTGCTTGCTCAGGATGGGGGATTGGACTGGGTCAAGTCAAGATTCGATCCAATCTGTTGGTTTCCTTAACTAGGCTATTATGAATCTGACCTGAACTTTTCTGTCTGTTTAAGTGCCCTGAGGTGACACTGTCATGAATGGACGCTATACAAATAAAGTTGAATTGAATTGAATTTCTATAATTCAACTTAAAAGGTGCAATTTACATATTGTATAGACAAATAATATGCAAATCAATATATTTCAAGCTTTTATTTGTTTGAATGTTGCTGATTAGGACTTTCAGCTTTAGAAAACCTCAAATTCTAAAACTCAAAAAATTAGAATATTGCATGAAATCAATTTAAAAAGTATTTTAAATACAAAAAATTCAGGCCTCCTAAAGTAAAATCTTGCATCTGTACCGCGTTGGGGCTAATTTTGCTTGAATGACTGCCTTAACCCGGCGTGGCATGGATGCAACCAGCTTTTGGCATATCTCAGGTGTTATGGAAGAAAAAACATACTTCCATCACAGCCTTGAGCTCTTCTTTATTTTTCGGTCTCTTCCCGTTCAGCTTTCTCTTGACAATGCCCCACATGTTTTCGATGGGGTTCAGGTCAGGTGAGTTTGCGGGCCAATCAAGCATGGTGATCCATGGTTGTTGAACCAGGATTTTGTACTTTTGTTGGTGTGGGCAGGTGCCAAGTCTTGCTGGAAGATGAAGTCTGCATCCCCATACACTGGTCTGCTGAAGCAAGCATGAAGTGCTCCAAAATGTCCTGGTAGACGGCTGCATTTATGCTGGACTTAATGAAGCTCACAGGTCCATTCCTTATGAAGTCCTCCACACTTTTGAAAGAAACTTTCCTGACCATTTTCTCCAGGCTGCTGTCAGCCCTCCGGCTTGTACACTGTTTTCTTCCACACTTCTTCCTTCCACTTAACTGTCCATTAATGTGCTTTGAGACAGCACTCTGAGAACATCCAGCTTCTTTTCTGTCACTTTTTGTGTCTTTCCACCTTGTGCAGGGAGTCAATGATGGTTTTCTGCACAGCTGTCAGATCAGCAGTCTTTCCCATGATTGTGAATTCTTCTAAACCAAGACAGGGACTTTTTTAAAGGCTCAGGGCACTTATGCAGATGTTTTGGATTACTTACCTGATTAGAATGTGACACTCTGAGCCTACAATACTGGAGCTTTTCACAGTATTTTCATTTTTTGAGTTTTTGAATTTGAGGTTTCCTAAAGCTGCAAGTCCTAATCAGCAACATCCAAACAAATAAAAGCTTGAAATATAGTGATTCACATATTATTTGTCTAAACAATATGTAAATTGCACCTTTTAAGTTGAATTACAGAAATACATGAACTTTTTCAGGATATTAAAATTTTTTGGGTAGTACCTGTACTATCGTATCGTATTTAGCAACCTGCAATGGTGGCGTTTATTGGCTTGTAGATGTAAACATAATACCATTGTCAAATTTTATATTTATTTCCAGGCTAAATAAAGCATTTTTAGGAAATGTTGTACTTTGATTTTACAACCCTCCAAAGACTCGTGGAGGTAGTATTTAAAAAAGAAAAAAGCTTTTAATAAAAAAACTTTGGGGCCAGATGTGTGTCTGGGTGCGTTTCCATAAACAGCGTGGGGAGGTGGAGGAAGGAGGCTGCAGACCGATCAGAGTGACACATTGTGATGGACGGTTCTGGTTTCATGCCTCCTGACAGAAATCCAGGTCCAGGCTGCAGATCGGGATAAAAATGCATTCAGACGTGGACTCAGCAGCGTCTCTAAAGGCCTGAGTGTTCCCAGAATTACTGCAGCCTCCAGGAAGCACATCCAGACTGGGGCAACTACAATCCCAACACTCTGAGGTTTGTTTGCCTCTTTTGGAGCATTAGTTGTTCATCTGGATGAACATGTTGGACTGATGTTCACAGACTTCTCTAAGAGTGTTTCATTTATTTATTTATTTATAATTTCTCATCCTCCTCCTGCTGCAGCTCTTTGGAAGGATTTTCCCATCCATAGCTAAGGCAGGCATCCTCCATTGTGCAGCTTCTAATGATGATTGTAATGATGGCTTGTCCATCTTTGATAAGAAACAGCACGCCCCTCATTAAAGGGCCCGGGGCCCCGGTTCTCATGGCTACTGGCCCTTTCCTGGTGTTGGACAGCAGGCGAGGGGAGGCGAGACGACACCCGTGGCACACGCCTGTTGACTGAGCCACAAAGCAAAAGCGTGTGACACTCACCCCACCCCCGCCGCTCCCATTGTCCTCCCCGTGGGTCCCACAGACAGGACCAATCCTGTTACCCCCCCCCCCCCCATCCACCACCCCTCCTCACATCCACAAAAACCACAACACACCAGCTCTCCCCTCCATCCTCCATCCTTTCTCCCTGAGCTACACCGTCAGTTTTAGCAATCAGCTGATCTTCTTTTCTCACACATCCACCCCAGGTTGCCCTCATCTCCTCCTCCCCCTCCCCCTCCCCCTCTTCATCCACCACCTTGCCCCCACCCTGTGCAAGGTGGAAACCCATCACTGTGTGCAGAAAAGGTGTTTGTTTCCCTGATTCACATGCAGACAGTATTTCTCTGAGCTGCTGGTGGAGGAGGGTGTGGCAGGTGGGTGGGATCTGCGTCTCAGGGATGCTGCATGGTGGTGATGGAGAGAAGAGGAGGAGGAGGAAGGGGAGAGGGTGATAGGAGGGAGGAGGAGGAAGGGGGGGAGGAGGGGCTGCAGCGGCTGCCGGGGTCAGGCCTGTGTGTCCTGGGAAAGTTGGGTTCTCCATTTAAATCTGCACATGTTGCGGCCTTCTGGTGGCTGCATGAATGTGCACGGTGACAGATGGCCCCGGCCCATAACTATAGAGTCCGAGGAGCCCGGTGCCCCGAGGGAGAGAGGGGAAGAGAGAGAGAGAGAGAGAGAGAGAGAGAGTGATGGAGAGAGAGATAGCAGAGGGTGAAGGGGAAGAAGAAGAAGAGGAGAATGCAGCACTCAGCTGATCCCATCAAAAAGAGAGATGAGGGATGGAGGAAAGGCAGAGCAAAGAGAGGGAGGAGGGATGTGTGTGTGCGTGTTATAATGGGGGAGGGATGGGCCCTTAATCCCAAACTCTAAATTGAGTTAATGTATTTGCCTGGTCTGCATACACCAAAAGGAGGCCCAGGGTCCCCAAAGATTCTGATTAGGTGTCTAGTTTATCAGATGTTGGAGGACGGGTGGGTGTGGGGGTGTGGGGGGGTCTGTTTGTACAAGAGCTGAATAGCAGCTTTGTATGTTATGTATGTGTGTGTTGATGGGGTTTGCGGTTGGTGGGTACGGTGCCAGCTCCTGGAGCCGGCCGATGTCTCCATTCACAGATCTCTGCTGCTTCTCGCTGACTTCTGCCTAATCCTGTTAGCAGCCATGTCAGCGGCTGGTTAAAGATGATTTCTGGCAGATTTATGTCACAGACGATTTGTTCTTCGAAATCTGCTTAGAAAGTTCCCGTGTGGAACATTTACAGGGATTTCGTGGCAGAAAGACAAACCTCAGAATTTTCTACGGACAAGAAATTTTGCTAAAACAATTAGAATATCAAAAGTTTATTTAGAGAGCGACTCCAACGTGTTCTTCGCTACTTCCAAATGGCTTTTACTCCAAACACGTCACTTACAGACATTTCATCAGAAGTCTGCTGTGTCATGTTGCTACGGTAACCGGATTTTGAGGTTAAAGGCTAGGACAGGTTTATGGTTCATACTTTCAGGCAGATGAAGCTACGAAAGCAAACTCAACTCCGGAGAAGCTGGGAAGATGTGTAAAATAATAATGTCAGACAGCGACGATTTCTGAATCTCATCTCATACTTTCATTCCAGTAGGAGATAAATAACATTTCAGACGATAAAAGTGAGACATTTTTTATCATTTCATGGAAAATATGAGCTGATCTGATAGCAACAACACATCTGTAAAAAGTAGTTCCAGGGCGATGTTACCATTGTGTAGTAACACGTCTGTAAAAAGTAGTTCCAGGGTGATGTTTACCATTGTGTAGCAATACATCTGTAAAAAGTAGTTCCAGTGTGATGTTTACCATTGTGTAGTGTGGTGGAAATTCTAATTAAGACCCAGATGAGGTGATCTTTGCAGAATATAAAGTTTATTTTACAACCAGGTTGGAGATGGTACACGCAATCAGATTGTGAGCACCTTCTGAAGAAGTACTGAAGGAACATGTCTTTTAAACCAGTAACAGAGAGAAAAGCTGGAAACAGGGAGTTGAAGCTGTCTCAGTTGACAAGAATCACACATCCTCTGAGAAGTTGTAAGTGCTTCGTGTCTCATATCCCCACACATCCAGCTAGCAAACACATATCATAACTGCAGACATTCAAGGCCAGTTCAGAAGGAGAACACCTGGCAATTTTATCATTAGCTCAACATCTTAAAAGAGAACAACATACTCGTATTTTATATTGGTGCAGAAATGACAACTGAAGGTATGCGCTGCAATTAAAAGTTAAAAATACACGAATCTATGTGCTCAGGAGCATAAACTCAGTGTGATTATAAAATTTCCATTACACTAGCAACACGTCTGTAAAAAGTAGTTCCAGGGCGATGTTACCATTGTGTAGCAACACGTCTGTAAAAAGTAGTTCCAGGGCGATGTGACCATTGTGTAGTAACACATCTTTAAAAAGTAGTTCCAGGGCGATGCTACCATTGTGTAGTAACACGTCTGTAAAATAGTTCCAGGGCGATGTGACCATTGTGTAGTAACACATCTTTAAAAAGTAGTTCCAGGGCGATGCTACCATTGTGTAGTAACACGTCTGTAAAATAGTTCCAGGGCGATGTTACCATTGTGTAGCAACACGTCTGTAAAAAGTAGTTCCAGGGCGATGTTACCATTGTGTAGTAACACATCTTTAAAAAGTAGTTCCAGGGCGATGCTACCATTGTGTAGTAACACGTCTGTAAAAAGTAGTTCCAGGGCGATGTTACCATTGTGTAGTAACACGTCTGTAAAAAGTAGTTCCAGGGTGATGTTACCATTGTGTAGCAACATGTCTGTATAAAGTAGTTCCAGGGTGATGTTACCATTGTGTAGCAACATGTCTGTAAAAAGTAGTTCCAGGGTGATGGTACCATTGTGTAGTAACACATCTTTAAAAAGTAGTTCCAGGGCGATGCTACCATTGTGTAGCAACACGTCTGGAAAAGTAGTTCCAGGGTGATGTTACCATTGTGTAGCAACACGTCTGTAAAAAGTAGTTCCAGGGCGATGTTACCATTGTGTAGTAACACATCTTTAAAAAGTAGTTCCAGGGCGATGCTACCATTGTGTAGTAACACGTCCGTAAAAAGTAGTTCCAGGGCGATGTTACCATTGTGTAGTAACACGTCTGTAAAAAGTAGTTCCAGGGTGATGTTACCATTGTGTAGCAACATGTCTGTATAAAGTAGTTCCAGGGTGATGTTACCATTGTGTTGCAACACATCTGTATAAAGTAGTTCCAGGGTGATGTTACCATTGTGTTGCAACACATCTGTATAAAGTAGTTCCAGGGTGATGTTACCATTGTGTTGCAACACATCTGTATAAAGTAGTTCCAGGGTGATGTTACCATTGTGTAGCATCCTGTCTTCTTTTAACAGCTGTAAACGTCTGGGAGGTGAGGAGACCAGTTCTGGAGTTTTAGGAGAGGAATGTTGTCCCATTCTGGTCCTGAAGCAGGTTCTAGCTGTTCAGCAGTCCTGGACCTGGTTGCTGGTTTCTGCTTTCATGATGCTGCAGATGTTTTTGTATTGGTGAACGGTCTGGACTGCAGGCAGACCAGTTCAGCAGCTGGACTCTTCTCCTGTTTCCAGCCATGTTGTTGTGATGGATGCAGTAGCGGTTCAGCACCGTCTTGCTGAAACCTGCAAGGCTTCCCTGAAAGAGACGTTGTCTGGATGGGAGCAGATGCTGCTCTATAACCTTCAAGTTCTTTTCAGCTTTGATGGAGCTTCACAGATGTGGAAGCTGCCGTCACCACAGACACTAATGCAACCCCGTCCCATCAGAGATGCAGCTTTCCAACCATCCACTGATAGCAAGCTGGATGCTTCCACTCCTCTTTAGTCTGCAGGACATGGTCTCCATGCTTTCCAGAAACATCCTCACATCTTCACCCATCTGACCACAGAACAGTTTCCACTTTGCCTCAGAGCATTTAAATGAGCTTTGGTCCAACCAAAGACGGATGGGGGTGCTTCTGAATCCTGTTCACATCTGGCTTCTATTTTGCATGATGGAGCTTTAACCTGAAGATCACCAGCATCCAGCCTTGTCCCATGCACACAGAGATTCCTTCTGATTCTCTCCATCTTCTGATGATATTCTACACTGTAGATCAGGCGTGGGGAACCTTGGCCCTTGTCCTGCAGGTCTTCCACTTGTCCTTGCTCCTACACACCTGATTCAAATCAATGAGTCTCTGTGCAGAACTTGATTGGCTGTTAGATCCATTTGATTTGAATCAGGTGTGCTGCAGTGGGGAGACATGGAAAGCCTGAAGGGACACCGACCCTCAAGGACCAAGGTTCCCCACCCTTACTGCAGATGGAGGATCTTCAAAGTCTGAGGAACATTTTTCTGAAATTGTTTCACAGCTTTTAGAGCCAGTTTGTCTCAGATTGGTGAATCTGTCCATCTTCCCATCTGAGAGATTCTGCCTCTCTGAAATGCCCATTTTATGCCCAGTCATGTCACTGACCTGTTACCAGTTAAACCTGTTAGCTTTCAAGTGTTCCTCCAGTTGTTACTTTTCCAGCTTATTGTTGCTTCTGTTCCAACTTTTTACGGATGTGTTGCTGCCATCAGAGAAGATTTTCCATCAACTGCTTCATCATCTGACACGTTGTTTATGTTCCACTGATAATAGAATATGTTGATGGGGTCTGGAAATCATTATTCTGGCTTTATTTACATTTTACACAGAACTTTGTTGGTACTGTTGTTTTACATTTTATGATGATGAACTCATTTTTAGGGGTCAGATTTCTCTGATGGTTTCAATAACTCTGTTATATTTGCTTCAAATTAAGAGATTATAATACAGATTGCTCCAGTTTATAACTGGATTCAAAGTCTCCCAGGGTTTAAAAAGCAAAATCCTGCAGATCATTCCAGCTGTGAGCATCAGACCTTTGCTACAATCAACTCCTCAACAAAAAGATGGGAAATAAGGAGGATTTCTGCAGCAGATTCACACCAGATCAGTTCGTGGGTATAAAAGTGCCCATATTTTTCTTTTCTCCACAGTTGTCGGTGAGAAGCAGTTCGCTGCATGTCTATATATGTATACGGCGTCTTCCTCCCACTCAGCGGTGTCCTCTGGTGCTGTTTAATGCATGGCAACACATTCAGCCTCCCACACACGCTCGGTGCTGCTGCCTCGGCACGTCGATCTGCAGCCTCCTGCAGAGGTGACACACTTCACGCAGCGGCAACAGCTGAGCTTTCAGGTGTTTCCAGAATGACAAGAAACGACACGTTTGCTTCATTTCTGTTGGACAGATTTAATGTTTTTGTGGGTCTCTGGTCTTCATGCTAATCCTGACTGCTGCAATAGAAGAAAAATCTGATTTCTTTTCTTGGTAATGTCATCAAGCAGTGAACGTGTCAGTCATTTCATTCCACATTTGCAATCCATGCCATCCACACAGACTCAGTGTCAGCTATGACGTTTCTTTTAAAACAGATTACATTAAATTGTGCTTAAAAATGATCAAAATTACAATAAAACACTGCCTGGTCCAAAGAAAAGTTGTCACCAAAAAAAAAAAAAAAAAGTTCATACACTTGTTGGACTGCATTTAGCTTTGATTACGGCACACATTCGTCATGGCATTGTTTCCATAAGTTTCTGCAATGTCACAAGATTATTTCCATCCAGTGTTGCATTATTTTTTTACTAAGATCTTGCAAAGATGATGGTAAAATCTGACCACAGCCTTCTCCACAACATCCCAAAGATTCTCATTGGGATCAATGCGTCCATCACTCTGGAACTCATCAGACCACATGATCTTCTTCTATCGCTCCAGAGTCCAGTTTTTATGCTCTCTAGCAAACTGAAACCTTTTTCTCTGGTTTGCCTCACTGATTAATAATTTTCTCAAGGCTACACAGCTATTCAGTCCCAGTCCCTTGAGTTCCCGTCACATTGTGCGAGTGGAAATGCTCTTTCACGATTAAACATAGCCCTGAGTTCTACTGTTGCTTTTCTTCAATTTGATCTCACCAAATGTTTCAGTGATTGTCCATTTTTTTCTAACCATATTTCTTCCTGGAAGATGATGGGTCCCCACTGTCGTTCCAGTTTTAATAATGCGTTGGACAGTTCTGAACTCAGTTTCAGTCATTTCTGCATCTTCTTAGATGTTTTCTCTGCTTAATTCTCTGCAATCGTTTGAAAACTTCTCAGACAGATTAACGTCTTTTCCATGACCACTCGATGTGTCTTTCGACATGGTTGTTTAGAAAATGAGAAGCAACTCATTGCACCAGTTGGGGTTAAATAACTTGTTGCCACCTGAATGCAGTAATTATCCAATAAGAGGCTCCTACCTATTTGCTTAGTTAAATCCAAGTGGTGACATTTTTTTGGCCAGGCAGTGCGCATCTTTTAGGTGACAGCTAAAAGTTTAATTCCTCCCCCCGCCAGTGTCGGACTCATAGTTGATTATTCAACTAGCATTAACAACGTTATAGAACCGACTCACCATCAATTAGCATTAGCAAATGGCTAACCTCGCCTACATGTTGAGGAAGAAAGGAGCCCGCAGAATCCTTTAATGTAGACGTCAGCAATCAAATGTAAATATTTATATATTTTGGACCCATCAAAATTGATAAAATAACTATTCACAGCCTATTTATTATAAAACCTTTAAAAAAAAAGTATGATTATTACATGTATGCTGCATCCGTCTTGCCATTCGGTGGGTGTGCTATTTTTAAAAAATGTATTTTTGATGAAAAAATTGTAGCTATGACCTCTAACTTTATATTATTAATTTTTACATGATTTTATTTATTTATTTTCGAGCATAGTTTTAAATATTTTCGCAGTCAGATTATAAACCTGTATAATCTGTCATGAAGGTGAGCTGGAAGATGTTTCCCTCCTTCACTCTGCTCCCTGCAGGCTGCTCTCCCTCTGTTGTGAAGTTTGCATCTATTTTTAACTCCAGGCTTGTTTTCTCTCCGTGTGGAAGCATCAGAACCTGCAGCTTACGTGACAAATGATGATTCATCTGTGACATGGCGTGTTTCTCCTTCAGTCTCCAGCAAACACGATCCGACCACAGGAGGGCCTCAGAGCACCTCCTCATCTCTCCAGTGAGAGCCTGAGAAACCAGTCAGACTGTCTGGTTCCAGTCATACTGCAGGATAAAGAGGGTTTCCATTATGTTCAACTGAAGCAAACACTCATCAAAATGTTATTAGCAGAAGAGGCGCATTTTATCTGATAGTTCTCCATCTGACATTTATTTGGAAATTGTCCTACATTGTTGACGTATTCAAATAAAAAGCAAAAAATTAATAGCTTGAATAATAATAATGATAAATGTATTTATTTTTTAAAAAACAATACAATGTTTTGACCCTGTTTCAGAAAAGGACTAAAACATCTTCCACAAGCCAGTCTGGATGTTTAGAGTATTTTCAACTCTAAATCAGGTAAAGTTGGAGGCAACTGTGTGTTTGACTGAGTGGGATAAAGGATTCCTGTAAGCTCGCTTCATTTCACTTGGAAATCTCTGGAGCCTCATATGGCTGCTCTCTAAGCCTCTTAGGACGCACGACCGCAGCAGATGTAGAGAGAATGCCAATCAGGAGCTCCTGCTGAGCAGAGAAACGCGCCGGCTGCGTCACCGCCTGCTCCAGATCTCTGCCACGAGCCCCAGGAAACCCACCTGAACTCCGCCTGAGTTGAGTCTGCATCTGCAGGGAGGATGGAGGCAGCAGGTGCGCGGAGGATCTGAGCTGTCAGTTAGTCAGAGGAGAACACTTTTCTGTGCGCAGGAGGAGCCATGCTGCCCCGGGACGTCAGGAAGCAGAAACCCAGCCGGGTGTCGGACCCGTTCGGGGGAGGCGTGGACGGTCCACAGGTTCCGCCACGGCGCTTCAGGAACCGGGACTTTCCCGTGAGCGCAAAGCGCCGGCGGTCCGGTTCCGCACCTGAGCGCAAGGTGAACTGCGTCCTGGTCGGAGACGGAGCGGTGGGGAAGACCAGCATGGTCGTCAGCTACACCACCAACGGATATCCCAGCGAGTACGTCCCGACAGCGTACGACAACTTCACCGGTAATCTCTGATTCTGAGCTGCTTTTACGCACGCGACACTTTGGTTCTGATCCAGAACTGTAAAGTCCAGTTCTGTCTCTGAGGCGGGGGCAGGTCTGGTGAGAAACGTGTGTTTTGCTCTTTGCAGTGATGGTTGTGGTCGACGGGAAGCCGGTGAGGGTGCAGCTGTGTGACACGGCCGGACAGGTGAGTGTTCAGGAAACATGAAGCCAACATCTTCCAGCTGTGTACAGTCGCTGCATCACGATGGCACGCGGGTCAGATTCACTCTCTCTGTCCCTCCTGCTGCGTCACAGAAGTGGGGGCTGGTTGATGGATCGGTTAATGTAAGTGATCAATAAGCCATTATTGGTCTTTGGTCCCGCAAACCTGTGTTGGTGTCGCGTGCCCCCTGCAGCCTGCCTTCAGCCTGATTAACTCTGAAAGCCCCCAGCGCCCCCTGCAGGAATAAAAACTGTCCCACTTTCTTCTCCAAATTCTCAGCTTCATCCTTTTCCCCATCATCATCCTCCTCACTTTATGAAACTAAACTCCTGCAGTAGATTTAGTCATGTAGTTCCCCGCAAAGGTCTTTCATGGGAGGAAATGAGGGCCGCAGTCCAGCAGGTTTTCCCTCCCTGCTCTGACACACCTGATTCAAATTAAATAAATCCAGTCGCCAATCAAGCTCTCACATGACTCATGAACTTGTGTTGGAGCAGGGAGACATGGGAAACCTGCTGGACTGCTGCTCTCGTAGGACCGAACTGAGTAAAATCTACTAGGAAGTTCCATCCTGCACGTTTCCCTGCTTAAAGGGGAATTTCACGTTGTTTGAACCTGGGGTCTGTTTTCATAGTCCTTTCATATATGAGTGATGAAGAAGGGAATTTTCAAAATAGCTCCAGTATTTAACCGGGCAGGCAGCATAGCCTATAAGTATGGTGCAACTGGTCTAAGTTTACACTAAAAACGTGTGTTTTTTCCACACTGCTAGCACAGCAAAAACTCAAATCTTAGCAAGTATATTTTTGTAATTTCTAGTCAAAATAGCTCATCACACTCAAAATAAGACAAAATTACTTAAAGAGAAACATTTCAATAAGAATAAGATCTTGTTTTAAGACAATGCATCTTATTTTAAGAAATGTTATCAAGAAAATTTTGCTTGTTCCATTGGCAGATTTTTGGGCTTTTTACAAGCAGAAAAATATTGGCCACTCTTAAAATAAGTAAAAGAAGAATGTTTTTTTATTCTTTGCTTGTAAAAACAAAGACTGTATAAGCAAAAAAAAAAAAAAAAATCTGCCAATGGGACACGCAAAATTAATTGTGAAAATGATAAATTACTTATGGATATTATTTCTTGGTTATTTTTTAGTACACAAATAGAGGATGCATTTTGTAAAAAAAAAAAAAAAAAAATCTTCTGTCCAGACACTTTTTAATGTCTAATTTTTGCGTGGAAATGAGAGGCGCAAAAACTGTTTCAACTGTACTCAGTCTACCCAGAGAGGAGAAATGAACAAAAGTATCTACATTTCCTGGCGATTGCTATTTGTTTCGGTGTTTGTGTCCAAATCTCGGGGTGCTGGAAAACAAATCTCGCTCCAAAATCGCCCCCCGGTCGGGTGCACCACCAGTGTTTTGACGCGAGTTATTGTGCAATTTTAGAACGAGATTTAATTTCCAGCATCCCGAGATTTGGACACAGACACCAAAATAAATAGCTATCACCAGGTAATGTAGATAGGCTACTTTTGTTCATGTCTCCTCTCTAGTATGTTGTCTGACACTCGCTGAGACTATCCGAGCCCTTCAGTGTGGAAAAAAAGCATGTTTTTAGGGCAAACTTAGACACGGGGGCCAGTTGCCCCATACTTATCATTAGCTGGGCTGCTAGGCTGCCTGCAAAATTTCCCTTTAAACACACCGAACTGCAATGAAAGGCTCATTAACAGGCTTACGTTGATCTGGACAAGCTGTTGGAGTAAAGATGACTCTGAAGCTGGACTGGATCTGGATGTCCCGAATTCAGCCGTTGCCTGAGTCAAATAAAGTTATTTTTTAAAAAGGCTTTCAACCGATATTATAAGTTCTGGACACACAAACAGAGCGACTGAAAAATTTACTTCTAATTACGGATGTTTGATATTAGCCTCATTTTTTGGCCAATATCTGATATTCTGATATTGTCCAACCTTTAATTTCAGATATCTGATATCAACCAATACCAATACATGCAGACAACTGTGAGGTTGTATCTCTCATATTTTGAGGTACAACTTCTGCTCCGAGAGCAAAGATTACGAAACAGCTTTAACTCGTCCAGAGGAGATCATTTTGGGAATCTGGCTGCCAGATATCAGATACTAGCAGGTATTAGCTAACATGTGGCTAATTATGTTTCTGACAACTTGGTAACTTAACCAACAACTTAAAACCAGACATATTATAAGCAGCTTCAAAGCAAGTTCGTCTGTAGTAGCAGCAGCTGCACTGTAGTCACCTGACTCTGAAAGGAATGCTGGGAAATGAAGTTTTTCCACAATAACAGGGACTTTTCTACATGCTGGACCAATGCTGATGAAACAAGAACTCTTGAGATTTTGTTAGTAAAAATATTGGTCTGAAAAAAGCTATACCAATATTTTCCAACGTCACATTTCAATACTGTTATCGGCTAATAATATATTGAACATATCTACTTCTAATTGCTAACTCAAATAATCAAGAAAACTGCATCAGTTGTGTTTTGAATTAAATCTTTTTCAGATATAAATCAACACCAGCTCTGTTATAATCAGCCAGCTGTAGATTTCAGCCTGACAAACGTTGTGTGCTGGTTTCCATTCGACACTCCTGGAACTAAAGGTTCTCTAAAAGCTTGTCAAGCTGTTCACAGACAGATGGCAAACATTATTTTTATATAAACTGTAATAAATCAAGACAAATAAATCAGCTTTGATGAAAATCTGCTCCCATATAATCAGTCAGGTTTGGAATGTTGTTCCTGGAAATAATTAAAGGGATACCGTGTAACTTTTGACAAAGAATAAATAAATTGCGTGACGTAAGTAATAACAGATGATTTCTGGAGTGAACATACAGCACTTGCGTGCTCTGAGGGGGTTACCCTCCTCAAAAACCAGACATTGTAGCTTTGCAGGAGTGGATATGTCTCTCATTGGATCATGTGACCTGGAGCAACTTGCTTTACGGCTTGATGACTTCACTATCAGCTGATCAAAGTGTCTGCAAACATAATTCCGAAACACGGATAGAGACTGTTTAATTTTGCAGCAGTTGTGTGGGAAGTTACAGGTTTAGTGCCCCGTTTCCACCAGTGGGTCTGGGTCTCCACAGATAAAACTGGGATGGGTACCCTTATATCCGAACTGTCCTACTTTTTTTGGTGCCCCTCCGTAGACAAACTGATCTAACCGATCCGGACCAAAGAGGTGGAGCGTAACACACTGGAATCCGTTGATTGGGTGAAAAAATATGTCAGTTCCTGCACGATCCGGCATAAAAACAAAACAGAGATGACCCCTTTGTTTCTGTCACGTGTGGTGTGGTGCTTTGGTTAAAAGGCATTACACTGATGTCACACAATCACGTAGCAGCGCTATCCGGTTAATACTCAGCCTCCAGGGTAAGGGTACAGTTTTCTGTGAGGACGCAACGTGAAATCAACATATCCATACCAAAACCCACCCGACCCGGCCTGGCCTGGCCTGACGTGACGGTGGAAACTGGGCTCAAAAGTTACACAGTAGCGATCAGCTGATACAGGTTTTTAAGGGGCTGATGTCGATACTGATATTTTGTCATTAACGTCAGTCGATACAGCCTGCCAATATTTGGGGCCGATACTACATTTTACCCCAAACTTAACAGCCTACTGTACACACTTAAAAATGCTGGGTTAAAAACAACCCAATATGGGTTATTTTTTAACCCAACACTGGTTAAATATTGGACAGAACACATGCTCGGTTATTTTGACCCAACAAGTTGGGTTGGTCATATAACCCAACCAGGCTCAATTTGACTATACTGCTGGGTTCCTTCTAATAATAATAATATATACTTTATTAATCCCAATTAGAGCGCCAATTAGAAAATTTGTCGTCTGCATTTAATCCATCTCAGGTTGAACCTGAGAGCAGTGGGCAGTCAATTACAGCACCCAGGGAGCAGTTGGTGGGGGTTGAGGACCTTGAACAGGGGTCCATGGTGGTTCACTTGAATGCTGTGTTGGGGACTCGAACCGCGCCAAAGCCCACAACATTGCCACAAGGCTACGCACTCCCCCTTTCCACTCAATCAGTTGGGTGTGCATAATTGTAACATACATTACCCACAACAAGCTATCGCTAACGTTAACGTTAACTACAAATGACCGACAGCTCAAAATCCCTGCTACACGCTCATATTACGTTGAACCATTCGTATGACCAACATACACAGTTACTACAATAAGCTCGCGGGATTTAGCCGGGCCATAGCAAGACTTGCCCCTTATAGCATCCAGGCACTACTAGCAACTGTGGGGGTCGAATTAGTGGGGGTAACCTGGGGGTAAAGTTACTGTTGGTCGCACATGTGCAAACATCAACCCAACATGTTGGGTAGTCTGAAGTGACCCAACACCTTTGATGGAAATTACAACCCAACAGCTAATAACTCAACTGCCATTGACAATAACCCAGCAAGTTGGGTTCTTAGATTACCCAACTTAATGAAAACAACCCATTTAAACTAACCAACAGTCTCAACTCAGCTGTTGGGCTGAAAAAATAACCCAATACTTCTTTGTGTGTATAATGATAGACACATTGAAAACATTTTTGAGAAAAAAAAGCACTTCAAATACATAGAAGGTATGAAGAAGACACAGTGTGTGTGTGTGTGTGTGGGGGGGGGGGGGGGGTGGCTTCGGCCAACACACCCGACATATTGGCCAATGCCAATACCAACAAAAACCGCAAATATCTACATAAAATATTGGCCGGCCGATGTATTGATCTATTCTCCCAGCCAGCATTTCCATGTCGGGCCCATATGGGTTAGATTTTGGCTGCAGGGACCAAGTGGGTTTTTCCACAGTTTCCATGGTGGTCCCACCTGTGTTTTCCCATATAGCCTATAGGCACGGGCTTGAACTGGGCAAATTACAGATCTCATAGTTTAAGTTACATGGGCCCCATATGTGGAAACCCACATGGGAAAACACAGGTGGGGCCACCATGGAAAAACCCACTTGGGTCCCTCATACTGTATGCAGCCAAAATCTAACCCATATGGGCTCTACATGGAAATGCTGGCAGGGTCTTATTATAGTATCCCTTTAAAGACAGTGAATGTCAGAAATCAACAGTCTGGTCTCTGACGACGTGCTGACATCACTCTGTCCACAGAGTTGACAAGTCGGCAGCCTTGTTGTTGGTGGAAGGGGTGACAGAATGAAGTCTGGTCCTTGAAGCGACCTGGCTGTTACTGAGCTGATCCTGTCTTCTTCCTGCAGGACGAGTTGGAGCGCCTCCGTCCGCTCTGCTTCAGGAGCGCGGATGTCTTCCTGCTCTGCTACAGCGTGGTCCGTCCCTGCTCCTTCCGTAACCTGACTGACAAATGGCTTCCCGAGATCCGCCAGCACTGTCCCGGCGCGCCCCTGATCCTGGTGGGCACCCAGCTGGACCTGAGGGAGGACGTGCAGGTGTTGATCCACCTGGCGCAGAACCAGCAGCGGCCGGTGGGAACCGAGGAGGGCCGCCGGCTGGCCCAGGAGCTCGGGGCGGTGGGCTTTGCAGAGTGCTCAGCTCTGACTCAGAAGAACTTGAAGGACACTTTTGATTCGGCCATCCTGGCCAGCTTCCAGCCGACAGACTGTCCCAGTGTCCAGCAGCAGAAGCTGACCCTGAGGAGGAAGACTCCGGATAAGATCAGGAGCCTCTCGGAAACCTGGTGGAGGAAGATCAACTGTCTGATGGGAGAGCAGAGCTGTGAATTCAGTTAGACGCCGCACCGTTACCACAGGACGACGGAATGAGGACAGAAGGAGTCAGACATCATTAGAACCTTGTTTTATCATTGATCTGTAGATATTTATTTCTAATAGAAAATGTATTTATTGGTTTTTATTTTCACTGCCTGCACTGGTCATGTTATCATTAAAATGCATTACTCCTGCATGTGAATCTTACTTCCGTAAACTCTCCACTCCACAACCTCATCTTTGACCTGATAAACATGTTGGAGTTTTAATCCAGATCAGGTCTCTGTGATCCTCCCGACCAGCAAACGCTGCATCTCTACCTCAGAATCAGTTGTGAAGCTAGACAGTGAGACAGAGGATCTCCTGAGGTTCTGGAAGCAAAAACTAAGCTGAGGATCTCCGCGTAGCTCAGCTCTCCTCTCTGATGCTGCTAAAGTCTCCTCTAATAGAAGCAGACAGGACCACCTGGACTGGATTAGACCAACATATGGAGCCAGATTTCCTCCTGCGCAGCCATCACACCTCAAGAAGCAAGAAGAGCTGATTGCTCTACTTTCACGGATTTATTTAATGTGTATTCTAGTTCAAAACAAACAAACAAGAAATACTCCGAGCTGTACCGGACCTTTGTATGCAAACTTAGCTCATCTTTACGAATTGTAGTATTTATTTACCCTAATCTTTGGTTTAAACCAAACTTGACCAATGAAAGGTCCAGATTGTGAGGATTTTACTAAACCAAACCAGGTCAAAGTGTTAATTTTAAGTCTGCTACTGTCTCCTTGATGGTTTTAATGTACTGTAGGACTGAAAACACAAGACAAGGATTGACATTATTTTAATGAACACTTTCATTAATTTGTCAATGATGTCATCAAAAAAATCAGTTCAGTGTAATCTATGAAAACAGGGGCAAATATAATCAGTGTTCATTACATACATAAATGAATAAATATACAAAACACACTCATGTGTGAGTGTGTGTGACTGTATGTACACACACACACACACACACACACACACATATATATATATATATATAAAAGAGAGAGAGAGAGAGAGAGAGAGAGAAGAAGAAAAGACACACACACAGAGAGAGAGAGAGAGAGAGAGTATATATATATATATATATATATATATATATATATATACATATATATAGTCATCCTCCAAATTATTCATACCCTCCAACTAAAGAAAAAGCTAAATTGACAATAGTAATTCAAATGACAAGAAACTAACAATAAATAAAAATGAAAAAAATTATGATTTTGTGAAATAAAATATTGATTTTGAATTGTAGTTGAAAATAATAATAAATAAAAAAAAAAAAAATTGTCCAGGACACATGAGCGTACCTTTCCAGGACAATTGTTTTATAATCTATAGTTAAAGATTTTTTTTTCTTTTTTTTTAAATCCTCAACTTCAAACACAATTTAAAAGCAGTATTTATTAATGAATAATAAAATTTTTTTTACTTAAAAAAAAAAAAATATATATATATATATATATATATATATATATATATATATATAGAGAGAGAGAGAGAGAGAGAGAGAGACAGAGAGTGAGAGAGAGTCTAAAGAAGTGTCTTCTCATGGGGTCCTTTCAAACATTTTGATGCAAACAAATCCTTGTTTATATGCTGATGCTTTCGCTGCATGTTTGAGGTACTTGGAAAAACAAAATGTCAAAAAGATGTAGAAGGTGTGAGACAATGATTATAAATACAATTTTGATTTAACTTTGCGTTATGTTCATATTTTGCAAGTTTATTCGGCAAAATATATAAACATACACATTTTTCCTCACGAACAAAGCCAGGGAATTCAAACGGACCAATCACACAACGACTGCGTGACGCCCATGTTCGACCAACAGCCAATGGACGATGATGTGGGCGGTGCCTGGAGGATAACAGCGGAGGATTCAAACTGAACATGGCAGCGGGGAAGGATGTCGATGAAAACGCTCATAATAGAAGGTAAAAAAATAACAGATGCTGTTGATGTTTTGTGTTTGTTGGTATTTACATCGAATGAAAGTAAAGGTTCTGTTTAACCAAAGCTGAACTTGTAAGGTAGTCTAAACTGACAAACGTACGTTGTGACAGTTAAACGGACAAACTTCAGGAGAAGCTAAAAACAGGACGTTAGCTTTGGATGCGCTCCCGTTTAGCTGCCTAAATTATTGCCCAATAAACATTTGCAGGACTTCTTTTCCCTTTGACCGACGTTAGCTTAGAGTATTTATTTATTCTTTTTTACCTTTACATCTGTCTGAGCAACAGCGATGTCATCTTTCTGGCTGCCTTGTGCAGTTTGATGCATTTAAATCCAGCGGAGATGGTGAAACCCTTTTAAGTGGAAACTATATAAATGCTCCACACATGTTAGGTGGCTGGCACTTGGTGTCCTTGCCCTGATAGTTTAGATTATCATCATCACTTACAATCATGCCTGATTTAGACTACATCCTAAATGTGTGCATTTATGCGCTATGGTGTGTTTGTGTGCCATCAGAGGAACAGTGTGCAGCATGGTGATCAATCAGGAGGACTCTGCAGGTGGATCTCGCGCTGGGCGACCACCTGTCATCTTCAACCCAGACTTCTTTGTGGAGAAACTCCGCCATGAGAACCCTGATGTTTTCCTGGAGCTTGTGCTGAGTAATATTACTCGCCTCATTGATCTTCCTGGTACAGAGTTTTCCCAGCTCCTCGGTGAGGAGGGCCCAAAGACCCCAACCGGTGGAAACGGAGGATTTTTCCGTTCCTTCAACTTCCTCAGACGCAAAGGTCAGAGATCATGCATTTGGGTTCAGATTTGTTATAAAAGTGGCAGATTTTTCAGTGTTGTTAATCAGAACACGCCACAAGTTATATGTGTCACTGAGCAAAGGGTTAACTAACTTATTCTCTGTGATTTACTGTATCTTAGTATTATTGTGATGATATTTGTACTAGCTGTGTAGCTTCTGCTGGTCGTGTGCTGTTGTTAATCTGACAGATCTCTCAGGATTGTCACCGTCTCCCATCTGTTGTGATACTTTTGCAGATAAAGGAATTGTGTTTGGAAGCCCGCTGACAGAGACCTGCATTGCCCAGATCTATCAGCTTATCGAGTACCTCAGCAAAAGTGAGTTATTGAATAAAATCTCTTCATTTCTAAGTCAGTTATCTGCATCCTCATGTTTGTCTGGAATTTGATATCCACATTGAATTGAAAAACACTTTATTAATGTTGTAGTTATTTTTTTTTTAAATATTAGATAGTTGTGCTTTCTTCTGGAGGGTGATAGCAGCTGGCAGGAATGATCTCCTACCTGTGATTCATGAGATTATGAAATGAAATGAAATGATAAATACTTTATTTATCCCAGAAGGGAAATTCAATAATGTAAAAAAGCTCTCTTTTCTTTTCTTTTTTTTTAATTTCATTATCTCATTGATAATGCCATAAATCAATTATAACCTTTGCTTTGTCAAAACTATTTGGTTTTGCAAAAAGGTAGTAGTGGACATGTATACTATATTGCTAAAAGTATCGTCTCACCTTTCTTAGCTCACATATGAGCTTCAGTGACATCCCATTCCTAATCCATGGGGTTGACGTTGGCCCACCTTTGCAGTTATAACAGCTTCAACTCTTCTGGGAAGGCTGTCCACAAGGTTTAGGAGTGTGGTTAAAAATTCCCATAAACATTCTTCCAGAAGCACATTTGTGAGGTCACACTGATGTTGGACGAGAAGGCCTGGCCCTCAGTCTCCGCTCTAATTCATCCCAAAAATGTTCTATCGGTTTGAGGTCAGGACTCTGTGCAGGCCTGTCTAGTTCCTCCACACCAGACTCTGCATCCATAGGCGCATTCGGACAGAGAGGTTCAAAGAACGCAGTTCCTATAACTACCCGTCTGTAGTTTAATCATAAGAACTACCCTTCCCCATCAGTTTGCGTTCGCACATGAGGGAAAACCTTGACAGGGACCATATGTGACGCAATCGTCTGCAACAGTAACAAATTTATGCCCCAGCGGATCTGATACAAAACTGAGGTTTCTCATCTCTTTTATTCAAAGCTATTATAAAAGCTAGCTTAACAGCTTTCCATCATTTGTATCACATAACAGAGCAGCCCCCCTGTTGGAAAGCTGCCCTACTAATGTCTTGTTTACCGTTCGTTGAAGTAAAGTGTCCGGGCGACATGCGCAGATTGTACTGACACAGTTTGCAACTGTATTTGGGTTTTCCATCTCTTTTATTCAAAGGTATGACATAGGCTAACTTACCAGCTTTCCCTCATCACGGTGATATGTATCACGTAATGTCTTGTTAACCTTTTGTTAAAGTGCACTTTTAGTCAATGGACCCCGGTCCGTCCACTGAAGTGTCCTGGCGGCAGCCGCAGATTCTACTGCCACACTTTACAGCTGTATTTGGGTCATTAAATTAGTATGAAAATAATTGCTTTTGGAAATATCAAAATAGTTATCGATTCGGGACGTGCACCACTGTGACACATCGATTTAATAATGAATTGGTACACTCCTATTGTAACAGTTCTTGTTGTGATTATGATCTCGGTAAACAGTTGTAACAGCTGTGGGACTTTTTAAATATGGTGGGGCCTGAAAGAAGTGGAGATCACGCAAGTTCTACCGATCACCGAACATCTACGAATTTCAGTTCCTATGGAACCCCGAAAAGACCCTGCCTCGGAGTAGGAGCTAAAAAAGTTCTAGGAACTGAGAGCCAAGGTCCCTAGTCTCTTAATTGTCCGAATGCAACAAAAAAATGGCCTGGTTCTCGAAAATGTTTTAGGAACTCCAAAAGGTTCCTACTATCCGAAAGTGCCTAAGAGAGAAGCTGTAGGGGAGGGGCTGCCTGCAGCATCGCCTGTTTAAAAGGGCAGAGGCGGCTGATACTTTCCAAGACTCAGCAGATGCCAAAGTGGCATTTAAGTATTGATACCGGTGCTAATTAATATCTAACTAGGTGCTAATTCTTAGAATTGATTCGTATCTGAGAATTGATTTTTGACAACACTCGTAGAAGCTAAAATGTTTTCCTTCCTGACTGCTTCCCACTCAGACCTGCATGTGGAGGGCTTGTTCCGGGTGCCTGGGAACAGCGTCCGGCAGCAGGCCTTAAAGGAGCTGCTGAACAGCGGGGCTGATGTTGACCTGGAGTCTGGAGACTTTCACCCCAATGATGTGGCCACGCTGCTGAAGACGTTCCTGGGAGAGCTGCCGGAGCCCCTGCTGACACACAGACACTTCCATGTCCACCTTAAAATAGCTGGTAGGAATACACACACACAGTGATCCGATCTGCTGGTCCAATAACGTGAGCTGTTGATGTTTAAGACAGTTTAAACCTTTCTCCAGACATGACTCTGTTTGATGAGCAAGGCAACAAGACCGCAGTTCCCAACAAGGAGCGTCAGATCGAAGCTCTGCAGCTCCTCTTCCTGCTGCTCCCTCAGGCCAACCGCTCGCTGCTCAAACTGCTGCTGGACCTCCTCTACCACACCGCCAAGCAGCAGGACAAGAACAAGATGTCCGCCTTCAACCTGGCCCTCATGTTCGCCCCGCATGTCCTCTGGCCCAGACATGTAGGACTGCACACCTACAACCACAGATCAGGAAACAACCTGTGCAGTTATGACAGAAAAGATGAATTTTGCTCCTGTGTTGACAGTTAGACCAGCTGGAAGTTTGTCTGCAGGCACAAACTCAGCATTTCAGTCTCTGCACCAGCTGCTGTTTGCAGCGTCTCAGGTTCATTTATGATCTACTTTCTCTGCTGTTCTAGATGACCGCTGCTGACCTGAAGGACAATCTGAAGAACCTGAACAACACCATGGCCTTCCTCATCAAACACTCACAGAAACTCTTTAGGGTGATTATTGACCACACACACACACACACGTTTGTTTTTATATCCCCGTGGGGTATATCTATTGACATAATGCATTCCCTAGCCCCTTACCCTAAACTTAACGCCCATAACCGATTGCCTAAACCTAACCCTTGTCCTAACCCTAACCAAAACATAATTGTAACTTAATCTCTAAAACCTAATCTTGACCTTTTAAAACGGGGTTTGTACCCGTGGGGACCGGGAAAATGTCCCCACGAGGGCAAGACGTCCCCACGGTGATGGTAAAAATCCAGAACATGGTCCCCACAATGTTGCAAAAACGCGCCCACACACACACAGAAGTTGGTTGTTGACCCAGTGTGGTGATGGGTGGGGTACTGAACTTTGGCTCTTTTTTGGCACCTGCTGAAATGCTTGGGTACTACCTGGTATCGAACACGACTGGTCTTCCGGTTCCAGGTTTTGGTAACTTAATAAGGGAACAAGCTCAAGATCTGATAATGCAGCCGGTGTTTGGCTGTAACGTTACACGTGGTTGAAATGTGCAGGTAAAACACGAATGTGGTTACGCCCACAAACAGGGCTCACGTCTATATGTGTTGTGAACTACAGCGTCATCCCAGCGGATAAAAAAAATGCCTCTGGCGTTCCCCCAACATTAACTTCTGGCCATGGCAATATTGTTTGCGTCACGTCTTTAAAACGCAGAGAACATTACAATTTCACACGGATATTTTTTCCTTTACCCATCCTATCCGCTCTGACGTGAGGACGACAACAAACATGAAAAAGTAGGTCTGTTGGTTTTCCTGAAGAACTGTAAAGTGAAGCCTCTGTAAGATTTGAAGGACCAGTATGCAGCAGTGAGCACTAGACACCGATTTGCACTTGTTTGCAGCTAATCTTTTGCACAGAGAGTGTTAGGGATGGGTATTGTTTGCATTTGAATCGATTTGGTACCAACCTCCGGTACCTGTGAGTTGGTACCAAACAATTTTCTGTACTTTTGTGTGTTTATGCAAAATTTAACTGGTTTTATTCTGTATGGTGTTGGAGCCTTCTGGGTACACACAAGGAAACTTAAAGGTACAGTATGTAAAAAATAAAAGGTCAAAGACAGAAAAATGTGATATAAATTCAAAATTGTGTTTCTATTGATGTGTAATCGCTGCACTAGAACAGCTGCTATGTTTATTTTCTTGGAATGAGTCATTTATATTAGGGTGGAGAAATAAAAAAAAAGAATAATAAAAAAAAAAAAGAATGAAAAAAAAAAAAAAAAAATAAAAAAAAAAAAAAATAAAATAAAAAAAAATTTAGTGAGGTTGGTGGGTAAAAGGGGGGGTTTTTTTTTTCCAATCTGACTTAATAATAAAAAAAAAAATAAATAATCTCGCGAAAGGATAGATTAAAAAAATTATGAGAGAAAAAGAAATAAATGAAAGGGGGCAAGTTGCGAATAAAAAAAAAATAAAAAGAAATCATTACAGAATTCTATATCTCATTAATATAGTTAAGAAAAATGAGGCGAAGAGTGAGAGGTGGAAGAAGAGGGATAGGAATAAACATGAAATTGCAGAGGCGGGAGAAAGAGGAGCTCTGAGAGGACCAAAAGAAACAAAATCCAAGAAAAAGAAGGAAAAAAAAATTAAATAAAAAAATATGAAAAGGAAAAAAAAAAAAAAAAAATAAAAATGTCGAATAAAAATCGATGTATAACTTCAATATAATGAAGATCAGACGTTCCAAGAAAACACTTCACAGGTGGGCGGAGTTGGGATGGGTGGGGGGGGGGGAGGAAGGAGTGTAGTAGTGTTGGAGGAGGGACAGAGTGAAGAAAAGGGGTGTTACTAAAAAGATATAGAGAACATCTTTTTTTTTTCTAAAAAAAAAATCTCAATCGATAAAAAATAAAAAAAAATAAATTTGCCAAGCATTTATATCTACCTGCTGGGGGGTGCACATATGGAGGCTGCCATATTTGTTCCACCATTTTAACTATGGTGTGCCTGAATGGACAAAACAGTGTGTGTGAAGTGAGAACTCTGAACTTTAAAATTCTTACGTGACAGGACGAAGGGGGACTCGGGTGGGATTCGATTCCCAGACTCCCTGGTGAGAGTCGTATATGCTAACCAGTCAGCTAAAGGGACATCCCTGTGGCCAAGTAGCCAGGGCGCATGATCTCTCGGAGGCATAGTGACAGGACCACACTGTCACACTTACATACTGTACCTTTAGAGGTACAGTATGTAAGAATTGCATACATCCAGTGGTAAAGATGAGTGTTTGAAAGAAAAGATGTTTTTTTTTCAAATTACTTCAAATTCCAAGCACTATTGTGAATGTACGGTTGCCATTAGGGGCCAAAATTCTCCCAGACATAAAGACGTTTTCATCTGTGGGTGGGTCCATTGGTCTCAGGTGTAGCTATGACTGTACTATGAGTAACTACTTTTAATGTCTTTTAAGGCGTTACTGATCCCAAACAGTCTCTAACTCCCATTAAACAAAGCTGGTACAGCAGTTTGAAATTTTAGATGGTTCTCACTTCACTCATATTGTTTTGTCCATTTAGGGATACCGTAGTAAAAATGGCGGCAAAAATATGGCAGCCTCCATATGTGCATTCCCCAGCAAGTAGATATAAATGACTCATTCTAAGAAAATAAACATAACAGCTATTCTAGTGCAGCGATTACACATCAGTAGAAACACAGTTTTGAATTAGATGTTTAATTTTTCTGCCATTGACCTTTGTTTTTTTTACATACTGTACCTTTAAGTATTTACATCATATTGAGTTCTTGAACGGCAGTTTGAACCCTGCTGGTTATCTGCCCCCGGTTAGATCTGTACTGTTGCTGAGGCACTGACTGACTTCTCCCTCCTCTCTACGGGCTGCAGACGCGTTTGGAACGGAGCTTTGGGAGGAATATTGTGTTTAATCAGCTGCTTCCTCAGATTAGACGTATTCCTGCTGCTCGTCTTTCATTTTGCATCGCAAGTATTGCAGCGAGCTTGATGTTTTAGAGAAGTGGAGCCAGAAAAGCTTCAATCGGCTTCTGGTTCTGACCGAACACGCGGGCCGCAGCAACTGATGTCAGGCGTGCCATGAGACATTCACGTCCGGCATAGAAATCACCGACTCTTCCACTCCCTCATTTAGGTACCAAAACATGGTACCGTTTGAGTTTATGTGAATCAGTACCTGGTAGTACCGACAGAGTTCGGTCGGTACCAATACCATTTTATGCTAGAAAGCTGCTTTGAGTGGAAAAATGCCAAAGCTAAAAGATAAAACACAATGTTTGTTTATAATGTGTAATGCAATTTTCTTTTTGTAACAGTTGATTTTATAAATTTGGTACCAAAAAGAAGTATTGTTTTGGAACCAGTATCAAAGTGAGGGTATCAGAACCGGTATAAAACATTTTTCAACAATACCCAGCTCGAATGTCTTTACGTCCTGGTTAGAATATGGGGACGTTCATGTTAACATTTTCATCTCCTGGTTATCCCTCCATCTCAGGTTAGCTCAGTTCAGGTTTATTTCTGTAGCACATGTGCAACCATCAGTCACACAAATGCAAAAGTACCTGTACAGATAGATAAGTAGGTTAGAGATGATACCTGCGTGAAAAGCTGGAATTTTTTATATTTATTGACAATATTTGTCAGAAAAATTGGTCATATTTTTTCTAAATGATATAGGCCTGGTTAACAGGTATGTTAACATGTTTTTTGTGTTTCATTTTCTTCTTAAATTTCGGAAAAATGTGCTGAATTGGAGGAAAATGAGATAAATAATGAAAATGTGTTGGCTCCAACTTTTAAACACGTTGCTTGGAGCTGGCAGCCCAAAGCTGGGAACACGTCTGACACGTCTGCTGATTTGTTCAGGCTCCTGTTTACCTGCGGGAATACGCCAGGGTGCACTTCACCGGGACCAAGGCTCTGCAGACCAAGGTTTGTGGAGAAAACGGCAGTTTTTCATCTTTGATGTTTATTTATTGATTTATTGATATTGATTTCACTTTGTTTAAAATTGTAACCTACCTGAGTCACAGAAACAGCTGTGCCATCCTCCATAGTTAAAATCTACTCCCCTTTAAGAACCTGCAGCAGCGCTGAAGGTGGAGAAGCCATCTGCTCTCTGATTGGACAGTTTAATTTGTGAACCATGAACCATTTCTTTTACAAATATCAGTTTTACTCTCATTCAGATTCTTTGCTTGACGTGCTCAAACATGAATTCCAGGCAGGTGTTTTTCCACCGGTGGTGCTACCTGCAGTCTGACTGTGTCTCTCTCAGGATGATTTGGAGCTGCTGGCAGGAGGCGGCTCTCCGGCTCCGCGGGCGGCGTTGCCTCTGAAGAGGTCGGCCGTTCTGGGCCTCGGCTCTCAGGACCCGTGCCAGTCACCGGCTCAGCAATACACCGAAGAAGCCTTAAAGGAGCTCTTCAGACACGTTCACCACAACATGCCCGACTCCGCCAAGAAGAAGAAGCTCGTCCGACAGGTTCGCTTTGTGCTCCTTTTCCCTGCTCCGCTTGGCTGCAACTCCTTCCTCTGCATTCCTCTGGTCTTCGGTGTGTCTGGTGAAATGTTGGGTTCTTCTCTTCTTTGTGTGCAGTTGGTCAAACAGACGAGCTCAGAAACTCCGAGTGAGGAGCGTCAGGTCCCTCCAGCACCCAGCAGGAAACACCCACGTTCCCGCTCCTTTGGTGGCCTCATCAAGGTACTGAACGCCTGAGGAAAGAAATGTGTTTCAGAAAGTAAACCGGGAGAGTCGGAGCAGGTTGGAGTGGTTGTTGGTGGGATTATAGACGAGTTAGAAACTAGGGATGCATTGATCCGCACTGATCCGCACTGATCTGCACTGATCTGATCCCGATATTTGATGTTTCAGTATCTGCTAATATCGATCTCTTACCAATATGGAAAAAAGGAGGGAAAAAACCCAGCATGGTGTTGTTTGATGGCACGCTTTGTTGTGTGGAAACAAACTGGGATCTTTCTTTTGTGCAAAGCAACATCAGACTTGGCTTTTAAAATGTTTTACCTGGTTTTAAAAGAAGAGATAAATGCACTGAATTACTTATTTAACAACTGTGCACACACACAGAAACCTTAAATACACTTAAACAATCTTAGGCTACGTTCACACGGCGACGATCAGAAGAGAAGACGCAAAAGTGGCGTCTCGTCTTCATCTTGTTATCTGCGTTCCCACGAGCATCGTCATGAAGAAATCTGCGTGCATACGAGGACGCAAGCGTGTGGAATTTGTTTGGATCTGCACGCCGGGCCTTTAGGTGGTGCTGTGACAGAACTCCACCATGTCCGCGCGCATGCGTACAATCGTTTGTCTCTGTTCCCTTCAAAATTAAAACAACTATGGCGGCGGCGAGGAGGAACAATATTTTATTTGTGTGGACAGATGAGGAGGTAGAATTACTTCTCCAAACAACGTTGTTTTTCCTGTATTGTGTGACATCACACGCATGCCACGTGAGCACGGCGTCAGCAGGTCCGTGCAGACGAGGGCGCAACAGTGTTGCGTCCTCGGGAATTCCACTTTGGAATGAGTCTTCAGATTTTTGCATCTTCAACCCAGAATAACGCCGTTGCCGTGTGAACAAAAGGCACTTCTGATGAAATATTTTGCTGTTTTTACCCACAATCGTCCTCGTGTGAACGGCCCCTTAAAGTAGCTTCACAAGCTTGGTCTCATATGTATAAATATAACTAAACTTCCCCTGATTCAGTCAGTGCAGTTAAATAAATGTAAAATAATAAAATGCTGAACAGTGGTTTGACCTCCGCAGTTAAACGTAAAAATAAACGGGACAAAAACGTCTTTATAATGGTTCAGTCAGAGCAGTTAGGAATTTAAAATCCAAATAAATGTAAATGGGCTAATAAAAGAGCTGAAATTGAGGAAAAATATCCGCTTGGTTATATCTTAAATCTATTCACAATGGATTTGTACTATTGTGAAAATAGAAAAGATCCATGACAAAAGGAGCCGAATAAAACAAACACTTCATCAGAGTGTTTTAAAGTTGTACTTCCATGGTCATTTCATTAATATTTCTGTGTTCTCCATTATTATTGAATGCATTCTGCATCGTTTCTGTTTAAAAAACTTCTGGTATCTTTGTATCCAGCTGTATTTGTATACTAGAAGAGAGGCTTGTGGTCCAACGGCAGCTTTTCCGGGTCCTTCTCATGAAGTTCCGTCTGATTGGCTGCCTCCCATGAGTGTATGAAGGAAGCTCCGCCCTCCGCTCTTATTTCGTTACAGACAGGAAATGGAGCCAAGTTTGTTCCGCCATGCTAACAAACAATTAGCTAATTAGCTTCTCAACTCCGAAGCTACAGTCGTGCTGTCTTCACTTCTAGTGTGTAGTGGAGGGTTACCTGCCTTCCAATGGACAGATAGAAACCCCACGTGGGATACGCTATTTGCAATGTGACGTAGAAGTGCAAGGCTGTTCCCGATTCGCTCTTTTCTTCGTATTGTTTCTCTGATGAGAAAGCACAGCCGACTGGGGGGGAACGCAACGCTAGCAAGTCAGCATGTGTAAGTAAACAAGGGGAAACCCTCCGTATTTCAGAAGGAGCAAGTTAAACGGGTTTTCAGTGGAAGGAGGCCTTTAACATGGAGGTCATTTCCAATCCAGCGGATTGGATTTAAAAAACCAAAAACTACTCTACCACATGCTGCAGTGGATACGCTCGTCGCTCAGTATAAAACTTCTCATGTCCAAAAAGATTAAGTCATTTTTTTTCTTCTTACCGACAACCTGTCGGCACCTGTGGGATTTTTACCTGCGTAACGTGGGAAAGCAAACTGCTGTAGGACTCTTCACTGAGCAGCGACAGGAGACGCAGGCAGCGGGCTAGCAACGTAGCAGCTGCGACTCGTGTTTGTTTACAAAGGCCAAACAGCCTCCGTGCGGTGCGTCGGTAACGTGTGATGTCACTCAAAGCATAAGGATACACTGAATACATCTGCACCAACGGATCGGCTCATTTTTACGATCCCCGATCTGAAGATCAGATCGGTGCATCCCTGTTAGAGACCAGAGACCCACGTTCCTTTTATCAAACTGTGTCCAGTTTTGTCTCTTTCATCTAGAGATGAACGATCCAGTACGATACCGATACCTGGGCTGAGCATATCAGCCGATACCAATCCAATACTACTGTTAAATGAATGAGCATATACTTTGCGATGTCAGTGAAGGTGCGACAAACATTTAGCTTTGTTGAAACAGTAACACAGTTATAATTATACTTTATTTGTTAATAAATAAAACTAAGTTTACATTAGCGGCAAAAAGAAATAAATATCACTTTTCTGCTCTGAGTGATGACATAACCGGCCTTGCAAACATAGGATTGAAGTGACTGGATTGCTGAAACTGTGTCGCTGTTTATGATTAAAAAAAAAAGAAATAACTGGATCGGAATTCTGGATCGGCCTCATTTATCCGATATCTGATCCTGGTAATTATTCAATATCAAAGCCGATATCTGATATGGGTATCGGATCTGTGCATCTTTACTTTCATCTGCAGTCTCAAACACTCATACTGTGAACTTTATGAACTTGTTTTGCACCTGTTGCTATGGTAACAGCGCCGAGCTCGCGGGGAGCAGCTGACGGCAGAGAGGAGGGTCCGGCACATCTCCCCCGACACTGTGACCAAAGCTGGAAGGAAAGCTGACAAAGAGAACGTGGTGAGTTTCCCCTCCGTCTGAACGCGGGAACGTGGGACTGGGGGCCGCTCCGTCTTTGAACTGGTTTTCTGTGCGTACAGGTGAACAGCCCATTAAACGTTCCTGTGATGGGGAAAGCAGGACTGGTTGTAAAAAACCCAGATTTTACTTTTCACAAGGATAAAGTCTTGAAAGTTTCTAAGGTATGTAAAACCGTTTCATCACTGCAAAGAAAATGAAGTCAGATGAAGTTATTTTGTTTCAGGCGTTCTCCATAAAGCCTTACAGGCCCGTTCATTCTGCCCCCCTTCACTCCCATTATATGGATATACGCGGCTCTACGACTAATCTAAATATCGTTGGAAGGAGTCAGAGTGATACAGAAATGTTACTGATAAGTAAATGCATAAATTCCTGGAAATAAGGTCCAGGCTGAAAAAAATGAAGAAAAACCCTAAACTTGACCTGGATCAGGGCGATCAAATCTCACCGAGCATCCACCGTTCAGTGGAGTCATGCACGAGCAGAGCAGCTTCCTTCTCTATTTGTTGGTGCTGCACAGAGCGATGCACCTGCAAACACAAGCTCAGCCGCCAGCCGTCACACACGTTCACACGGCCAGCAGATGTTTTACATCGAGGTTGTTGATGTTTTCGGATTTATTTTAGCTGCTAAATATTCTCAGTAATAAAACATCGGCTTGAAAGTCATTGCATTTTGCTAATATCCTTAAAAAGTGAACCACTATGGGCCCTTAAGTGAGGTCAGGTCTTTAAGCTCATATGTGAGTCAAGGCAAGTGACTTCCTAGATTTCCTTGAGATTTCCTAACAGAACGACAAAAACTCGTAAGATTTCGTATATTTTTCCCACCCTTACCAAATATCCCAATTTTGGGATATTGTTTTTTTTTTTTTTTCTTTCTCAGGAGAGGAAAATCCAGGTGGTTCTCTGATACATATTCTATTCACATATTCTATTAGTTTTATTTAAACAGCTGTCATTAAGTTTGACTTCTACATAAAACAAATTAAGGTATTTTTCTAATTTTGCACAAGAAATGAATATTACATTTTTATTTATTTTTCAGCTTTAATATCTGTATCAATATCGGTTATCGGCCTACATGAGTTTTAAAATATCGGCATATCGGCCAAAATTCCAACATCGTGCATCCCTAATTACAAGACCATGCAATGTGCGCACTCTCTTCACCACTTACTCCTGTCTTCACTTGCAATGGAACATCGTCTTCCTCTCCGGTTTTTATATATTTGTACAAACTCACATGCTGACGTGTGATTGGCCGCATGGCCTCCACAGTGGTAAGTCAAAACAAAGTACTACTATCTAACCTGGGAAAACCGGTCTGTTTCACTATGAGCACCGACTCTGAGCCGGGTCTTTTGAGCATGACGCATCAGTAGGAAGAACCCTGTAGGTAAGGGATGGGCCATCATCGTGAACGGGTCAGTACCGCTCAGCGTTGTGTTGGTAGTTAACAATACTGTAGAGAGTAAAACACGGTAGTAAGTTTACCTCCAGGATTCCTGCACCACCTCTTTGTGAAAAATATGACTACATTGACTTCGACGTGAAGAAACGATGATGCAGTCCAGCTTGTTTATGGAGGTTTCTTAGGAATACGGGGGAAAATGTTCTGGACTCAGACCGGATTCTGGTTCAGAACCAGGAAGCTGAGTTGTCGTCTGTGTTTGTGGGGAGGGTCTGGGTCAGATGCTGGATGAATGTTAACTCCTCTTCCTCTCCGCAGGACTCTCCATCAGCGTACAGGATGTGTTTCTCTCCGGCTCAGGAGGTCTCGCGGTAGAACCCAGCGCCCCCCTCCCATCTCAGACCGGACTTGGACAGTATTAACATTAATATTATTATTATTTCTGGCGTGTGCTGTTCTGGTTTCAGTGTTGTGGGTCCGTTTCTGACTGTGATGCAGCAGCCGGGACCAGTTGAGCTAAACCAGCAGCAGAAACGGTTTCCTGTCCGTCTACAGGACCAGCGGTCCCCGATCCCGAGGGCAGCCGTCCACAGAGGCTGGCAGGGTTCTGGTTCTGGTTCTGGTTCTGCTGGTTCTGCTGGTTCTGAGCTGCTGCTGGTCGTGTTCCTGATGATGTTTACATGTTGGACAATGTGTGTGTTTCTGTGTGTTTACTGGAGCTGTGATGACTTCTGCTCTTATTTCTGGTTGTTGTGTTGCGTCTCCATGGTAACTGATGAGTCAGCTGACCACCTCAACATTAACAGTAGCATAAGAGAGTTTAGATTTCTGTCACGTGTGAATGTTTTCTGGGATTTGTTTTTATGTTTTAGATTTTTTTAAACTTTTTTACTTCAGCCTCATGATGAAGGAGAAGTCAATCGTTTAGTGGTTCACAGCGACTGGATTAAACTGGTTTGATTTAAAGACAGATTTGTTGAAGGTTAGTTGAAAGTTGAAGGAGGGTTATTTAGTCCGTTTTAAACTGGTAGGTGTGTGTTTGGTTTCCGAAGCAGCAGAAAGAAGAGCGAACAGACAATATTTAATGTGCTGAAAAACACGTTTCTCTATAAAAATCTTATGTTTTAAAACCAACAACTGGTGTAAATCCATAAAAACTCAGTAACAATGAGTTTGGAAATGCTGATGTGTGAACGGTTCGCTGCGTACTCGTCTGCATGTCTTTCATCTCATCAGGTTTAGGCAGAAACTTGTTTTATCTGCAAAGGGAAATATTTTGTAATGCTCCTTTAAGTCTTCACATATTTTTACTGAGAACGTTTGAAATGGAAATGAATATTTTCTGTGTTGTGAGTGCAGCAGTTTCAGGTTCCCAGCTGTGTTTTTATCAGCGATGGGAATGAAAAATGCCGAGTCATGTTGGGACGGATGAAATCTTCCCTCGGCTGCTGCTGGGAATCCGTTACGGCTGCAGCCAGGTGTGCAGGTACGGAGGAAGTTGTCAGGATGGGTTGTTGAAGCGTCGCTGGTGAACACTAAACGTTGTCGCCTCCTCCAGCAGGAGAATGTTACTTTCATGCCGTCTTCATCGTCTCAGCTCGGCTGCTTCGGTCATGTTCACTGTGATTTCCGCTCCGCTCAGATGGAGCCGTGTGAGGTACGAAACTTCTTTCCGCTGTTACAGGACACGTGATGAAATTTAGCTGCACCTTATTTCTTCATTTTTGAGACAAACTGGTCACTCTTAACTTTTCCAACATGATGTTGAACTCGTCTGTGATTTTTGTGGTTTAAACTGTGGTTACTGATTTTTTTGTAATTTTCTGTAAACTGAGCTAACCCTGTATATTGGATTCCTTGGCAAACCATCTGCTTTGGATTAAACCTTTTTTATAGCTGACTTGTGTTTGTCTTTAATCTGTATTTCTGCACCCTCTACACCAGAACCTTTCAAAGTGGGGGCCACCAGGGGGCGCTATAAGGGCCTCAGAAAATTGGAAGGAAGCTAAGAATAAAAACTGTTTAAATGTTAAACAAATGTATTTTAGTGGATTCTGTTTTTCCTCTCTTCCTCTTCTTTCCTTTTCTCTGTTTCCTTTCTTATTCCTCTGTTCTTTCTTTTCTTGAGGCCAGAGTTGAATGGATGGGTATAGAAAATGTTTAAATAAAAAAAGATAAAATGAATAAAATGATATAAGTGGGCCTTTGTTATAAGCTCCGCTTGGTAAGAAAACTGTTCAACAGAATAAAGCAATCAGATTTCCATTTGTTGCTTCGATGCTGGACAGGACAAGTTAGAAAAAAAAAAAAAAAAAAAAAAAAAAAAAATGAAAAACAAATGTAATTATTGAATAATGAATAAAAGTAGGGAAATACTCTCCATAAGTTGATGTTTCTTTACATATTTTGTAGCATTGTCTCTGGTTTGGGGTCCCTGACCAGAAACTAATCCAGTTTAGCATGGTAAAGTCTGGGAAGGCTTCTTCAGGTCCACTGTAGCACAGAAAGATACAGGAAGTTGTTCCTGCTGGCAGCAGGTAGCTAGTACACAATAGTGTACTAAAGCTGATAAAGTATTTAGTCATTTCATTACATTTAGGAGGTGATTTTTATCCATCACCAGCTCTGCTGGGTGTCGCTGCAGTACTCACTTTCATCCACTAGGTGGTGCTGCTGGACTGTGTAGGAATCTGATTATTGTCCAAAACCCAGCAAGTTTTTTCTTCACGATAACAGAAATTATCTCCAGTGGGCCGGACAGTAAAATGACCTATAAATGATTAGAACCTTATGTTTTGACTTTGTTTTAATACAAAAGTACAAGTACATATTTAAGATGTTTCCGTTTAATGAAGTATTTAAGAAAACATTAAGAACAACCTGAAATTTCTGGAGAAAAATGAAGTTGCCTCAGTTACATATTCACATACTTGATTTATACATGTTTTGCTTAGTTTAATTATACATCTGTACAAAATATACATGAAAATATATTCATCTAAAAATCTATCAATGTTTGACTTTTATGGTCTTGTTGAATTTTAAAATTATTCATACCCTCAAATTGAAGAGGAAGAAACACAGCTGTCAGTGAAATAAGATGGAATTGACTGAAGTCACAAAGAGAAAATCTATGAAAACCATGACATTGATTTTGAATTGTGGTTTAAAAGAAATATAAAAAATACACAAAAAAGTAAATGTGCATGATGGAGCTCAAAAGCTAAAATTTTACTGGGCAACATGTTGAGGCAATCACTGCAATCAGGTGTTTTCTCTAATATTCAAAAAGACTTCTACACCTGTTGACCAGGATGTTGGTCCACTGTTCATTGGAAAAGTGCTCTGTGTCTGAGAGAGTTTTGTTTGTTTGATTTTCTTTATTATTTCCAACCACAATCCAAAAGCAACATTTCACTTAATTTTAATTTTGTAAATTTTTATTTAATTTTAGTTTCTTTAGTTTCTTGTTATTTGAATTACTATTTTGAATTTAGCCTTTTCTTTATTTCAAGGGCATAAATAATTGTGAGGACGACCGTATATGTGTGTGTGTGTGTGTGTGTATAAGTATGTATGTATGTGTATATATATATATATATATATATATATATATATATATATATACGTATGTATAAAAATGAAGTCAATACGATGTATATAAAAAAAACCTAGATTATCTAAATAATTAAATAAAATGATTTATTTACATATTTAATCTAATTAACACATTACAAACATATCTCATTGATATGTGCATCAATAACATGTTAAATAATAAATATTTAACTAAATAAATGAAAAACTTTACAGATAAATCAATAACTCAATAAATATGTAACTAACTAAATAGATATGTAAATTTTTTTTAAAATATTATTTGTAGGCATTTATATTGTGGAAGATATATGTATATTTATTTATGAATAAAACGGCATTCCATAAATCACATCTATTCCCAGTATCTAGAAGAGAAAATCCAGTTTTCTACATAATGATCAGAGGAACTTTTCCAGATCTCATGATTGCCTAAAATGTTCTTTTAGGAGCCTCCTCATGCTCATTTGCTTGTTTTATTTTATTTCATTTTTTAAAAATTTTTTGTTCATATCAAATCTTTCTGTTGAACTGTAATTTGAAGATCAATGTCATGATTTTCATCAAATTTTTTTTCATTAATTTTGTGACAGAGTTTTTTCCCCCCTTCTTTAATGGGAGGATACAGTATGAATAAGTATATTTAATTCCTTTACTGGAAGAGAATTCTGAATGTTAGTGTTCATGATTTTCATTATATACATCAATAAAAACACGTTTGACTAATGCATTCAGTTGTGTTTATAATCTGGATTGTCTCTTTCCCTGAAACCTTTGGCGAGTGGCAGATCCGACTGGGCAGTAACTCTCCGGATCTACTGGCCACGCTGGCCTGCAGGGCTCTGCATGCACGGGTAATTTCCTTCTAGGATGAATGTTTTTTTTTTTTTAATTTTAAGATGCTAAACTACAGATGTTTGTGATCAGAGCACTTTTAAAAGTCAAATACACACTCATAACGCAGGAATGATGAAACAAGGTCTCTCATTTGGTTCCAAGGATCAAGAAATCTGAAATAAAACCTCATTCTGATGGTTTTTATTATTGATCATTTGGAGGTTTCTTCTTCTGACACATTATTGAACTTCTGCAGTGTAATTCAAACCGGAGCAGTTGTCAGATGAGCCAGGATTTCTCTGCACCAGTTCTTACTTTGACAGGTTCATGTGGAAGTTTTCACCCAGGAGTTTGCTGGTTCAACGTTTTTCATTTTTCTGTCATTTCTGATCTTGTCAGTAGTTCCATCCTCTGCTGTCGGTGACATGAACAACGTGAAAATCTGACAGACAAAAGCATCTGCTCTGTCCTTCAGAAATCAATTCAGACGCGTCTGCAGACCCCCCCCCTCACACACCACAAAAAGTCATTATAGTCCCAAAAATAACACGGTCTAACCCCCTGGAGATGTCAACATCTTGTCCCTCCCTTTGTTGCAGTTTACGGCCAAATGAGTGGTTGAGCAGCCGGGATCTGCCGGTTGGTTGCCATCACTCCTGGAGCACGGCTGGTGAAATGAACCTGTCTCAGAGTCTGCAGGGAGGACACAAAATGAGAAATCATCACTCATGTAAGCTGACAAATGAAAGGTGGATGGGCTTTCCCCCTTCAGCTACAGACAGATGATGGAAAGGGTCAATCGGTCAGAGGAAATTTATTATGTTTCAGCATAATTCATGATAAATCAGTTTGTATTTGGGGGCGTTTGCCAACCACAGAGCTGATTTTTCACCGTTTTCTTCTTTATTTCAGAGCTGAAAGCTGACTGAAATATTTCAGTGGCAAAAAAGATTGGGGCTGCGATGATATGCTTTTATCTGGATTCGATTCTTAAGGATATTTTGGGTGTTTTTCCAGAAACAGACACAGTCGTCCCCAAAATTATTCATACCCTCCAATTAAAGAAAAGACTAAATTTACAATAGTAATTCAAGTAAAAAGAAACTAAATAGACCAATAATACATAAAAATTGACAGAATTTTGATTTAGTGAAATAAAATATTGCTTTTGAACTGTGGAAATAATAATAATAATAATAATAATAATGAACCAAACAAAACTGTCCCAGACACATGAGAGCACCTTTCCCATGAACAGTGGACCAACATACCTGTCAACAGGTGTAGAAGACTTTTTGTACATTAGAGAAAACACCTGATTGCAGTGATTGACTCAATGTGTTGCTCAACAAAATTTTAGCTTCAGAGCCCCATATGCTTGTTTTTTTTTTTTTAAATTTTTTTTTAAATTTTTTTTTTTTTTTTAAAAAATAAAAAAAAAGCGAGAGGGGAGGGGGGAGAGAAAAAAAAAAAAAAAAAAAAAAAAAAAAAAAAAAAAAAAAGAAAAAAAAAAAAAAAAAAAAAAAAAAAAAAAAAAAAAAAAAAAAAAAAAAAAAAAAAAAAAAAAAAAATAAAAAAAAAAGTAAAAAAAAAAAAAAGAAAAAAAGAAGAGGGAAAAATAAAAAAATTAATATATATTTTAAAAAATAAAAAAAGGGGGGGGGGGGAAAGAAATCAAAAAAAATAAAAAGAAAAATAAAATATATAAAATTATATACCAAAATATTCCTTCTGAAAAAAAGTCTTGATTAAAAAAAAAATGATCATTCACTAACCAGACATATCTTCTCAATTAAACTTGTAGAAATTAGTTGGGAGGCAAATTCATTTCTGATTAAGAAATAATTATTTTAGTATAGTTAAATAATAAAAAAAAAATATTTAATATAAAGAAAGATTTAAAACAAAAAAAATAAAAAAAAAATTAATTTTTATGTAATTTCTAATTTTTTCTAATTTTCCAAATTCAAATTCTGAAGTTCCCGGAAAATCGGAAGGCCCGAAAATCGTCCAAAAGTCCCAAGAACGCAGTGAGGAATCTTAGAATGGGAAAAGGGGAAGAAAAATGGAAAGAAGAAAAAAAATTCTCATTTTCAATCATGAAAATGTTTACCATTATGGCCGAGAGTATCTCAATGAATAGCGTAGCGCATAATTATTATTAAATATATACTAATTTCTATTTACATTACTTAGAGAATAAAATGTAATATTGCCATCATGCTTGTTTACTTGTTTATTTTTTGTGTCTTTGTTTTTAATATTGCTCTCAAACCACAATTCAAAATCAATGTCATGATTGTCATAGAATTTTTATTTATTATTACTTTTGTCAATTTCAACTTATTTCACTGACAGCTGATTTTTAAAAATTCTTTAATTGGAGGGTATGAATAATTTTGAGGACGACTTTGTAATGTAATTTCATTAGGAAGTCTAAGAAAATCATTTCGCCCTCTGCTGGAGAAAAACAGTACTTTTTCACATCCAACACTAAAATGAAACATTTAGATTTTAAATTTGACAAAAAAAAAAAAAAAAAAAAAAAAATTGAACAAAAATTTTGATTCTAAAAATCGCCCCCAATTTTTTCCCACCTATATAAATGCAGCGGTCTAAAATAAAAAGTGTATTTTCTGCCTTGTGCCACTGTAATGTATTCATTCTATAGTCCTTAAAAGAGCCCTTTAAAACTCACATATTTAATCCTATAGGCAAAAATGTCACCATCGCAAAAACTTGTAGAAATAAATATTTTTCCACTTCAGCCTGAAATATGGATGTCAATTAATAATCATATGCAATTTTTCATTTTTTGTTTGATTAGAAGACTCAGCTTTCCATAGCATAAAATAATAAAATAATATCTAAAAAATTGTTTGAAAATAGTGGTGGAATCTGATGGATAGATATAGATAAATATAAAACCGAAGTAGAGATGGCTGATATTATCGGCCGATATCTGCATTAAAATGTGATATCTGAGAAAATCAGTTTAGTTTTTTATCGTACTGATATTTTTACTAGCTAAATCTTGTGAGATCTTGTTCCATCAGCATTGGTCCAGCATGTCTAAAAGTCCCTGTTATTGTGGAAGAACTTCATTTCCCAGCATTCCTTGCAGAGTCATGTGACTACAGTGCAGCTGCTGCTGCTACAGACTGACTTGCTTTGAAGCTGCTTATAATATGTCTGGTTTTAAGTTGTTGGTTAAGTTACCAAGTTGTCAGAAACATTATAATTAGCAACATGTTGGCTAATACCTGCTAGTATCTGATATCTGGCAGCCAGATGTCCAAAATAAACTCCTCTGGTTATTGATCTTTGCTCTCGGAGCAGAATGTAGTTGTATTTCTCAAAATGTGAGAGATACAACCTCACAGTTGTCTGCATAGATTGGTATTAGTTGATATCAGATATTGGAATTTAAGAATTGGACAATATCGGTATATCGGATATCGGTAAAAAAAAAAGAAGCAAATATTGAACATCCATAAACAGAAGTCTGGAAGCGTAAATGGAATTACAGCAGTTTTCAATGGGGCGTTTTTTGTACTCTTTTGATCAAATGTGTAGGTTTTTTTGCAGCTTAGCCAATGAAGGCAAATTTAAAAGAACTGACATTTAAATGAAAAATAAAAAAAAAAAAAAAATTCTTTGGGATGTTTCAGCTGGACACAGCCAGAGCCGCATGAAATGCCGGTCGTATCTTTATCAGGTGAACGCTGAATCAATCATGAGGAAAAAAAAACACCAGCTTCTGCAGCAGATTTGTAGTTTTGGTGTGTTTTCTGCTCTTTATCTCTGACAACTCAGATTTTGTGCCCTCTTCTCTCTCTCTCCTTGGAAATGTGGCGATGACAGAAGCTGAAGCCAACGTTTCTGTGGAGATTTGGTGGAAAAGAAAAATCCCAGCCAGGCTGCATTTGAATTTCAAAGCCTCGCCAGTGAATTCATAATAGACTCGTGAGTAAGCTCTGTGGCAGCTTATGGTATTCTAGTTATGCCAGGACCCCCCCCCCCATTTCAGCCTAAGTTCTTGCAGAGTCGTGACAAAAAAAAAAAAGAATATTTGAATGACATCAGAACTTTTTTATAGTTTCTTTTCCTCACAAACACTTTCTTCTCTGAAGTTTCCCAGTTGGATGCTTGAGGGTGATCACGACTCGCTCTCCTCCCCCTCCCTCCCTCTCTCTCCCTCCTCATCATGTCCGTGGAGTCCTGGGCTCTTTTCTTCCCTGAGGGAGGCAAGTGCATGTGGGCGAGAGAGCTGAGAGAGAGAGAGAGAGGGAGAGGGAGGCTGCTGTCACTGGAGGTGGCGGCTCCTGCTCCGGTGCCTGTGAATAGATGCGAGTTCACCCTGGGTGCTGCTGTGTGGGTGTGTTGGGGTGGGGGGGCTCCAGCGTGGGAGGAGTCTCCGTGCTGTTATTTGTAAAAGCTTTTGATGGATGATTACTCTGTGTGTGTGAGATAGAGGCAGTGAGGGACCCCCCCCCCCCCGCCTCTTTTTTTCTAGTGGCTCACTGTTCGCTGCACAATGACTCAATGAAAAGTGGAGGGAGGCGCACACACTGTACGCAGCAGAGAAGAGGAGTGCAGGAGCTGTGAGGAAGAGGAGGATATACTTGTCTTTCTCCTCTCTGGGATCAAGCGGCGACGGTTCAGCTGCAGCTGAACTTCACCTGACTGCCGCCTGTGGAAGCGTTTCTCCTTGTTCTTGTCCACTTCTGAAAGGAGCTGGAGGTGTCCGGTCCCCCCCAGGCAGAAGGAGGCTGGTGTCTGCAGGAGCGCAGGATGCCTGCCGGGAGAGGAGCCGGGTCAGGAGGCCGGGGGGTGACGGCAGCAGCGGCGACCCGGGGTCAGACCCTGCTGGTGTGGGGCGCTCTGCTGGTCCTGGCGGGGCGGGGAGGTGCAGGAGCCTGTCCCAGTCCCTGCAGCTGTCTGGGGAGTACGGTGGACTGCCACGGCCTGGGTCTCCGCTCTGTACCCAAAAGCATCCCCAGAGGCTCGGAGAGGCTGTGAGTACTCCTTCAGTCACCCTTGTTTTTCTGTGAGCATGAGGGGAATCCTGCACAGTGACTTCATGTTGCTGCTTAATCCGGGTTTATGACTTAGTCTGGTTTGTAAGTCAGGCTTAGAGGAGGAAAAGCAGACATTCCTGCGCGTCTGTCAGATGCTTGTGAGTCAAACTGGGAGGGAGTTGACTCAGTGATGAGCAGTTATTTCATGTGTTCAGTTCAGGCCAGCAGGCTGGTTTCATTTCTCTCTCACACTCTGCAGCATCATTTCTCCTCTTACTCCTGCAGCTGAGTCAAATTTCACATTTGATGTTTCTGTTTTTTTATTTTTTTAACTCCATATTTTCAGCAAACCTCTCATCTTCTACTTGACTAGAGCTCCCTGTAGAGGAGGTAGTCCAGAAGATGTCTGCAGACATCAGGAAGCGTCAGTACTAACATGTACCATAGCAACATGATGGGAGAAACTCTACCAAGCATCAGCATCCGAACCAAACAGTTCAGAGCCCAACACTTATATGGGAATGTAATAAAGCATGAAGACAGTTCATGTCCACTTTAGAACTTCTGCTCATTCCTCCAAACAAACGAGGTGTCGTATGAAAGCAGGAACTCTGCTGGTTGCAGAGACGTCTCTCTCATCACTGTGGGACAGAAACTCTGGGAGCTGCAGCCAATCAGAAACCAGCTCTGACTTTTGCTGTTTTTATTCCGGCTCTAAAAAGCTCTGCTAATGTGTCTCCTTTGACTCTGTGTTTGAAATGAATCATGAAGGTCCTGCTGGTTTCCATGGAGATGAAGGGGGTTTAGAGTGAAGGGTTCATCTTCCCATCATTTACGATGTCAGGCCTCACTTCTTTCTGGATCTCATGGTGTTTCTAAGGTGAATGTGGGGGGGGGGATCCCTGGATTCTCCAGATTCTGACCATTGATAGAGGTGTTCATCTTCATCATCTTCATCATCATCGGCTGATGGCTTCCTGAGATATTTACCTGCATAACACCTCTATTAAAACAGCTGGAAAACTGCTCAGCTTCACTTCTAACTTTTACTGTGGCACAGTTTCTCCTCACACTTACTTTACTCGCTCCTAGGATTACTTCACTGTTCCTAGAATTACTTCACTCGTTCCAAGGATTACTTTATTCGTTCCTAGGATTACTTCACTGTTCCTAGGATTACCTCACTTGTTCCTAGGATTACTTTATCCGTTCCTAAGATAACTTCACTCGTTCCAAGGATTACTTTATTCATTCCTAGGATTACTTCACTCGTTCCTAGGATTACTTCACTGGTTCCTAGGATTACTTTATTCATTCCTGGGATTACTTTACTCGTTCCTAGGATGACTTAACTCTCCTAGGATTACTTCACTGTTCCTAGGATTACTTCACTTGGTTCCTAGGATTACTTTACTCGTTCCTAGGATTACTTCACTCGTTCCTAGGATTACTTTATTCATTCCTAGGATTACTTCACTGGTTCCTAGGATTATTTCACTGGTTCCTAGGATTACTTTACTTATTCCTAGGATTACTTCACTCGTTCCTAGGATTACTTTTATTCATTCCTAGGATTACTTCACTCGTTCCTAGGATTACTTTATTCGTTCCTAGGATTACTTCACTGTTCCTAGGATTACTTCACTGGTTCCTAGGATTACTTTATTCATTCCTAGGATGACTTTACTCGTTCCTAGGATTACTTCACTCGTTCCTAGGATTACTTTCTTCATTCCTAGGATGACTTTACTTGTTCCTAGGATTACTTCACTCGTTCCTAGGATTACTTTATTCATTCCTAGGATTACTTCACTGGTTCCTAGGATTATTTCACTGGTTCCTAGGATTACTTTCACTGGTTCCTAGGATTACTTTACTCATTCCTAGGATTACTTTTACTCATTCCTAGGATTACTTCACTCGTTCCTAGGATTACTTTCTTCATTCCTAGTATGACTTTACTTGTTCCTAGGATTACTTCATTCGTTCCTAGGATTACTTTATTCATTCCTAGGATTACTTCACTGGTTCCTAGGATTATTTCACTGGTTCCTAGGATTTTTTCACTCGTTCCTAGGATTACTTTACTTATTCCCAGGATTACTTTACTCATTTCTAGGGATTACTTTACTCGTTCCTAGGATTACTTCACTTGTTCCTAGGATTACTTTAATTATTCCTAGGATTACTTTACTCATTTCTAGGATTACTTTATTCGTTCCTAAGATTACTTTACTCATTCCTAGGATTACTTTACTCATTCCTTTCATTATTTCACTCGTTCCTAGCATTACTTCACTTGTTTCTAGGATTATTTTAGCCATTCCTGGGATTACTTTACTTTTTCCTAGGGGTACTTTACTCATCCCTAGGATTACTTACTTGTTTCTAGGATTACTTTACTTTATCCTATAATTATGTTACGCATTCCTAGTACCACTTTAGTAATTTCTAAGATTACTTGACTCATTTGTAAGACTACTTCACTCATTCCGAGAATTACTGTGCTGGTATCCTCTGGTTACCACGCACAGTAATTTGGTTTCCTTTTAGGAGGAGACAACATTTACAGTCTCTTCTGTGTTCCAGGTGAATTTATTGTGACACAGTCACACATATCTGGATTCGGACTCTGCTGTAGTAATATCACATGTCTCAGCTTTCCGTCGAGACCAGGATTATACATGCAGCTTGGAAGTTGTGAAGATATATTTAATTTCTGTTTATTTCAAACAAGAGGTAGAGAAAAAATATGTCTCATTAGAAAGAGATAAACAAAAAATTAAATACTGTATTAGAAAAGGGGCCTGAGATATACATACTATCACAACACATTATATTTTATATGAGGAGAAGGTTTTTGGCTGACAAGGTCACCAAAAGGTTCCTCAAACATTTCTGACAGTGACACGGCTGAACAGTTTTATCATTTACAGAAATTCCTTCAGGATGAGTGAGTGAAACGCTTTGTTGTAATTTAAAGTCAGTATTTCATACGCTGATGTTGCGGCTTTGGTGATTGAAGTGTGATGAATCTTGCAGGTATCGTATATGGTGTTTGTGTCTTCTACTTTGAAACTAGGACGTGTTATTTTAACACAGGCCTTTTCACGTCTGACCTCCCTCGCCTCCTTCTGGTTCAGCTGCTGCCTTTCAGTCACGGCCAGAGTTAATGAGAAACCCTGTTTTTTTTCTTCCATTTATTCTGAATTTGTGACGGCTGGATGCTGGAGTAAATCACCATCTCTAGGAATGAACACTGACTGTTTCAGTCTGTCGAGGTGAAGCTAGGATGTTGATGTCTCCAGCTGGCGACAGAAACGAGAGCAAGAACTCAAGCAGTCCGCCTTAAATGCAAAAACAACCTCTTCATCTCCTGTGATGGTGATTCTTCTGTCCACCGTCTGTCCCTGTGTCTGTATGTTTGGTCCTCGGTGTGGGGGGAACATGTATGTGCTTGTACATGCTGAGCGTATGTGTTTATTTCAGGTTCTAGAGTGCAGCGTATGAATAATAGATGATTGTCAGGGGTGCCAGCAGAGATACATTATCCTTCCTCCTTTTTGGTTTACTGTAGCGTGGAGGATGTTTTCCCCTCTGAGGCGCACAGCTTTATGATCAGGGATGGAGGCCGGTCCAGGAGAAATGGCCTGGAAAAAGCTCTGAGAACTACAGACCCACTTTTCTAGCTGAAGAGGGAACGCCTCTCTGCAGAGTGACAGTAAACGGCAGAGATGAAGGTAAATAAAAATCATGCTGTGGCTCAGATGAATTAACTTTAGTGTATTGGAAAAGTTCAAATAAATCTAAAGATGGAACAGAAATTCACATCTGCTGGGCTCTGCTGGACCAGAGCTGATATCGTCCCGGATGACTGGAGTTTGATATGAAGGCAGATCGTCTCTGCCCCAGAACACCTGATAAAAAAGCAGCACGTTGTTTAAAGGAAAGATTTTGTGCCGTTTTATAAGTGATCATGAAATCTTAATAAAACTATGAAACATACTTTGATCAAAGTACCACAGAGATACAAAACAATAGTTTCCATTATATCAGTTCACAGCTGCTGGTTTCAGGCCATTAAAGGCAATGAGATCTGGTCTACAGCTTTGAGGTACCATTGAACCATAAACGCATCAACTTCATCAGGTCTATCTGTTCTACTTCCTGTTAACATGAATCTCTAAACAGCCAATCACACAGCATGATCTAATCACATGGACACAGTGAAGACGACTGAAGTAGAAACTAAGCATCAGAATGAGGAAGAAAGGGGATTTAAGTGACTTTGAACGTGGGATGGTTGTTGGTCTGAGTATTTATTGGGATATCCACCACAACCATCTCTAGGGTTTCCAGAGAATGGTCTAAAGAAGAGAAAATATCCAGTGAGCAGCAGTTGTCTGGACCAGAATGCACCAGAAGACCAGACCTGGTGCCACTCCTGTCAGATAAGAACAGGAAACTGAGGCTACAATTCACACAGACTCACCAGAACTGGACAACAGAAGATGGAGAAACGTTGCTTGTCTGATGAATCTCCATTTAAGCTCCACATTCAAATGCTCGGCTCAGAATGGGCTCTATGCACAGCTCCACCACTTCCTGAACTTAAAGTAGCTCCTTTGTTTCCTGTCTTTTATTACTGGATTAATTAATTAATCCAGGTGTGCCTGACCTCAGTAACTTGCCAGACACACCTAAATTAATCAGTTCATCCAGTAACGAAAGACAGGAAACAAAAGAGCTACCTTAAGTTCAGGAGGTAGTAGAGTTGTGCATAGAGCCCATTTGGTGCAAACATCATGAAAGCATGAATCCATCCTGCCTTGGATCAATGGTTCAGGCTGCTGCTGGTGTGATGGTGTGGGGGAGATTTTCTTGGCCCACTTTGGGCCCCTTCGTACCAACGTGGTGGTTTAACCACCACAGCTACCTGAGTACTGTTGCTGACCATGTCCATCCCTTTATGACCACAGTGGAGCATCTTCTGATGCTACTTCCAGCAAGATGATGCACCATGTCACAAAGCTCACATCATCTCCAACATGACGATGAGTTCACTGTCCTCCAATGGTCTCCACAGTCACCAAATCCCAATCCAACAGAGCAGGGATGTGGTGGAACGGGAGATTCTCATCACTCATGTGCAGCCGACAAATCTGCAACTGTGTGATGCTATCTTCTCAATATGGAGCAAAATCTCAGGAATTTTTCCAACGCCTGGTTGGGTCTATCGCTTTCCTACTGAAAATAGCAGGTTCAATTGGGTTTTCAAACGTGGGTCAACCCAAGTTTATCCATCTGCAGTTTTCAACCCAGAGGGGTGTTGTGTAGTGGGCGGATAGTGGTTAGGGGAAGAGTTAGGGGTGGGTTAGATTTGACCATGCTCTCGTAGGTGTGGTGGGCGTGTCATGTACTAACGTCACTACATGACAGGCCCACTTCACAACACATCTCTGTCTCATGAGCCGCAGATAAATCCTTCTTGTCGACCCGCTAATAATCGACTTTATGCTCCTTTCCAACTGGCGAAAAAAAAGCCAGGTTTGATCCTCCGCTGGCAAGCCTCCTGCCTCTGTCGCCACCGCTGTGTCTGGGTTTGCGTTGATGATGTCATCTGTGTGACAGAAATCAGGAAAGTAAACAATGGAGTCAATGTTCTTTCTTATTACACCTTTGTCGTCAGAATGGATGAAAATCAATTAATGGATGATTTTAGAGCGCAGATAGAACATAGGTGACGTAAATTTGTGGCTGAAGCAGAGTTGTTTTGGTATGTTATTTGAGACATGACTGGCGCAGGGTCACACGTAGGTATGTACCGCCCAACGTCATCACATAAATTTGCAGCTGAACCCGGTTCTGGCGTTCCCACTGCATGCTAAACGGAGCCGAGATGTTTGAGGTGATTTTAACCCGCGTCGCTTGCCGAGTCATATGATGCAGGTCAGTGAGCCTTACTCACTGCCACTAAAAGCCAATTGTTCGTGGGTTTAAGTGGGTTTTTTGGACAGTGGGAAAGGGGTATATGATACCAGAATTAAAGATGGGGTTCCAACCTGGTTCCAAAAGGTGGTCCTGATAAAGGGGACAATGGGTGTAAATTTAAATCCAAGTTATGTTTAATTGTCGTTGAAGCACATTATGACTGTATGAAGGAACAGACAATTTCTAAATCAAGAACTCACATTAGCACACACCAGACAGAAACATATTTTAAAGGAAATCTTATTTTCAAACAGAGAAAATACACAAGACGTGATGTGAGATGCCAGTCAGTGACCATGGACAAGTAAAATAACCACAATGGGGAATCGCTGATTATATCACCTGACTCAGTATGGCATCATCCAGGACTACATGGGAGCCAATATGTAGTCCTGAAGTTTCACATCAGGGACTGGGCTGGTTCTTATCAATGTGGATAAATTAAACAACAGTTGAGCTCTCACTACCCTGCAGTTTTTATTAGCAGGTCTTATTAAAGGGACATTGTGTAATCGGGAGCAGATCCCTCGTACTTTTCATGCTGCGTTCGCGTGAAACCGGGCAGACCGACGACAGCCGCTGCATGTAAAGTTATCACCGGCCTCTATGTGAAGATGTGGTCCGTCAGTTACAGTGACATCAGTCCACATCTGTTCGGTTGTCATGGCGATGTCGTATTGTTTTCCCTGACCCATGTTTTACCGTCTTTCGCTCGGCTTTATTGATTAAAATGACATCTGGTTTGTTACCAACGGCCGTCTGCCCGACTGCACGTGAACGCAGCATCAGTGAGACGCTAGCTTCTCCCCTCTGCAGCGCGGTGACTTTTCAAAGGCATTACCTCGAACTGAGCTGAAAACTCCGGTGTGTCCGGTGAGTTTCTGTGTTTTCCTACCGTCACGCTTCTCCCGAACGCAAAAACATGGCGATACGACATGGCAGCCTCCACCGAGACGACCCGCTCGATGTGTAAATTAATGATACGAACGGCAAATTTAGAACTTAGAGGAGCACTTCAGTTTGTTGATGGGAGTGATTACTGATTAATGAAAAAACACTTTTGAACCAAATAATCAGTTTTTGTGAATAAAACACAGGAGAACTTACACAATATCCCTTTAAAGTTTAATTCGGGTCTCTTGTTTCAGTCCAGTCTGAAGAGCATGCTGGTTTCTCCAGCTTTGTTTATGACTGTCTGGATGATTTCTCTTTCAGCACATGGTTACAGACAGGTCTGTAAACCCCTCTGAAGCAGAGACTCATGATGGGACAGCTTCGGCTCAAAGTTCTGATACAACACACAAAATTCATATGGGTGAAATCTATCAATGAAACGGACCCAGATAATCTCACAAATTCTGATTAACATGATGAACTTCTGTTGTCCTCTAGGACACACTGGGGGTCTCTACTCCCACAGGGGTCCTAGATAATTTAAGGGGGTCACCAAATCATTGTTAAAAAACTGTATAGCTTACATTTATCAAAGGGGGGAGGGGTCATTAGGGCTTTGAAAATTAACATATTAAATCAAAAAGATTAATCTGTGAGATTAGCACATTCATTTTTTAACATCAGTATATAAACAACAAAGTTATCACTTATGTCATATTAAAAATCCACATTTAGTTTAATCTTGATGAGAGAAGTTGATTTTGGGCATGTATGTGTTTTGTTACAGTGGTGAACATAATCCACCAAAAAACACTTTATCCTCCTTATTTCTTACGTTTCTGGCAGTTTTCCAAACTTACAGTTAGAGGATGCTGCAGGACGACCATCTGACGGATCCTCTGATCGTCCTCTGGTAATCAGTCCCTCCAGGATTCTGTGGCGCTCTTTTGTAATCATTGGAACCTAAAATGCCTGATTTGTGGCTCTTTTGAAGACGTGTAGTGGTTTTTAGTGTTCTTTTGCTGACAAAAGAGCCTGGCATTTGTGTATTAGTTGTTAAGTTTTGACCAAGCAGCAAACTCCAGTGAAATAAAGTGAAGCTGATGAGAAAGTGCCAAAAACTGCAGTCCCCCACTTATCTACTAGAGGGTTCAAAAGGCAGTGCAGCCACACATCGGTAATCATCCACCTCTGGTCCAGATTTCTTTCTGAGTCATGCTGAATTGGTTTTTTAAACACAACACTGGATACAGGAGCACTGAAGTAATGGCCAGTTGGCAGACGTGTCAAAACCAGCTCAGAATTCCTTTTACATCTATTTCACTGAAACTTTGAAAGTTAACATTAGGAACGTTTTTTTGACCAGCAGCACTGAAATACACTATTATGCCAAAAGCATTTGCTCACCCATCCAAGTGATCAGAATCAGGTGTTCTAATCACTTCCATGGCCACAGTTGTATAAAATGGGGCACCTATGCATGCCCAGTGTTTTTACAAACATTTGTGAAAGAATGAGTCGCTCTCAGGAGCTCAGTGAATTCCAGCGTGGAACTGTGATAGGATGCCACCTGTGCAACAAATCCAGTCGTGAAATTTCCTCACTCCTAAATATTCCACAGTCAACTGTCAGCTGTATTGTAAGAAAATGGGAGTGTTTGGGAGTGACAGCAACTCAGCCATGAAGTGGCTGGTAACAAAAACTGACTGAGTGGGGTCAGCGTATGCTGAAGTGCATAATGCAAAGAGGTCGCCAACTTTCTGCAGAGTCAATCACTACAGACCTCCAAACTTCTTGTGGTCTTCAGATCAGCTCAAGAACAGTGTGCAGAGAGCTTTATGGAATGGGTTTCCATGGTCCAGCAGCTGCATCCATCCATACATCACCAGGTGCAATGCAAAGCGTGGATGCAGTGGTGGAAAGCAGCCGCCACTGGACTCTAGAGCAGTGGAGGCGTTCTCTGGAGTGACAAATCACACTTCTCCATCTGGCAATCTGATGGATGAGTCTGGGTTTGGCAGTTGCTAGGACAACGGTACTTGTCTGACTGCATTGTGCCAAATGTAAAGTTTGGTGGAGGGGGATTATGGTGTGGGGTTGCTTATCAGGAGCTGGGCTTGGCCCCTTAGTCCCAGTGAAAGGAACTCTGAATGCTTCAGCATACCAAGACATTTTGGACAATTCCACACTCCCAATTTTGTGGGAACAGTTTAGAGCTGGCCCCTTCCTCTTCTTTTATTGCTGCAAGGCCAGCAGCTCCAGGTGTGTTGGATGAGTCATTAGCAGGTGAAGGAGGGAGAAGATGATGGTGGTGTGGAGCCAGGCCAATAGGGGACTATCACGCTTACCGGAAGTTCCCTGATTTTGGACACTTCCTCTTCCGGGCCATGTTAACGACAGCCGTTCCTGCTCTGTTATACTGTTTAAATCGGATAAACTCCAAACATACTAAAGTTTTCATTCCAGACCGAAGTGATACTGGACCAAAGCGATCGATTCGCCGCGGTGAAGGGCCGAACTTTATAATAAAACACACGTTTGTTTGTCGCCGGTGGGGCACAACACCGGCACTTCACAGCATGCTAGCATTAGCCAGCTAGCGTTTACTGACGTGCTTAACATTGTGCGTCTTAAAACACACAAGCATCTGAAAATCGGGTCTGTACCCCCCCGTTTCCAGTGGAACAACTGGGGACTGCCAAGAAAGAAGACGCTTTCAGATGCTTGTGTGTTTTCAGCCGCACAAAGTTAGGCACGTCATCAAGCTAGCTAATGCTTACAGGCTAACACGACTGTATAGTCTGCCGGCCACAAACAAACGTGTGTCGTTTTATTATAAAGTTCGGTCCTTCACTGCGGCGAATCGGTCGTTTTGATCCACTTCTTCCTTAGCATCACTCAGTCTGGAATGAAAACTTGGCATTGGCGTTTATCTGATTTACAAAGTTGAACAGAGTAGTAGCTGGCGGACTACTGTTAGCAGGTTAGCATTAGCCAGCTTGATGACGTGCCTAACTTTGTGCGGCTGAAAACACACAAGCATCTGAAAGCGTCTCCTTTCAGATGCTTGTGGGCAGTCCCCAGTTGTTCCACTGGAAACAGGGGGGGGGGGGGGTACAGACCCGATTTTCAGATGTATGTGTGTTTTAAGACGCACAAAGTTAAGCACGTCAGTAAACACTAGCTGGCTAATGCTAGCATGCCGGTGTTGTGCCCCGCCGGCTGCAAACAAACATGCTACGTTGTTTTATTATAAAGTTCGCGCCTTCACTCTGGAGAATCGCTTTGATCCACTTCCTCCTTAGTATCACTTCAGTCTGGAATCCGTGAAAATTTCAGTAGGGTTGGCGTTTATTCACGTTTTCTACGAAGTAAAGCAGGGATATTGAACTGGACCGGAAGTGGGCTGTCTAACTGTTTAAAACCGGAAGTTCGGAACACGGAAGGGTGATAATCCCCTATCAGAGAGGATTGTTGAAACAGGAGGATTTGCATGTGGAATAAAACAGATGAAGTTAGTTATTGGCGAACGTAACATATATCGTAAGTGTTGTCTACTCTAAAAGGAAACGATTTTACTGTTGATCTGTGTGTTATTTCTACAAAATACTACAGTTTAATAAATTCTGTTTTCTTGTTCTGGCTGGCTTTTATGGTGCTGCAGTTTATCTATTGATACATTAATTTTACACCATTTAAGCCTCGTAATCTGACAACAGAGGCTTTCCTGGAACGTCATGTCTGGATATTGACTGGGATTAAAGGTTCTGGATGCTGACTGGATTTAAATGTTCAGCTGCTACAGGCTGGTTTATCTGAAAAAAACTTTCTTGATACCAGAGACAAAATGAAGCAGTGTTGGATCCAACTCCAGTTCTGGCCCAAAAGAGAGTGTGATGCAGACGAGCCGTCTGTCAGTCTGTCACACACAGACCCAAATGCTCCTATTTTAATTATTGGAGCTGTCTCCCAGTAAGCTGTCCCAGTAACAGCTTACTGGGAACATGTAAACACAGTCAGTGTGACCTTCTGACCTGTGCTGTTCAGTCTGTCCTCACACCATCCCGTGGACTCCGGCAGTGAAGAGCAGCGACTCATTAAGCAGCTGTTTGGTAAAGGTCTTGTTGCCCAATTAGCATGTAAAGTGATCTGAGTGTGTGTGTGCATGCTTGCGTGTGTGTGCATGTGTGTGCGTGGACTGCTAGCCATCGCTGTAAAGTCAGGGCTGTGTGAGAGAAACGGTGTGTGTGTGCAGAATTCCCTGGGAGACAGTCAGCAATAACAGGGTCATTTATCAAGGTGACTGCACCAGTCAAACTAAACACCCTTTTCTATTGGATCGCCATGGCAACGCTGAAAAAAGATGCCCTTTGGGCTCTGATGAGTCTCGTTATTTGAAAAAAAAAGGTGTGAAAAAGAAGAAGAAAAGAATAAATATCCTGTCTTATATTTACACTGAATATTTTTGAGTTAAAAACCATCATTTGATGTATTTTCACTCAGATGTGACGCTTAAGTTTCATGTTCAGGAGTTTCCAGAAGACATTTGTAATCAGAGCCCACAGTAAAGTAGGAATGGCATGATAAAAGTATTCTGAGATGTTGACCTTCCATGGAGGAACTCTCTTCTATCTTATTGTTTTCACTTTTACTGTTTCGCTGTTTGAAGAAATCCCTCAGAGGTAGATGATGGGATGCAGAGGAGTGCAAAAAAGACACATTCAAGAAAAATCTGGAAAACAAGTTTAAGCAAAACAATGTGAGGGATGAGAAAGATCACAGACGACGGACGAGCGAGTAATGCTTTCCATCAGGCTCAGTTTAGAACAACCTTTAGCCTTTCACCGCACCCGACCACCTCCCTCCACGAGCCCACAGCTTTCCTGTCCCACCGCCACTCTGTCACCCTCAAAGGGCAAACTCCGCTAGAAAAGTGTGAAACCAGGAAGTGAAGTTTTTAATTGTAATTGTTTCTTGATCCACAAGGGGTTGGCTCCAAAACAGAGCCAGCTCCCACAGACTCCCATGTTAGGCCTTAACAGCAGAAACTAACATGTTTACAGCCTGGTTCAAACAATCATTTTAGGTTTAATGGGTCAAGTATACCTTCATGTCGACAGTGAGGGGGGTGATTTTTTTTTTTTTATCATAACTCATCCGTTTAGATGTTATTTAATCTTGAAATTACACATAATTAGGGGCGTGTCCTTTTGATTGACATGCGGCAGACTGGAAGCCGGCCAGTGGCTAACAGTTAGCTCCTTGTTTGCTCTTGTATAAGGTCTCAGTCTGCAGCAAAGTAGCAAAATGGTGGTTTTCCCGTCGCTTGGGATGCTAATCTTTGTTAGCTCCTGTTAGTTTCGAGTTAGTTCGGTTAGCATTTAGCCCAGAGTACGTTGGCTGTCAATCATTTGCCCTGTGGCCACGCTATGCCCATTTGAGTATTTTCCGAGAGTGAAGACACACGAGACACGGCAAGATGGCGACGGTGGGACACGCCCAACTGGCTTCACTTTCCTCTATTCAGACATAACCGGATACTACGTCCATCTCTATCAACGGTCTATGGTCCTCCCTGCAGCTCAGTCATGGACCTGAACACATCCTCATCTCCCTCCACATCAGGACATCCTGACCTCCTCTGCCTCCACCTCTGGCTTGTCTGCTTCCTGCAGGCAGGTGAAGAAACAAAACAGCAGTCCCCCCATCACTATTTTTGTTCAGACATGCAACAAATTTGAAATAACTACATTTAATAAATTAGGTTTTTGTACAAGACATAAAAGTAAAGATGAGAAAAACATTTGTTTACTTAGAAAAAGCAAGTTGGATTAAGATCTGGTGACTGGAGACCTTTGGAGTACAATGAACTCATGGTCATGTTGGAGATGATGTGAGCTTTGTGACATGGTGCACCATCCTGCTGGAAGTAGCATCAGAAGATGCTCCACTGTGGTCATAAAGGGATGGACATGGTCAGCAACAGTACTCAGGTAGGCTGTGGTGGTTAAACCGCCATGTTGGTACTGAGGAGCCCAAAGTGGGCCAAGAAAATCTCCCCCGCACCATTATACCAGCAGCAGCCTAAAACCTTGATCCAAGGCAGGATGGATCCATGCTTTCATGATGTTTCCAGCAAATTCTGAGCCTAGCATCTGAATGTGGAGCTGAAATGGAGACTCATCAGACCAGCAACGTTTCTCCATCTTCTGTTGTCCAGTTCTGGTGAGTCTGTGTGAATTGTAGCCTCGTTTCCTTTTCTTAGCTGACAGGGGTGGCACCCAGTGAGGTGTTAGAGATGGTTGTGTGAGAAAATCCCAGTAAATACTCTGACCAGCCTGATATCTGACTCCAGTCAGACTTCCAGTCGGATCAGTGTTATGGAGAGAGAAGTAGTTTCCTCCCAGCCAAAGTCAGTTATATTTTCTGAAGGTCACTTTCTGTAGTTAAATTACCGTGATATACTTTTCTTTCACGAGGTTTCCTTCTTTGTCGTCATGTTCCCGTCCATCCCTCGCTCTCTTTCGATATCCACACACACCTCCTCTCTCAGTTTCATTACTGGCAACTGCCACCTCAGCTTTTCCCTCTTTCCCTCTTCTCTCTCCCTGCCCATCTCTTATAATCATCTCAGGTCCCCTGCGGCCCCTCGATGGGAAAGATGCTGCTAATGAAGTGTCATTAGACTCGAGTGTGTGTGTTTGTGTTTCTGCTAATATTAGTCACATCCTCTGCGCTGCAGCTGGGGAGAGAGATGACGGATGAGGGGAGTGAACAGGAGAAAAAAAAAAGAGTCAAATAAGAAAGTACAGTTTTTATTTTCAAGCTGTTAGAAAAAGAAATGTGGAGGAGAGGATGAAGGAGAAGAAGAAGAGAGGAATTAAAATAATCAACTGACATATACATTTACTATAAAATGACACATCAGCAGAGCCTTTTTGGAGCCTGAAGCAGAATTTGATTGGAGGGGTGGGGCATTAGACCACCCCAGTACCACCAGTGCTTCACGCTAACTGGCACTTGATCATTTCATACACTGTGGATGCAACACAGCCGTTCATTTGCATGACCTGCAGCTGGCTTCCATCATTCTAGTGTCACTCTGGCTGTGGTTTTTAATCTGACTGGGGCAGAAAATCCTGAAAAATGGTCCAGTATTGTTTGCTCTTTCCAATATGCAGAGTAATGTGTTCATGTGTCGTACTTAACTTACAGTGGGTACAGAAAGTATTCACACCTCTTTAAACTTTTCACACTTTGTTTCATTGCAGCCATTTGCCAAAAGCAAGTAAGTTCATTTTATTTCTATTAGTAAACCATGAAGAAAAAGGTTATAGTTTATTGAAAAAGAAAAACTGAAATATCACATGGTCATAAGTATTCAGACCCTTTGCTCAGCATTGAGTAGAAGCAGCTTCTGAGCTCATACAGCCATGAGTCTTCTTGGGAATGATGCAACAAGTGTTCCACACCTGGATTTGGGATCTTCTGCATTCCTTCTTGCAGATCCTCTCCAGTTCTGTCAGGTTGGATGGTGAACGGTGGTGGTCAGCCATTTTCAGGTCTCTCCAGAAATGCTCTGTTGGGTTTAAGTCAGGGTTCTGGCTGGGCCAGTCCAGAATGGGGTTTCCCTCCTTTGTTATTTCAGCTGTGTGCTGAGGGTCATTGTCTTGTTGGAAGGTGAACCTTCGGCCCAGTCTGAGCTCTGAACTCTGGAAGAGCTTTTCTTCCAGGATCTCTGTACTTGGCCGCATTCATCTTTCCTTCAACTGCAACCAGTCGTCCTGTCCCTGCAGCTGAAAAACACCCCCATAGCATGATGCTGCCACCACTATGTTTCACTGTTAGGATCCCAGGTAGTTGGGCAGGTGATGAGCAGTGCCTGGTTTTCTCTACACATATCGCTTAGAATTAACTCCAAAAATTTCAATCTTGGTCTCATCAAACCAGAGAATCTTATTTCTCACAGTCTGGGAGTCCTTCATGTGTCTTTTGGCAAACTATGCAGGCTTTCATATGTCTTGCATTGAGGAGAGGCTTCCATTGGGCCACTCTGCCATAAAGCCCCGACTGGTGGAGGCTGCAGTGATAGCTGACTTTGTGGAACTTTCTCCATCTCCCTACTGCATCTCTGGAGCTCAGCCACAGTGATCTTTGGGTTCTTCTTTACCTCTCTCACCAAGGCTCTTCATAACGGCAAAGACGGGGCAGGCTCTCTATGAGGCATTATCTGCAGCAAAACTACTTCATTTCACCAATACTTTAAATGATAACTTTTTTTTTTTTTTTATTAACCTGGACCTTATTTTTAGGAGTATATACAGTACGTGCATTTACTCATTGGTTAAGTTTCTGCATCACTTTGAGTCCTTCAGAAGATATTACGTTGAGTCGCCCTCAGTGTACATCCAGTAAAATGTGGAGACGGGGCAGTCTCTCTATAAGATTAAAGAGAAGGGGAAAAGAAGGAAAAGGGAAAAAAAAAAAAAAAAAAAGAAGAGGGGGAAAAAAGAAAGGGAGGGAGGGAGGGGAGAAGGAAAGGAGGGAAGGAAAGGGGAGAGGGAATAGGGGCGGAGGCAGGAGGAAGGGGGGGAGGAGAAAAGAATAGGAAGGGAGAAAGGGAGAAGAAAAAAGAAAAAAAAAAAAGAAAAAAATAAAACATAAAAAAAAGAAACATTATCTACTGCAAAAACTCCTTGATTTCATCAATGCTTTAAGTAGAATGAATGAACGAATGAGTACTATTGTCCTGTGAGTTCAGAGTTTTGCAAATTGTGTTTTTGTTGTTGTCTGGGTAGTGAGCTGCTCTTCTCAGCTGTACTACGGAAGCACGCATCGTGGACGTGCAGCCCTGAAAAGTGTGTAGAACACCCTGATAACTAACGGAAAGCTAAATCTGGACTTGCAGGACAATAGTAAAGTATTGACTAAAATCAAGGAGGTTTGCTGCAGATTATGCCTTCGATAGTGACTGCCCCGTCTCGGCCATTATACTGGATGAACACCGAAGGGCGACTCAACATAATATCTTCCCAAGGAGTCAAAGTGATGCAGAAATTTTACCTGTGAGTAAATGCACATATAAAATCCTATAAATAAGGTCCAGGTTGAAAAAAAAAAAAGAAAAGTTATCCTCTAAGTTTGGGCCTGCTCTGTTTTGGGCACTTTGCATCCTCACTGTGAACCACTGCATCAGGAGACAGATGTGGACATTTGGTTCACAGCAGCTGAAACCTGTAGGGTACAATAACCAGACGAATGATGAGCTGACGTCTTCAGCACCGTTGACAAGCTCTTGGTCTGGAACAGGACTTGTTTCTGGTTGGTTTTCAGTCTCTGAGCTCTCTCCAAACAGCTCTCCATCCTCATGCCACTGCTGGGCAAACGATTTTCCAGCAGAGATCAGATTACAGACATGTGATGAGATGAATTTCTAGAACTGGTTCTTTGCTGTGTTGAGGAGAAAACAAAGTTCATCCAGATCTGGGTGCACATTGATCCTTCTTTCATTCTCCTAAAGATGTGTGGTTTTGTATGTGGATACTTCACTGGTCCCTCCATCCTGCACAGACGCTCAGTTGATGAGCAGATTAAAACCACTCGTGGCCATATGCCTGCTCATCTGTATCCAACAGCTCTGGTAGGGTTGTGCTTCAGAAATACTCGGATGCCAATTTAGAATATATTCAGTGTGGAAAACTCATGCTAAATGCTGGAAAGGTGATGATGTGAAGGAAAGAACCGTGCTGGAAAAGTGACGCTTTGCTAATATATTTCTATAACATATCTGAGTTCAGCTGAGTTTGTCTAATATGAATTTACTGGTCGGGCCGTCCACGTGATTTACTGTAAGTGGCCCCCCTGCTGCGTCTCCTTCCCCGTCAGATGTAACCGTGCGAGCAGATCAACTGCCTCGCTGCCCACTCAGGCTGCCATTGTGAGACGCGTTCTGCTTTAATGAGCTATTGTTTGGCAGAGTCGCCACTCGAGGGGAGTCTGTTCCTCAGCTGACCCCTGACCCAGCCATGCTGCACAAAACTCAATTAAGCACGCTTCATCAGGGCTGCATCTCCACTCGCTCCTTCTCCTCACAGAAACACCACTCCTGCGGGGATTTTGCAATTAGCAGCTTGGTGTTTTCCTGAGCCTCCACACATGTTCACGTCGCCCGTGAAAATGTGCTCATCGCTCCCCGTCCTCATGCCTGCTTTGCTGGTGCAGTTTAACTGTCAGGGTAATTTCCCACACATCCAGGGAGTGATTCTGGACCTCCCACCACGATCCATCTTCATCTTCGCTTCACTCCCTCGCCTTAGCCAATCACCTACTTCTGCCCCTCTAGCTGTCTCTTTGGGCTACTTCCTCCAGCTTCACTCAATAAGACTTACAATAATAATATTTGTAAAATCAAATTGTTCCCACATGACACTTAATTGATTCTGTTCAGGTACAGAGATGGAGATTGTGGAGTCAACAAGTCTTCTCCACTGAACCAGGTGAATCCGATCTGCACAATGAATTACATTGTGTTGATTGGACTCGCCTGGTGGGCAGAACAAATACGTGGCTTGGAGATGACGTGTTGACTTCCCATATTCATCATGATTCAATTTCCTACCTTGTGTCTGGATAAGGGGTGGAACTTTAACATGTTAATTACAAGAAAAATGAACACTTTAGGCCCGGATCTACTAAGATTCAAGTTTGCATGTAGTAATTTGCACATACAAGCTAGAATTTTGCACGAGGGGCTGAACCACGGTTTGCAGATGATTTACAAAGAATGATCACGCAAATGACAGCGGGTAAAAATGTGTCGGAAACACTCCTATATAAATGAGGGTTTTGCGTGTTTCAAGATTTGCATCATGGCAAATTGCGAGAGACGACAGCGCAAAAGGAAATACGACCCATAGAGCGAGATATTGGTGGGGGTAGGAAATGAAAATATAATTCAAAATGATAAAGTATGATAAATATAAAAAATGAAATAATGCAATAAGTATCCATGCAGAGTCTCAGAAGTGGCCAATTTATGAGGACATGGATTAGGAGTTGCTGAACAAGTGATGGTGTCTGCACCTTCGAACAAGGTCTCTGACATGGTCTCTACCCAGCCAGAACTGCATGTGGGGCCCATATGGGTTTAATTTTGGCTGCATATGAGGAACCCAAGTGGGTTTGTTCATGGTTTCCATGGTTTCCACCTGTGTTTTCCCATATAGCTCATAGGCATGGGCTTGAACTGGGCAAATTTGCAGATCCCATAGTTTAAGTTACATGGGCCCCATATGTGGAAACCCACATGGGAAAACACAGGTGGGGCCACCATGGAAACCGTGGAAAAACCCACTTTGGTCCCTCATATGCTGCCAAAATTTAACCCATATGGGCCCCACATGCCATGCTGGCTGGGATATTACGTACGAGTTGCGCACTTTGGCACAATACCAACGACCTCAGAAGCTTGCGCTGCTAGGTGACTGTGATCCTGTCCACCCGCTAAAATCCAAGTTAAAATGTGACGTTGGCAAAAAGGGGAAATAAAAAGACACAATTAACGCCAGTTTTTGTTCTCATTAAGCACCACAGTGGCTGCAAACTTTCTATTTTTTTGGTCAAGTATATGTTACACCCATGTTAAATCGTGGTGTTTGCTGTGTTGATTTTATTGATTGAACAATGAGAACTATATGTTGCCCTCACTGCTCATGAAAAATTATTTTGAATCAGATTTGTGTCCAGGATTGTCCCTCTCAGAAGCTGCAGCTTTTTTGTGCGCAAAGCTGCAATTTGCACCTGCTTCTTAGATGTACTAAAAGTACAGGCAAAAAACCAGCAAGGCAATCTTTGGTTGATCACTCATGGTCTCATGGTTGATCACTTTGCAAGTGCTAAATTAATATAGTTACATTTTCTCCTCCCATCATACGCACAATTGCGTGTGAACGCCCCATATTGCATATTCATTGCTGCAGAAGAACAAATGGATAAGAGGTGCTTTAAAGACCGAACCCTTTTAGCACAGTGTAAGTAGATCAGTTTGTAAATTTTTTTGTATGTGCAATGAGAGAGCTCATGTTTTTATACACGCAAACCTTTAATAGATCCGGCCCCAAATCACAGTTTGCATTAGAAGCAAAGCAGAACCATTGTAGGGCCATTTTTTTGGTACAACCAATTACACTGGCCAACAAGGCAAAACTCTGTGACTTTTTTGTTATGTTTAATTTTCAGACCCCGATGATAACTTTTATTTGTATAAAGCAGCTAGCAAAAGTCTAGCTAGATTTTCTGGTGTTATTGAGACTTTTAAGGACAGAACATATCGTTTACTTCCTTCTGCTTACTGCGGGTGCGACTTAAAGCCCCTCCCCCCATCTGTAAACACACACTTGAGGCTGCAAGAAGCATCAGCTAAGATATTCACCTCTGCTCCATGAACCAGACTGAAAAATAAAACTCAAAGCTGCGACTGATTGTCAGAAATTAATGAAAAGTGCATGGACAGGAACATTTTAAAAAGTACTGTAACATGTTTTAGACTCTTAATTAAAAAACAGGCAGTTTAATATTTAGTATTTAAAACGGTATACTAACTTCATGTCAGTTCAATTTTGGCCAGGGATACTTTCTGTCTTTTTTTAAATTCTTTTTTTTAAACAATACAAATACAAATGAATGCATATGGCCAGACAATAATAGAGCTTGAGTTTACAATAATGTCTGTGTCTGTTACTTGATTCAGTTGCTCTTGAAAATTTATTTTAAAAAAAGAAAATGTTACTTTTGGGGGTAATATTTGTAATGCGATTAATCGGTCCTTGAAAGACCTACAACGCAACTTTTGGCAATTTTCTCAGTCCCCTATCGACAGCTAAACTAGCATCCATCTTAAATCCTATCTTTACTGTGAGCTCAATCAGCCAGTAAAAGACAGTCGAATCTTGATTCTTGTTCTGTCCCTTCCTCTCTTTCTTTTCCTCTCTTCCTCTGATAATGTTTCCTTGCATTTCTTTGCCAAATCGACCATGGTGCGCATTTAACACCCGCTGTGTTCATGTCTGGTTCATATCCGTTTGCTATTGCGTGACCTGCTGCGCAACCAATAGTTGGCTGCAACGTCACAGCCATGTCCCGGATTCAAAAGATACATATTATGGTTTCTGAGCCCTGTGATGCCTCTGGGCAGTGACGGCTCAAAAATGCGTATAATGAATGTTCGTGTGCCATCAAAACAAGTCAGAAATGTATATTTTTAAGATGGAGAAGTTACATTGTGGGTCTTCAAATCTGACATGTTTTAAATCCCAGACCTACTCCTGAGTCAGCAGTCCAAGATGTAATGGTCTATGGTGGGAACCCTCAATCCTGGTCCTCGACAGCCAATTTCCTGAAGGTTTTCGAAGTCCCCCTTCTGTAAAACACCTGTTTAAAATCAATGGGGAGTGAACAGACTTGTGCAGAGCTTGATGAAGGACCCCTTTGGATTTCGCTTTGGGTTTTTGTTGAATTTGTTTATTTCTTAGTTGCTGGTCTGCTACCTGTTTTAGGTTTATCCCTTTTTGTATGCTGTTCTGTTATCTGGTTTCATCTGTTGATTACCTCACGTGCTGCTCATTTTCTAATAAGATCCCTGTTTATATAGACTCATGCTGGCTCCTTGTTTTCCCAGTTTTTATATCCTTGCCCTGGTAAATCAGTAGTTTCATCATCAAAGACCCCAAAAACCATTGATTGGCTTCGCTTCTTCACTTGGACTATGACAAGAGGAAGCTCATGCAATCCTCCCCTGACTCATTTTCCAACTGCCGTTATCTCCACCGTGGTAGGCCCACTGAGTGGTTGTTTCCTGTCTCACCCTTAAATCCTTCTCCAACTTTCCATAACCATACCTGATGAGGGACGTATCCTTTGACTCGCATGTTGTATGAGATGTAAAAATGTAAAGGGTCAACAACTGTAACTTAATGATATTCAAAAAGGCCATGAATCCGAATCACAGTGATGAGGAGCAAAAAGACAAAGTGAACGACTAAAAAACAGATTCGCAACACTCGATCATCGATACCACGTCGACTGAAATGGTTTCAGTTGTGTGGAGAAATCTTTAGGTCATTTCAAAACCTTCTCCTCACTTTTAAAGGGCATGAAATGCTCACTATGAAGTAGGTCAAAGCTTTAGCCTTGGCTTGCTCTGACGTGCATGATCCACGCTCGCTTTCAGACTGTGCTAACTGACCTGAATCCCTGCCCCCCCCCCCCACCATTTCATGTTCCCTAACACAACCCGAGGACAGATTATTCTGTCAAATTTGATACAAATAATCTAACTGAATATTGTAAAGTTATATCTGCAGCAGGAATGACCCCCTGAACCGTGCTGTGTTCCAGCAGACCTGAAGAAGCCTCTGACTGAACACTGTTTCCTCACTGTGTTGTACTGTATAAAGGATGTAAAGAAGAGCTTGTTAAGCATTCTTCTCTGGACAATCTGCTCCAGGATCCAGATCAGAACCAGAAATTCTGGATCGGTTTGTTCCGATTCTTTAAGTCTCGAGTTCTGGTTCTGGTTCTGCTGCCTCAGCAAATGCTGCAGAGCAGATTGAACTCTCCTCCACAGACTGATAAAAGATAAAACATCTTGTTTCAGAAAATGAATGATCTCAGCTTCCTCTTCTCTGCTCCTACTTGTTGTCTTTCTTAACATAAATAAGAAAATATTTCTGATAAGCTTTTGCTGCGTTTATCTTAATAATAGACACTGAGATACGGTTTAAGTGCGTTGGCTATTGTATCTTATGGCTGCGATATGTAGGTTAAATTTCTGTACGCTGTTGGAGTTGCAATCCCTGAGTCATTTAAAAAAAAACAAAATCATAAATTAAACACCGGCCAAAATGCTTCATACACTTTACAAACTAATGTTAATATTGAAAGGAAACGAAATGTAGGCTACCAACTTGTGCCATAAAAGTTCTCAGATAAGATCGGAGGTGTACCTATAACTGCACCTATACGCACCAATTGTCATTAATAAAATAATGCAGTCATTAAGTTGAATCAAGTCATTAACTTTATTTTGAAAAAAAAAAAAAAAAAAATATATATATATATATATATATATATATATATATATATATATATATATATAATGAAAATAGCGCAATATCACGCCAAGATCCCCAATGAACATGTTTTAATAACAGCCTGGTTTAAGGAGAAAAAAAAAAAAAAGTCGGGCTTTATTCGGGTTCAGGCCTGAGAACTTTGAAAATCTGTTGGGTCGGGCCGGGCTGGGGCTCCACCCCTTCGGGCCAGGCTCAGATATTAGGCCCGTGCGGGGCACTAGTGAGAGTACAGTTCCTTGTGGTGCTCCAGTGCTGCTAATCACCATATCAGACACACAACCTTTCAGTCTCACAAACTGTAGTCTGTTAGTCATGTAGTCATAAATCCATGTGGCTCTGGAGGTTTCCACCTGGAATTTATGGAGCTTCTCACATAACAAAGCAGCTGAAAGAACATGATCTTCAAAGTGCTGCCTGATTGGTCCAGGTGAGAGTGGGCTCTCTGAGGCATTTAGATCAGTGATTCTCAATTCCAGTCCTCAAGTACCACAGCCCTGCATGTTTTAGATGTTCTTCTACTACAACATACCTGATTCAGATTAATGGACCTGCTCACCAAATTCTTTTCAAGCCTGGTAGTGAGTCCCTTATTTCAGCCAGGTGCATGTCAGTGTACAGAAACATCTAAAACCTGCAGGACACCGACCCTTAAAGGCCAGGACTAAGGATTCTTTGTCTAAATATGCATGGTAGTGGTACTTGAAGACTGGAGTTGAGAACAACTGCTAGATGATGGCATGCTGAAAGGTTATTCCAATCAGATGACTTGTTTTTAAGGTAAATGATATTTTTCTGTTGCGTATTTGTCTCCTGATATTCTGAATCTGAATCTAGGAGTCTGTATTTCAGTGAGTGAACGTCAGATCTGGTTTACACAAGCCTTCCACAACGTGCACCATCCTTCTGTTTTTCTGTGTTAACCCAGGACAGCACGAGATCAGGCGCCACCCTTTACAGAAGTAGTACAGGAACACGACACTCCACACACACAAATACACACACACTCGTATACACATGTACAGGTGGATGCACACAGCTCGTTTTACTCCTCTGACCACAAAGCCTCATGGGAAGAGTGACATCATTCCCTCCCTTTCTGCATAGCTGTCAATCGAAGTAGACAATGAGGTCAGAGGGTTAAAGCTCTCCTGCTTGAAGCAGCTTCTACATCCCAGTTGGAAAGAATGCCCGGCTAAGAACCGTATCGGATAACACACACCGACAGTGGTTTACACTCAGACTCCAGTCACTTCCCTGAATCCTGCACCTGGAATAGCACTGCGATAAAGAATGACATAAAATGTAAAAAGAAGAGACATTCTCACTGAACATTTTGGGACTGAGCAGAGGGGTAATAACCTCAGAGTAAGAACAAGGCACACAAATACATCAAGATGAAAACTGTGCAGGAAAAACTAACTAAATCTCATCAAACTCTGTATAATGACGATAAAAAGCATTCGATTCAGTTCTTGGCAGCATCACTACTACCATGATTACTACTAATGCTGCTGCCATTACTATTGCTGCCATGATCACAACTGCCATGATTACTACTTCTGCCGTGATCTACTACAGATGCCATAAAAGATCACTTCTGCTGGCACGTGATCACTCCTACTGCTGCAATGATCACTAATGCCACCATGATCACTAGCTGTTATGATCACAACTGCTTCCATCATGATCACTACTGCTACCATGATCACTACATAACATGTGATCATAACATGGCAGCAATAGTAATGCAGTAGTGATAATGCCAGCAGGAGTAATCATGCCATGATCACAACTATTGCTGCTATTGCTCTGTATCACGACTGCCACCATGATCAATACTGCCTTGATCACTACTGCTGCCATGATCACGACTGCCACCATGATCAATACTGCCTTGATCACCCTACTGCTGCCATGATCACTAGATGCCTATGATCAGAACTGCTTCAATCATGATCACAACTGCTTCCACCATGATCACTACAGCTACCATGATCACTACTACTGCTGCCATTATCACTGCTGCCACCATGATTAATACTGCATTGATCATTACTGCTGGCATGATCACTACTGCCATGATTACAACTATTGCTGCTATGATCACGACTGCCACCATGATCAATACTGCCTTGATCACTACTGTTGCCGTGATCACTGGTGCCACCATGATCACTAGATGCTATGATCAGAACTGCTTCAATCATGATCACTACTGCTGCTTCCATGATCACTAATGCCACCATGATCACCAGCTGCTATGATCTCAACTGCTTCCATCGTGATCACTACTATCACAACTGCTGTGATCACTCCTGCTGCCGTGATCACTTCTGCTCCCATCATGATCACTACAGCTGCCATGATGACTCTGCTTATCTTTTGTTTTGAGCCCCTCGGCCACCCTGCATCCACAAACTTTGTTGGAAAGTTTAATCATTTAGAAAATCTAAATGATTAAATGAAAACATGTACCAGGTGTTTGCACACGTACTACTGTAGTCACGGGATCAAAGCCAAGCTGCCAAATTTCATCTTTCACGAAGCTTTTATTCATTCGCTGGTGAGTTGGCTAATTGAACTGTGTTCATAAGAACCACTTTAACATAATAATGACAGCAAAGGAAAATGGTGACAGTTTTTTGGACGGATGACATCAGCTTGTTGATCACTGAATCAATGCATTGATTAATGTGTTGCTACACGCCTTCGTCTTTTGTTACGATATAAACACAGAAGTTTTTTGTCTAATTTTCTGTTGCTTTGTTTTTCAGAGATCTGAATGGGAACAACCTGACCGTCATCACCAAGACAGACTTCTCTGGCCTCAAACATCTGCGAGTCCTGTGAGTTTCAGCCATATTTACAGTGAAAACAACATTCTTTCAAGTAAAACCCTGTTTGGATGCTGTAGTTAGAACTGATCAATACGCAGCAAATTTCATGCAGATAGGTGTGTCTTAGCTTTAATGAGCCATACTTTCCTGTCATGCTGTCAGGCTCGTTGCTGACAGAGCAGCCTGTTGTTTATGTAAAAACATTCTTTCCCACAATTCTTTGCTGGTTTTAGGTCTAGTAGGAATGTGGGAATCTTACCTTTGGTGCCCTTTAATGCTCGAGGGCACAGAATAATGCTTTAGCTCAGTGGTGACACATGAGACACCCAAAGGTGCTTGCTGGGTGTCAGTGTCAGTCAGGTTTACGAGGAGGGGGAGGGGCTTATCCTCCACCTTTTGACCTGGAGACACTGAGCCCTCTGGCTGGACGAGCGATGGCTTCCTGTGTTAACCTGAGGATTAGGACTCTGTTGGGTGTGAGTGATGGACGTGAGGTGTTCACAGGAAGTCATGACATCTCTGCAGGCCCCCAAGGGAGCCCATGGGCCCCCTGGTGTCAGGAAGTTTGACAGTGGAGGTCTGTGAAATGTAGTTCTCAGACATGCAGATCCCAGCAGGCAAGCAAATCCAAAGAAGCTGCGTTTCTGTGTAAAATGTAAATAAAACCAGAATTAACTGGTTTTTAAACTTTCATAAGCTCAGATTTTATACCCAGTAGAATATAAACAGCATATCAGATGATGAAAAGGAGACATTTTATCATTTGATGGGAAATATTCACTGCTCTGATGGCTGCAACATGTCTGTAAAATCATACAGATTCATTCTGAATCTTCTGATGATATTCTACAGTAGTGGTTTTCAAACTGGGGGACGGGACTGCCGTGTGGGTCCCATGATCATTTCAGGGGGTCGTCAGCTTATTGAGAAAAAAGAGCCTACATTTATCAAGTAAATTTGAGATTTTTGAGGCTACCAAAATGAACACAGTATTGCAAAGCGATTAATCCATTTGTTTCTAAAAGGTACAGTATGTAAGAATTACTGACATCTAGTGGTAAAGATGGGTGTTGCAAGAAAAGATGTTTTCTTTCAAATGACTTCATATTCTAAACACTGTTGTGAGTGTATGGTGGCTGTTAGTGGCCAATATTCTCCCAGACATAAAGATGTTTTTATCTGTGAGTGGATCCAGTGGTCTCAGGTGTAGCTATGACAGGACTATGAGTAACTACTTTTCATGTCTTTTAAGACATTACTTATCCCAAACACTGCTTTAATTCCCATTAAACAAAGCTGGTACAGCAGTTTTAAAATTCAGAGGGTTCTCACTTCACACACATTGTTTTGTCCATTCAGGAACACCGTAGTAAAAATGGTGGAACAAATATGGCAGCCTCCATATGTGTACCGCCCAGCAAGTAGATATAAATGACTCATTCTAAGAAAATAAACATATAACAGCTATTGTAGTGAAGCAATTACACATCAATAGAAACACAGTTTTGAATTATATATCACATTTTTCTGTCATTGACCTTTGATTTTCTACATACTGTACCTTTAATTGTTACATATTCCATGCTAAAAATCCGAATTTGGAATTTTCTCCAAGAGAGAAGCTGATTTTGGGCATGTAGGTGTCCTGTCACAGCAGTGAACCAAATCCACCAGGAAATATGTATCCTCTTTGTTTATGAAGTTTCTCATAATTTTCAAGCTTCACATGTAAAAATTTTATCTTTAAGTGTTTAAAAACAAAATTATTACAGGTGCTATTCTAGAAATTCAAATTTAGCCTTATTGTGATGAGAAAAGCTGAATTTTGGCTTTTGGGTCCTTTTTCCACAACTGTTAACATAATCCACCAAAACCCACTTTATCGACCTTATTTATGAAGATTCGGACAGTTTCCAAGCCTTACATTAAGAGGGTGGCCATGGATGACCCAGATATTAGGGCTGGGCAAAAAATATTGATACACTGAAATATTGCAATATTTTCATATGCAGATTTCATATTTATATTTAAAAATGCAATATTGGTCTATTTTACCAACAAAATCTTGTGAGGTTTCATCTTTCTCTTACAAAATCTTGCGAGATTTCATAAAATCCTGTGAGAACAAAATTACGAAACCTTGTGAGATTTCATCACTAAAATAGGTAGATGCCACATTTTTAAATATTGATATGATATCAGCATATAAAAAAAATATTGTTATATTTCAGTGTGTCAATATTTTTTCCCAACCCTACCAGGTGTATCACACAAACACCAATATGTCATTTTTGGGGTTGCGGCTCAAAAAGTTTGAAAACCACTGTTCTACACTGTAGAGTGTAGATCTCTAAAGGTTGAGTCTGGAGTTTTCTCCCTGAAAATAAACACTAGACTTGTTCAAGTGAAGTCCGTCCCAATCTGTATCCCTGGGCCTCGACTCCGGATTCTACCTTTAAAGTCTGAGGAACTGTGCTCATATAAAACATGTGATTTGTTTTCACTTACAATTTCAGGCAGTTAAATTCAAGAAAAATCCAGTCATGGTATATTTCTTCTGGAAATTCCATGTCACATAATTAAGTCATCAGAGTTATCAGAAATTAGAACTAAAGGCTCACTGCACAGCCTCAATCAAGCATTTCTGAAAAAAAAAAAGTATTTTTGTTTAATATATTCATTGGTGTATTTCATTGTAACTTTAGAAACATTTCTTACAAGTAGTAAAGGTATAAGTTTATTACTATTGCCCCTTGCAATTAAATTATTAAGTGAAGCAGAGGTGGATGGATAGAAGGAACGAGGGAGGGAGGGATAGAAAGACAGATGTTTATGTCAAACGTTATGCTGTGAAACAAACTTTTGGCTTATAACTAGTGAATTATTTTGCCACCGAAACTCTTTTCTCAGAGTTGTTTTTGTTGTTTCAAGTAAACAGCTGTTCAGGTGTTGGAGGTGTCACTAAAGAAAAAAATATTGGAATCAGTCACTTTACTTGAAGCGCATTGCTGCATGAAAAGCTTGTTTTCTTAGTTTTTTAGTGAAAAGCAGGCATTTTTGCTGCAACTACCCCATGTTCTACTGCAGATTACTAAAGGATGGAAAAAGCTAGAAACAAATCTTTTTTTTTTAAAATGAAAGAACAGAGTCTAAGCTTTCCTTTGATAGATTCAGTGTTTGCATAGGCACAGTACACAATGTTCTGTGGCTCTCCAAAAATCTGTGAAAATGCTTAAAAGCCCCAATATGGATTCTGCTCTGAAAACGTCTGGCAGTCAGTGAGTTAATACATTATTCAATTGTGTGATTTTTCTTTAAGGAGGAAAAAGTATCAGTATTGGCATCAATATAGAAGAAAAAGTAACATAAACTCACGATATTGTATTAAAACCAAAAATTTGGGTATCCCCAGTTGGTTGTTTACTCTGATCCTGATTCCTAATAAAAGACCATTATTGAGATGCGTTATATGTGATGGGCAGGTCTTCAGACAGTTAAAGATTTAATTTCAGATTCAGCTCACATTTTTATTTCCCTGTCTTGCAGTCACCTGATGGAGAACCAGATCAGCATCATTGAGAGAGGAGCTTTTGATGAGCTGAAGGAGCTGGAAAGACTGTGAGAAGACAAAGCATACAATCCATTCATGAGAACACTGAAGGTTCAGATTCTCTGAGCAGACTCAGATTTTAATCCTGCGTTTGTCTGTCCCTGCAGGCGTCTCAACAGAAACCGTCTCAGCCAACTTCCAGAGCTGCTCTTTCAGAAGAATGAGGCTCTGTCTCGACTGTGAGTACAGCTGCAAAGCTCTGCAAACCCTCTCCGTACCTTAAATCTGGGATGTGTGCGCACAACACAAGGCAGCGCTCAACCTGTTTTTTTTTTTTGGTGAAAACACTCCCAACCAGAATAATAACAAAGTTAACTTCACCACTAACACAGAAATGTCATTAAAATGGTTTAAGGGGATAAGCTTTAGCAGCTAGCAGAGGATTGTAGATCCAGAGAAGCCCAGCGAGTCCTGAAGACAGCAAAGTCTCTGCTAAGCTAACTTCATGTCTGAAAATGCAAAAATTTATTTGATAAAATAACACAGAGAATATATCTACACATCCCTCCTTTAGGAGTTTATTTGCGTTACTGCATCCCTCCGTTTAGGTAGTGGCTAACGTCAACTCATATGGCAGCTGGTTGCCTCCATATGACAACAAACCACATCAACACGGTCATGAGGTTTTATTTATGGCTAAAGCTACGCTAACTATATACGGAGGGATGGAGGTGTGGTCATTACTGACCGGGTGTTTGCTGCTAATACGTATGGGATGGGGGCTGGTGGAGGAAATGCCATGGTTTGCTGTACACGGGGACCGAGGTACGTTTGATAGAGCTGATCCACAGGTCCGTCCAAACAACCGTCTGGCATTTTTCAGTATCATAACTGTGTGCTTCTCATGCTTGTTCTAAGCCTGCAGGCGGCCTGCAAGAATGCTTTTTGCCCGCCGCTTTTTCTCCCTACAGATCGTGATGTCACAAAATAACTATCAATATAGAGGCTGCCCCGTCTCTCCCATTATATAGTTGTACGCCGAAGGACGACTCAACGTAATATCTTCCAAAGGAGTCAAAGTGATGCAGAAATTCTATTATCCTTTAAGGTTTTCTGCTTTGTGATTTTATACAAATGAAAACCTACTAAAAAACTCCCTCTCCAGTGGTGATAAGTAACAAATGGTAAACATTGTTGCCAGAAAATACACCTGATTTGACCGATATGCTATTTGTATCCCTAAATGCAGTATATATATTGTTGCTGACCATGTCCACCCCTTTAGCATCTTCTGATGGTGTGTGATGCTGTCATGTTAATGTGGTATGAAATGTGTGAGGAATGCTTCCAACGCCTGGTTGGATCTGTCACACCAGGACGGGGGTTCCACCCGGAACTGGAAGGTGGTCCTGAGACAGTGGATGATGAGTGGAATATTCATATGAATATGTTTAACTCCTGTGTGTTTAGATATTTTGGAAACATTTTGCTGCTCCAGGCTTTGAACTCGTTGGGTTTACGGATCAAATAATGACCCATTTTTAACTCTCTGTAGTCTCCCTTCAAACCGTACAAGCACCACAAATCCCTCCGAGTCTCTCAGGGGCTTTTGGAAAAGCTGAGCCTTGGTTTGACATCTGAACACACAAAGAGCTCTTGCTCGGTTTAATAGCTGGAAACGTGGCCACAGCTGGTTTCTATGTGGCCTGGTCTTGGTTATTAATGTGTATTTGGGAGTTTGGGAATGTGGGAATGTGCCACCGCCGGGAGATGTCTGGAAACACACGAACACACACCGCTGTAAGGACACACAGCGAAAGCAAACTCACATTTTTCTCAAATGAAATTTTCAGCCGTTTGTGAGGGTGAAGTGTTTTTTCCCCGCGTGTGATGGATGGATGAGGAGTTTGTGTACAGAAAGAAAAATGTAGTTTTTACTTCTCTCGAGATGAAAGATGCCAGTATTTACACGGAGAAGGTGGAGATGACCAGGTGTGTGTGTGCGTGAGTAAGTGGGCGAGAGACATTAAGAGAGACTGTGAGAGTGATGGTTGGTGATAGAAAGTATGTGTGTGTGTGCCTGTGGATGTGTGTGTCTGTCCTGATTATTTGCTGTTTGCTGTTTTGGCAATTTCACACTCGGGCTCCCAGCAGGGAAAGCAGAGATGGACTTGGCGTGTTCGATCAATCAGCATACACACTCACACACACACACTCGCAGAGCAAAGCCATTAGCACTACCTCCACCAGGAGCCATTTCTTTTCCTCCTGCTGTGTTGATGGACTCTATAAAGCCTGATGGGAAACACACAAACGCCCTCAGATTCTGACTGTGTGCTGCTTTTTAAATCTCTTTAACAAAATCATCTTCCTCACATCACCTCTCCTCCATCATCAACTGACTGCTTGTACTTCACTAATTTAAATTAGTTTGTTTCTCTCTTTTGTTGCTGTAAACGGTGCAAAAATGAGGCCTAATGTTGCTTTTAATTACTTTATACAAAGTTAAACTATGGCTGAGTTTCATGTGATGTCACACCTGCCTCATTAGTTATGCGTAACAGAAAGTGGTGGGCAGCCTAGCGAGCAGACCAGCATGTGTGAACGGTTTTCTTCTTTTCTGGTACACGTTTGTGTTGTTTTTGGTTATCTCAATCATGAAAGCAATGACAGTACCTTTGGGGTGATGCAAGATTTTAAGAGGTTTAGTGAAGGGATTGGATTATCAGTACTCTCGAGTCAGGATGTCACATTCAGTGTTTTTTGGACTATCGTGATACCACTGTGCTGATGCAATTTGTTTCTACATCTGAGAGTTTTAGGGAATGAAATTAGTTGATAATCCCAACTATGACATTTTCCTTCAGTCTCACATGATCATGGTCACGATAATGATGCTGAAATTAATTGTTTTGTGTTTTAATGTTTTATTTATTATATTATTATTATTTATTAGTTTAATTCATTTATATAATTCTACATGACATTTTAATTAAATTATTTCATCATTAAATTTTGCTCATCTTGTTTTATTTTACATATATTATTTATCATTTATTATCTATCATTTATCCTATACATTTTATTATAATTTCACAGTAATACTTTCAGTAATAAGCATATAAAAGCACATGCAGAATCGACTTTTTTGAGTTTTTTTTATGTTATCATGTAATTCATGACTGCTAGGCTGGACTAGGCCTGGGACGATAACAAATTTTACTGGATGATATACTGTCCCACATATTATTTACAATAAACAATATTATTGTCAACATTACCGAGACCAAAATAACCAGTCATGTAATGTAACTGAATTAAATTGAATTCACTCCCCATAAAACTTTGACTTATTCATGCATATTTGAGAAATCCCTGAATCTCCTGTGGAAACCAACATGGCCGCCAAAATGGCTGCTATTCACAGCACCTCCCATACCACGGAGCTCCTCCCCCTTTCTTGCCGGGCTCTGCCTCACCAGAGCATGAGAATGTTGAGATGAGTGGAGTGGGCGTGTCAGAAACAGCAAGAGGCATCTTAAAGGGACAGCTTTAAGTTTTTAAGGCATCAGATACAGACATGGAGTGATGTCACTTTTTTTTTTAGATTGTTTTTCATGTATACTGTATTTTCTAAACTACTGAAGGTAACACTGTTATTTGATTGTGCCATAAAAGGTAAGAATAACATGAATCTCCCTCTTTCAATCAAAGGTAAAAAAATGTGATATATAATTCAAAACTATGTTTCTATTGATGTGTAATCACTGCATCCTGTTATATGTTTATTTTCTTAGAATGAGTCATTTATATCTACTTGCTGGGCGATGCACATATGGAGGCTGCCATATTTGTTCCACCATTTTTACTACGGTGTCCCTAAATGGACAAAACAATGTCAGTGAAGTGAGAACCCTCTGAACTTTAAAACTGCTGTACCAGCTTTGTTTAATGGGAGTTAGAGACTGTTTGGGATCAGTAATGCCTTAACAGACATTAAAAATCGTTACTCATGTTTCAGTCATAGCTACACCTGAGACCACTGGATCCACTCAGAGATTAAAACATATTTTTGTCTGGGAGAATTGGCAACTAACAGCCACTATAAATTCAAAACAGTGCTTTCAAATGAAGTCATTTAGACATCTTTTCTTTCAAATACCAATCTTTTCCACTAGATGCCAGTAATTGTCACATACTGTACCTTTAATGTACATAGTACAAATGTGTGGTTTTCCCTAAAAAGGGAATACAGTATCAGTATAAATATCAGTGAAGTACCATAAAGTGATAGTATTGTACTGATAGTAAAACTGTTGGTGTTTCCCATACCTATTTTCACAAAAAGACATAGCGGAAAAGTGGCCTGTGAACCTTTGATTTTGAAGCCAGTTGGTAATCCTGCTCAGAAACACTTTTTGTTCTACTGGGTGAAATGGTCCTTCCATCCTGACAGTATCAACACATCATGTAAGGAAGAAAAAAGTCAGACCTCTGAGAGCTGCAGTTCAGTAAAAACTCTGACCAACCTCTGCCATTCACACCGAAAGGCAGGAATTGGTCATTCGCAACTTATAGGAAGAACGAATCGATGCCTTTATGTCTCGTCTCTGTCCCTCCCCTCTGTCCATCCCACCCGCACTGTAAACAAATATAGCTAACGGACTGCTAACTGTTGCTGCGCCAAAAAAACAAACCTAAATAAAACAACATATAAGGATTAAGTCTTGGAGGCGTTGACATTTGCAGTGTGGACTTTTTACACCGCAGGTGTTGGAAGTGAGTGGATGAAAGCTTTTAAAAACATGGTTTTTCAGCTGTTTACTATCAAGCTAACGAGCTATCCACTCGCTGTTATAATTAACCTGCTCATAGAACGTCGGCGCACACGTCCCTGCGCTCTGAAGGCGTGGTTTCAGGTGATGTGTTTTTTTTAAACTGTCGCTTGCTCAAACCGTTTTTCCAACATCGCCAACCCTAGCTTTAACCAAACGTTAGTATTTACATGATCCTTGAACACAGTTCACTCAAACTCACCGACCTGCATGCTGATGCCATCGTGTTCTGTGGGTTTAACCAACAGCTACATTAATGTTTTCATTTATTTTGTCTTGAATTATTATTATTCTGCCTCATTCCTGAGCAGCAGAGCTTCATTTTGAGTGCAGACAAAAGATTTTTGCACATCAGTTACATTTTGATTATAAAAAAAATTGCCTGCATTTTTTTTTTTATCTGGGCAAACAAACATTACAGTAACTCCATGATTGCTCCTATTTATGTAAAAGTACGAGGAGAAAACTTTCCCTCCGTTTTAGTCATCTTCTCTCTCATCGCTTCCTCCTCTGCATGCTGCCGCACGTGCCCATGCTGCACATGCAACCCTATGTCAGACATACTGGTTTCAGAAGATAACAGGTGATTTCAGAAGAACATTTAGCAGTGTTGCCCTAAAACAGTTAAACCTATCAATCCTTTCTTTCTTTTTCCTCTCTCTGAGTATTTGTTGATGCAGCTGATTCGTGAAGAGACAGGTGCTTTAAACTGGATCATCGCCATAAACAGATTCTTTCATCCTCAGCTGTGTATGAAAGTCTGAATATGACATTTGCAGACATCATTAGTCTGTAACACAAACCGTAAAGCTTGGCTGAATCATCATCCAGAGAGATTTTAAGCTCCGTTTGCATTAACGCTCTGACTCTTTTTCTTCTGTTTTATTGATTCTTTCTTGGTTTTGGCAGCTCTCCTTTATCCTTCTGTTGGCTCTGTGTGGATGTGTGAAGACTTCACACCCAATAATGGGCCTTTGTGTGTTTTGATGATACCCTGAGGCAGCCTGGAAGTGTGTTGCCCCTTCCCAGTACCTCCCAGTGGGTGACTAAGAATCATTGGAGTGCAGTTAGAAGATATACACTGACATTTACCTCAACCTGCAGGTGAACTGTGTGGTGGGCTGGTTGTTAGCCCTCCAGCAGGTGCATCTTTGACTGATGAGTTTCTCAGTTACAGCCTCAGCATCACCAGCAGCTGCCAGATCTAAACTTTACCAGGAATAAAAGAAAGATAGAAATAAAATTATGTACAATTACAGGTTTAAAAGCAGCTCACACGGGGGAAAAAAAGTTCAATACAGTTTAAAAACAATGTGTAAAATGTATGTCTGTAAACATTAGTTGCCGTAGGGAACAACATGCAGAAATCTAGAGTGAGCATACCTCTTAGCATCAGTTTAAAAAAGACAATTTTAACATACAGATTTTTTATGCAAATATGTTTTTATAAGTAGACTTGACTAATCTTTGTGTAAAAAAACAGGCACATTTCTCAACATGTTAAAACATCAGGTGTAAATGGTGAATAACCTGCAGTTAATGGCTCCTTTTACACATCAGAAAATGTGCAGTTAATGTCACGCTGTGCTGCATTTTGGGTAATTAGCTTTGATTATGCGCCATGTTGTCAGGATCCTGCAGCACTGAGGCCTCAACACTCATCTGTCAGGTCATGTTTTTATGCACTCTGTGGAGGAATAGCCTCTAAAATCATGTCCCAGTCCAGTTTATTAAGGATATTATGGTCTGCAACACCTGCTGACTGCCTCTCCATAAAAAAAACAACAACAAAAAAACAAACAAACAAAGAAAAAAACACAGCTAAATGTATTTGGAAGTGTCGTAAATGAGGAGAGGGCAGGATTCTGCAGGGAAGCAGATTTCAATGCAACACTGGCTTTCTAATTAGCAGGACTCTGCAGGTATGAACATGTTCTTCTGTAGATTTTTTCTTTGTAACTCTTTAATTTCCATCAATTTTACAAGATTGAACAAATAAAAGCCATAAGTACCTGTTAAAAACTAATTAAACAGGACAAAGCTGTTTGTTTTCCAAGTGTTGCTCAGTTAAGACCAAGTCACAACCTCTGGCAAGAAAAATTAAGCTACTTCCTCATTGCCAAAATGTGCAGTTCCCCCTTCATCCTCTAGGGGTTCGCTCCAAAACGAGTCAATCTCCATAGACTACCATGTTAACAAGGCCAACTTCACAGCAGAAATAAACATGTTTACAGCCTGGTTCAAAAAATTATTTTGGGTTTAATAAATCAATCCTGTCTATTAAAAACGCCAGATGCTGACCATCCACCATCGCTTTGGGTGCATTTCTGCACATGTGTAATTAGAGCTGATGAGAATCAGACTGTTTGCTTCCAGGTTTACTTTAGGCTGACCAAGGACCACTTTTTTTCTGAACTGGCCTCTCCTCTTGGACTCGCTAGGATGTCGTCATAGTGTGCTGCGCCCGAATTGAAAATTCGTGCTGCAAATTCTGCTGCTGCAGTAACACATACACAATAAATGGGTTTGCCACCAGCCGTCTGCACTTTGCGCGTTTACTGTGAGGGGGGCCCTTAAGACTTGGTCTGAGACTGTTTTTGCAGTGTGAGTTAAGGCTATTTTGGGATCTTTGCTCACAGAGCAGAATATAGTTTTATCTCTCAGAATATGAGAGATACAACCTCACAGTTGTCCGTATAGTTTGGTCTTGGTTGTTGTTGTATATCGAAAATCAAGAGTTAGACAGTAACGGTCATATATCAGTAAAAAAAAACAAATAAAAAAGCACTGTACCGATATATTTTTTAGGTTAAATATCACGAAAGTATTGTATCATGAGTTTAGTTACCTGGTGATACCCCCCCCCTAGTGTCCGTACTGGCCTGCTGTTCATCCTCACAGTAATGTCCTCCTGTTGTTCTTTTCTGAGGTTTTTTCTTTGGAAAACATCATTGAGTTCTGGAGATCCTGGAAACGGGATCATGTTAACACAAACGCAGGTCAGCAGTGGAACTACAGCTGTAAAAAGTGTCCTCTAGTACAAGCATTTCTGTCACAAATGATAAATAAAATAATTGATTTTCAAATGTAGATTATCTTAATAAAATAAGATTCAGAATATTATTCTAATTCAAACCTGGTAATTACCAGCAGGACAATAGTGAAGCATGGTGATGGGCTGCTCCTCACCTCCCTCTGCTCATATTGATTTACATAACCAACGTAATCAATAGTTTTATGAACATAATTAAGAATCTCCTTGAAAGTTGCAGATGCATGAAGCTGCAGGACAGTGCTCACATTTCATTTTCCTTCAAGAAAGGAAATATTATACTAAAGGAAACCCTGGAGCTCCTTTCCTCAGAGTTTAGAGGATTCGGCCAACCGTATAATGGCCACTACTCAGACACTCCTGTGTCATTACATCCAGATAAAACCCATCGGAAGTTGGGTATCAGCTGGAGGAGGATTTCAGTCTGCATGAGGGAGATGGTTTTAATGTTGTGGCCATTTCCATTTCAGGTGCTGCCAAGAAACCGAGCTGCAGTTTCCCTGTGAAATGAAGAAGCGTTAAAGATAATTAGAGAATTAAATTCAGGTGTCAGAGCGGCTAAAAGCAAACAGCGTCTGCAATAATAGAAATGCACTGGGAATTAAAAGTGTGTGTGCTGATTTAATGTGTGTCTCTTCATGCGTGTCCTTGTAGCTAACTTTCCCTAAAGACACTTGATAAGTTTCTCTCATTAGGCAGAAGGCAGAGCTGTCCTCATTAGAGCCGATGATTGGCATGTGGGCGCGACTAATTAACGGAGTGAGTCTGTCGGAGGTGGCGACGGCAGCTGCCAGGCTGCGGCGGGCTGAGGTTAGCGCCAGCGTTAGCTCACAGTTTACCCCACTAATTTACTTGGAGAGAGGAAGAGCATGCTGGGAAAGCAAGTGTGTGATAACTGAGCAATTCAACTTGCCTGCATTCATTTGTGTGCTAATTGCACAAATTTGCATGTCAATAATAAAAAAAACGTGTTGTGTGCTTTAGTGAGTAGATGATGTAATTATTTATAGGTAAGTGTGCAGTGTAATCATGAGAGGTTTGTGTGTGCAACAATTTGTATATTTCTGCATTTTCATGGTCGTTTTATTTGTGTCTTTCAGATATTTAGATATAATTGAGTGTCTATCAGCGTTTCTTTTCCTCTTTGGGTTATATCTTCATTTCCATCGACGCTTCACAAACCCAAACACGTATCAATCAGTCAAAGCTTTATTTTTTAAACAGATTTTAAACAATGTTTAGTAACAAGGCAATCATGTATGCAAGAGATGTGGTATTCCAAATGCAAAGTAAAAGGTAAATGTAAGAACACTGAAATGAAATGAGATGAGATAAAAGAAAAGAATTATGGTCAATTTCATATTCATTTATCCTAATTGTCATATTAATGCTTAATCTGAGAGTGGAACCGTACAGTCATAGCTCATATCATATGTTGAAGACTGCAGAACCAGGTCTGACTCCAGCTGCAGCCTTGGTGAGGTGAGTGTTAGGCTCAATTCCAACTCCTATTTTCATCCGTAGCCCTTCCCCTTGGCCCTAGCACTGAAACTCATTTTCAAGTGCGAGGGATTGAATTATTCGCCTGGGAAATGGGACACCCCTTCGAAATCTTAATGCACCACCAAGTTGTCCGTGGCGCAGTAAACTGACATCACAGCTGTTTCTGGAAGAGTTCGCAATGCCATCTGCAGCAGCAATAATCTGTCTTTCCTGGATGATTGGATTATTTTTTCAGCTTTGGGCTGAAAAACGTAAAAATTAAAGGAAAAGAAGGGCCTTTCCTAAGGTTTGACCATAGACCGTTAATAGAGAGGGACGAAGTTTCCGCTATGTCACCCGTTGGTTTCTGAAGAGCTAAAAGTAAGAGTAGCACCTAGCTGCAGCCAGAGCCACTACAAACCACGCCCCTACAACCACGCCCACCTTTGGAGTGAGTGGAACCTAACCCCTAATAGGAATAACAAGCCTAACCGGAGGTGCCGGGCATTGACACTTCCTCTTCCGGGCAATGTAAACGAAAGCCGTCCCCGCTCTGATATACTGTAAAAATCGGAAAAATCCAAAACATATAAAAGTTTACACTCTAGACAGAAGAAAAAGACAAAAAAGCGGAACAGGATCGAGATGCCGCGGGAAGGGAGAAAAATTAAAAAAAAAAACGTCTCGGGGAAAAAAACCGGAATTCAAAGAATGCAAGAATAAGCAAGAACGTTACTGACGGCCTAACAATAGCGGCCTAAAAAAAAAAAAAATAAAACGGGTCGGAACCTCCCCGTCAGGGAACAACTGGGGACTGCCAAGAAAGGAGAGCTTTAGATGATTGGGTTAGCGAAAAAGAAAGGAAAGACAACAAGGGGATAATGATAACTGATAAAATAGTATACTCTCTGTCTGGGGGGGGGGGGGGGGGGGGGCGGGGGGCGGGCGGGGGGGGGCGGGGGGGGCGGGCCCGGCGGGGGGGGGGGGGTGTTGGGCGGCGTGTGGTGTGAGGGGGCGCGGGGAGGGTATAAGTGCCGCGGACTGTGGAGTTGTAGAGAAGGGGCCGATAAAAGTAGGAGGAAGGGGTAAGGCGGAAGGAAGGCAAATGTTTCAACTTCCGGAAACCGGAACGCGGAAATGTGATAATCCCTTATCCCGCCCCTAACCCTAACGACCACCCGCCCACATTAGTACAAACCACGCCCATTTTCATGACATGCCTCTGGGTCTGTGGCTGCAGTTGGGTATACTTGAAAAGTAAAGCCAGGTCGCCATCTTGCCGTGTCACATGTGTCGTCACTCCCGGAAAATACTAAAATGGGCAAAGGCAAGGCTGATCTGAGCCGTGGGGCAAATGATTGACAGCTGAAATACTCTGGGCTAAACGCTAATCGAGCTAACTCAAAACTAACAGGAGCCAACGAAGATTAGCCCCCTAAGCGGTGGGATAAAGGTAAGATATGCTTAGACTTGCCATTATCTGACTAAAAACCACCGTTGTGCTACTCTGCTACAAACTGAGACCTTACTGAGAGCAAACAAGGAGCTAACTAAGAGCCACCGGTCGGCAGGCCGGGCTTCCGGTCTGCTGCATGTCCATAAAAAGGACTTTAATTATGTGTGATTTCAAGATTAACTAACATATAAATGGATGACTTATAAAAGAATTCACCCCCCTCACAGTTGACATGAAGGTAAACTTGACCTTTTAAACCTAAAATGATTTTTTGAACCGGGCTGTAAACATGTTTATTTCTGCTGTGAAGTTGGCGTTTTAAAATGGGAGTCTGAGGATTTGCTCTGTTTTGGAGCCAGCCCCTAGTGGATCAAGAAAGAATTACAATGAAAAACTTCACTTCCTGGTTTCACACTTTTTCCAGTGGAGTTTTCCCTTTGGATTAACCACATGCAATCATCAAAAGATGTGTTTTAGAGTTTAGGTAGATCATCAAAGGAGCCTTGTTCACTTCATAGAAGCATCAAAACTGAAAGCAGCTTTGGTTTGATGAGTCCTTACTCTGGAGACCAAGTTTTAGTTGAAGATAGCTGCCTGACAGGATCGTTGGGGCCCGGTTACTACCTGCTTTCTTGCGGTGCAGATGCATTTTCAGCTCGCTTCTGCTTTGCCTGCTTTCTTTTCTTTGCTTAAACGAAACTTCTTTATTGTTTTTGCAATTGGATTTTATCGTGACAGAGCAACACTGGCAACAATTGTCCAAGTTGGCATTTTTAAAGGGATAGTTTGGAATTTTTTTTGACAAAAGGCCTCACTATTGAGTTAGCCAGGATACTGTTTATCACTGGAGACAGTTTCAACAGATATGATCCTGTTAGTCCAGTTGCAGGAGGTCGCCAATGCTAATGCTAATGTGGCAGCACGAAGGACGGCCCGGGCGGGATTTGATCCCAAGACTCCCGGGTGAGTCATGTGTGCTAACCAGTCAGCCAAAGGGACATCCCCTTGGCCAAGTAGCCAAGGGCACATGATCACTCAGAGGCATAGTGACAGGACCATCAACTGCCACACTAACGTAAGTCAATAGGAACTGTGCTCTAGTCTATTATTAAAAACAATCTTGTCCACTCCACAGAACAAGACGATGTTCATTATTACCTGGAAGTCAGAACTCAGAGGCTACCTTTCATTCATGCATATTAATCATCCCTTCATCAGAGTTTTTCTGTGAATCCTAACTGCTGAGAGGGCTGAGACTGCTGGACACAGTCAATGGTCTAATCGAGACAAAAGGGCTGCACAGAGCTAACCCTCCACATGACTGCACACTGCCATGTTTTATGAAGAAACTGATCAAAGTTTAAGTTAACACATAAAGCTCTTCAGCAGGGGGCTTTGGATGAGAAGAGTCCTGCTGACAGGAGACATGCATACACGCTGTGTGTTCAGTCCATTTGCAAATGCATGCATTTCTATATTTACACTATCTGCAGGACTCAAATCTGTCATCTCCGAACAGACAGCTGAAGGATTTTCCCAGAACTTGAGTTTTCTTGAAGCTGGAAGTGAGGGCCGTCCCCTGCTGTGTGAGGTAAAAGAAGGAGAAGAGGATCCGTGGTGTGGACAGACGCTTTGCAAACAGCCATTCTTCTGCCCATTGTGTGTCTGCATGTGTGTGTTTGTGGGCGCTCGGTCTACAAACGTTGACCTCTCCTGTCATGTCCGTCCAAAGTAAAGCTGACGCTGAGAGCGGTGGAACGGTTTGACGGGAGGAAATGCTGCTCAGAAAGCTCATCATTAATACCAGACAACTGTGTCGTTGTTCCCTCAGTCTCATTCTTCCTTTCCTGCTGTTGTTTTTGTTCCCATCTCTTCTTCATCTTTTCCTTCCCTCTCTCTCTGTGCTCTGTGTTGCCAAGTCTGCTGGTTATCAAGGATTTTGCACTGTTGCCAACTGTTCAGGGAGAAAAGTCACTTTTCGCTGGCTCAAAAGTCACCAGAAGTCGCTAAATGACGTCATTGTGACAGACAGTCATGTTTGCGCATGTGCGGTACCTCATAGATGCATTTTGATTAGAGCTGGGACAACATAATCGATTACGTTGACACAAAATATGCCTCCCGATGCGATGTCAGACTAAATCAAAGATGGTGGCGCCATGCGTCTTCAAACCAAAACAAAGATGGTGGCCCCAACAAGTGTCCTAAGTGAAAGGCAGGGAAAGCACACACTTGTTCGTTGAAGGTTGTTAGGGATGTTAGGGATGGCGAAACCAAAGCCTCAGGAGACATTAGAGGTGTTTGAAATTGCTCCCTATCACGGATGTAGTGCACTATATAGTGAGCACCATTCCCTACATAGTGTACATGGTTTAGTTGACTACATCATATTCACTATGTAGGGAATAAGGAGTGAGTGGATGATTTGAAACACAGCTAATGAGACAACTTCCATGAGGTCGACGCCATGTCTTTAGACATGCGAGACCTGTTTGAGACGGTCAGCATCGGAGCAGTTGGAGCTGTCATATCTCTGGCCGTGTCTCAAACACGCACTTGCCCAAGTGCACTGGAACTCAGTGCGAACTGTGTACATCATCTGTAGTGCACACTGTTGTCATCAAATGCTGATCCGAATAGAGCACTGCACTTACCGAAAGTGACGGACTAGCATTAACCGCTAACATGAGCTAACTCTATTTAGCTGGTATAGACTAATCCGGCCAAAAGCCACAACTGGACCGCCCGCCATTGCTGGGGGAGCGCTTCTGTACATGTGTAATTAGAACAAGATGAGAATCAGACTTTTTTTCTGGAAATCTGGAAGGACTGTCACATTCCTGGTTGTTGGAACAGCAGTGGAAAACTTTAATTGTGGTAGTAAGTGAATAAGAAGATCATGGACATTTATTTCAGGAAGATTTCTGCTGTCTGTGACTAAAGTGGACGGTGCTGCTGCTCAGTCCACTGATGTCAGTGTGTTCGTATCAGGGAGGAATACCAGACAAACAAAGCAGAGGAGGAATAACTTGCTGCCACGGCGAAGAAAACACTGGATTTAATCCCCAACAACAAAAACACGGTAAATTATGGTGAACACTCATTAATCTGACACGTTATTTCACGTGTCTATGCTCCCGAAAATGATGCACCGTATAACATTATTAAGCTAGCTAATGCTAACAGAGACAGCTGTGGTGTTGCTGTGAGTTAATGACTAATCTGGGAGATATTGTGAAATATAAGGTTATTTGATCTGATCAGGGCAACGTTGGGACCAGAAAATAAAAACAGTTCAGTCAGAAACACAAACCGATTAGGAAGACGGTGTCCTGCAGCCTTTAGTTTCATCTGTAGAAGATGAAACATTTAGACAGTCTAAAAGTTTTGTGTATGACGCATTGCAATTTCCGGTCAGGTGCAGTGGTAGATAGATTTGAATATCATTGGCGTAGAAGTGGAAAGACAGGTTGTGCTTATCAATGATGGACCCAAGGGGCAGCAGATACAGCAGGAAAAGAAGAGGACTGAGAACTGACCCTTGTGGCACTCCGTGGGTGAGTGGAACACGTGAGGAGGGGGAATCACCTGTAACAATGGAGAAACTCCTGTCAGGCACTCCTGAGCCATCTGAGTACGGTTCCATGGATATCAACTAGGTGCTCCAGACGGGAAATAAGGACAGCATGGTCGACCGTATCAAAAGCAGCAGAGAGGTCTAAGAGGACGAGCAGAGTGGGATTGCCAGCATCAACAGAAATGAGGCGCTTTCGGACTGTAGGAACCTTTTGGAGTTTCTATAACCTTTGGGAACCAGGCCGTTTTTGCGCATTCGGACATATAGGAAACCTCGGACCTCAGTTCCTATAACCTTTTTAGCTCCTACTCCGAGGCAGGATCTTTTCAGGGTTCCATTGGAACTGAAATACGTAGATGTTTGGTGATTGGTAGAACTGGCAAGTCACGCCTCTTGTGTGATTTCCGCTTCCTCCACCCCGCCATATTTAAAAAGTCTCACAGCTGTTTACCTGTTTACTGAGATTGTAATAACAACAAGAACTATTGCAATAGATGTGTACCAATTCATTATTAAATGGATCACAATGGTACACGTACCGAGTCGATAACTATTTTGAAATGTCCAAAAGCAATTATTTTCATATTAATTTAACGACCAAACACAGTTGCAAAGTGTAGCAGTAGAATCTGTGGCTGCCTCCCGGACACTTTAGTGGACGGACCAACCACTTAAGTTCCGGGCGTAGTTCAACAAAAGGTAAACAAGGGAAAGGGAGGGAAAGCTGGTAAGTTAGCTTTTATAATAGCTTTGAATAAAAGAGACGAGAAACCTCAGTTTTGTATTAGATCTGCTGGGGCATAAATTTGTCACTGTTGCAGAGGATTGCGTCAAACATGGTCCCTATCAAGGTCCTCCTTCATGTGTGAACGCACACTGAAGGCGAAGGGTAGTTCTTATAACTAAACTCGGGAGGCGTAGTTATAGGAACTGCATTCTTAGAACCTCTCTGTCCGAATGCACCTATGGTGATATCGTTATGAATTTTAAGCAGAGCAGTCTCAGTACTGTGGCGAGCCCTAAAACCAGACTGGAACTTGCTCAGAAGGGCATTTTGTTCTAGAAAAGGCTGTAATTGTTTAAGAACAAGCTTGTCTAGCACCTTTGACAGAAAGGGAAGGTGGGAGACTGATCTAAAATTTTGTAATAGGAGAGGATCAAGATGTGTTTTTTTCAAAAAAGGGTTGACCACAGCATACTTGGAGGTTAGCCGGGACAGAGATAGACAGGCATTGAAAAAGACACATACATTGTGGTTTGAAAGAAATATTAAAAGCAAACACAAAAAAATAAGACAAGTAAAAGAACATGATGGGGCTCCTAAACTAATGTTTTGTTGAGCAACACTTTGACGCAATCACTACAATCAAGTGTTTTCTGTAACATCAAACCAGATTTCTGCACCTTTTTACAGGTATTTTGGCTCTCTGTCACCAAGGTGCTTTAATATGTCTGAAACAGTTTTGTTTGTTTAATTATTCCCGTCAAGCACCATTCAAAAGCAATATTTTAGTTCACTAAATTATTATTGTTAGTACATTTTTATTCATCATAACTTTTTTGTTTTCTTGTTTTTTTTAATAATGTCTGTGAATTTAGCCTTTTCGTTAGTGGGAGGGGATGAATACATTTGAGGACAGCATATGTACATAGGGTCGAGTCACTTCTTGTTTTAATCGAGCTGGCTGCATCGTGCTGCGGTGAGATCTGGCAACACTTGCCCGGCAGATGGAGGGAGCAGACGTGAAGGACAGAAGAAAAGAAAGAAGAGTGTGTTTTGATGAAGACCAATTAAGGAAAGGAAAGCAGCGGCATGAAGGCAGCGTAAAAGAAACTGTTTTTTTTTTTTTTTTTACAAAAGTATTGACTCACTGAGCTGGATCAGCTTGTGCTGTTGCCATGGCAACAACCTTTTTGGTGCCATTATGTCATGAACCATCTGAGAGCTCAGTGAGTCCAGGTCATTGTCATTTTCTGTGTGTGTTCTGGTAAATGTGCTGATACTGTGTGTGTGTGTGTGTGTGTGTGTGTGTGTGTACATGCGCTGCGTGAGGTCAATATGAAAAATATGTGTTGCGCACTGAAACAATTGTTTTGTGTGTTTTTGGTGCATGCTTTCATGCAGCTCTGTGGTCAACAGAGAGGAAATGGGACAGTTTGATGCTCGGAAAAGACGTGGAAGTAAAACTATCTGCTGGTCTTTAACCCGAGTTAGAAATAAATGTTTAGTTTTGAATTAATTTAGATATAAGGGTTTTTATCTGGTTGTTTTTGCTGATCTCTTCAGTTTTATTGTAATAATATTTACATGCCCAAAACCACTTTTTCATAATTTTGTCCCTCACACCAAATACAGAGAACATTATGGTTCTTTAATGTAATTTATGTTTTGAGCATATTTTATGGATAAAGATGAATGAAATAAAGTATCATATTCTTCAATAATTTGAACAAAGCAAATATTGATATACCATGTTTTCAGTGGCAGAGCAAAATTAAAGCACCACACAACCAACAAGCAAGTCCAGGCCATAGACCGTTAATAAAGAGAGACGAACCTCCTGCTCACGTCACCCGTTGGTTTCTGAAGAGATAAAAAAAAAGCCAGTTGGGAGTGTCCCACTGTCGCCATCTTGCCATGTCACGTGTGTCGTCACTTCAGAAAATACTAAAATGGGCAAAGACAAGGCCGCTCTGAGCCGCAGGGCAAATGATTGACAGCTGACGTACTCTGGGCTAAATGCTAACTAATTACCCACTGATTGGAGTCAGGTGTGTTGCAGCAAGGGAACTCCTAATACCTGCAGGACACCGGCCCTCGAGGACCGGAATTGGGGATCCCTGATCTAAACGGATGAGTTATGAAAAAATTCACCCCCCTCACAGTTGACATGAAGGTAAACTTGACCTATTAAACTTAAAATGATTTTTTGAACCAGGCTGTAAACATGTTTATTTCTGTGAAGTTGGCGTTTTAAACATGGGAGTCTATGAGGATTGGCTCTGTTTTGCAGCCCCTGCGGATCAAAGGAGAACTACAAAAAAAATGACAATGACTACGTTTACATGCCATCAAAATTCGGGTTAAGGTCAATACTCCGGTTTCTGAAAGATTAGGAATAACCCGTTTACATGCGTGAGCAGACAGTTACTCCTGCATACATGACTGATGAAGTAAACGGACTCCGGCTGGAGTCAGTGAATTTTCCTGCCACGCCTTCACCAAACTTTGCCAGATGAGTGATGGAGCTCCGCGAAGTAACTGCACACCAGCTCCTCTCAGGATGCGTGTTGCCATGGTGATATATAAACTAGCAAGCTGTGCAGAGCACTGACTAATCGCTGGTACAAAATACTCCCTGCAGTTTATTTAAAACACCAAAAATACTTGCAGATAGAACATGCGCAGAACACAATTAAATATCACTTTCAATGGAGATAATCCAATAAGCGTTTACAAGCGTAACCCAGGGGTAATATTCAGATTTTTAAAAACCCGAAAATGAGCATATTCAGGGTTTTGCCAGTGTTTACATGGCCGTGCGCAACCGGGTTATTGCTAATATTCAGGTTATGAAAGAGTTATTGGCTGCATGTAAACGCAGTGTATGGTAGCCTCGTAGTTTGCCACCGGAGGGTGCCGCTTAGTCTAAGCACATACTTGAAGTGGCCGTGGCATTTCTGTTGGAGCAGAAGAGAAGAAAATCACTCTGTTTTCATGGTTGAAACTCTCTCCGCTGGTGGTAGTGTACACTGATATGGAGAAAGAATGACATGCTGTCATGTAAATGAGATAAATAACAGACTGTGTAGTTTATGTAATGAAAGGACCAAGTATAAACGGTTCTATTGAAAAGCTAGCTTAAAGGTGCCATGACATCAAATTGAACTTTTCTGGGGTTTGGGGGGTATAATATGATCTGTTGTGAACTGATGAGGCCATGTGAATGTCCAGAGTGAGAATCAAAGTTTATGGTCTGTCAGCTTTGTTTCTTTGTTCAAAAACGGTTGAATCAGACAGCAGGCTATCATTCTATGTAATTCAATTGCTCCAATTAGAGCACACTATCAAGTAAACAGCCTGCCCCCCTCCTCTCTCCTTCCACCTTTCGCTCCGCTCTCACCCCCTCCCTCGCTGATTCGACTGCGTGAGTGGAGCTGAGTAACTGCTGAGCAGTCAGGTCTGGGTTTTCAAAAAAATGGATTTAAAAGAAAACTTCTGCAGCAACACTGAGGGAGGCGACCACAACCTTGTCATTACCTGTGCAAACAAAGATAGGCAGTTTAAAGGTAAGGCATGCTCAGACGTCCTGTTAACCAGCTAAAAACTACCGCTGTGCAATTCTGCTACAGGCTGAAACCTTCCTGGGAGCAAGCAGGGAGCTAATAGCCTCCACGGCTAAAACCAGCATCTGCCTGTCAATCAAAAGGACAAACCCCTAATTATGTGTCATTTTAAGATTAAATAACATCTAAACAGATGAGTAATAAAAAAAAACCTCATGTCACTCACAGTTGACATGAAGGTAAACATGACCTATTAAGCCTAAAATGATTTTTTGAACCAGACTGTAAACATGTTTATGTTACATGTAAACATGACCTTTTTTATCATGAAATGAAAAATACTTTATTAAGCCCAGAAGGGAAATTCAATAGGCTCATACTCTTGTTTTTTTTTGTTTTCGTGTTGTTTTTTTTTAACAGTATAACAATTATAAATGAAATAATACAATACTGATCAGTCAGTTTTGTTCTTCAGGGTGATGCTGCTGTAAGAATGAATTTCTGTACCTCTGCGTCCTACAGTGAACCAGACTCAGCCTCCCTCTGAACACACTGTTGATTCTTCACCGTGTTGTGGAGAGGGTGGGAAGAGTCGTCCATCATCTTCATCAGCTTGGGAAACTTCATCCCAAACTTCCGTAAACAGGGTTGCCACCGGATGCTGCGCATGCGTGCAGCCTGCTATCCACGATGCTTTGCCTATGATTCGCCTATACTTCCGCGACAAATATATCCCCTATTGAAATCCGCCTAGTCAGTCCTTTGATGTGAAATCGGCTTCTCGCTTGTACTCGATCAAAATATGAAGGTCACGAAACACAATTGGTAAAAATCTTGAGTTAATTAGCTCACTTTCGCCAGGTGGTGCTAGTTGGATATGCCAGAATACAGCAACTATGCTAAGCTAGGCTAAAGTCAGTGGTGCCAGATTCAAAGAATCACTGAGTCAGCTAGAAAACGCTTCTGTCCACTTGTCCTCGGGACTGCGGGGGGAGGCTAAATTTCATCCAGAAGTGGCGTATGCCTGTAAGTTTTCTTCCGGGCTGAACTTTTCTCCATTGGAATTTGCCCCTTGGTCAAAACTACAGTAAAGAGACCGGTTCCAAGTTGGGCTCCGGTTCAGAACCAGCATTGGTACCAGATTGAAAAGAAAGGAAAAAACTGAACAGAACTGCTCACAGCTTAGATTGTTCCAGATATTTCTGATTATTGGCCCCAAGTGGCAGCAAAGTGTTGCAACAGGAATGCTGTCTGCAGGAGCTGAAGCAAATTATAATTGGTCCAAACAAAATCAGACTGTTAGAATACAAGAAAACATGTTAGTCCAACTAAAATCAGATGAAATCACAGCTTTCCAAGTAAGAACAACACAACCAGAAAATATGCTTGAACTTCCTCTGTGAACTGCAGATATTCCAAAATTCCATCTTTTTCTCATCTTTAATTAAAACCAGTAAAGTAAGTGTATATTAATCCAGCTAAATTCCCAATAAAGCTGCTCTGTGATCCTGGACCGTGATCTTTCACAAAGGAAGCTACATGTTTGCAACATTTTCTCAAACGGTCCAGTTTTGGTCTAGTCAATAGGGAGGTGGTACTCAGACTGTAGCTGGCTTCACCTGTAGCACAAGTGTCACAAATGCTAGACTCTTCTAGCCACATAATACCCCCGAGACACAGAGAAAAATAACTCACTGGCCCATGTTTGAACCAAACGTCCGACCCCTGCTTACTGAAAGTCTCAGGCCTCGGACACAAACAGATGTAGACACATCCTTCTGCTCCTCGTAACTTTCCCTCTTCTTGCTGTTTTCCAGTTGCCTCCTTTCTTCCTGCAATGACTTGTTCCCCCCCACTTTCTGTATATTTTTGTTGGGTAGATGATGACTTATTTACGTTGTTTAAACCATGTGTGTTTGTGTGTTGAGGAAACCAGACTGCAACAATGAAATATTAAATATGTTGTTGAACAGGCTGTCTGCTGACCTGTGTGGATAAAGGTTAAAAGAGACAGCTGATGCTTCAGTGAGACACAGTAAAAAAAAAAAAAAAAAGGTACTAGATCAGAACATTAACACCTGTGTGAGTTTTATATGCCGTTATGATTGTCTCAACATGACTGCATCACCCTGCTTAATTAAGCTAAGTGAGAACAATCATTTCTCACAATGACTGTGAGAAGCAATCATTTCCCTGAGTGAGAAGTTGAGGAAATGCCAGTCTGGTCAACACTGCACTGTTTACAAGCTGCTGCCTGAACAAAGTGTTGCTGAATAAGGACAGAGACTTAGTTTAGTTTTAGTGGTAGTTTTAGAAATTTAGTAAATGTCATGAAAAAAGATAAAAATGTGGCGGTGGTTGAACCGTGAAGAGCAAAGCTGGTGAGACAAAATGGAAAAAGGTGTGGGGAGAATGTGGATGCTACAAAAGGAGGTGAGACAAACATTTAAATAAAAAATACTAAGCTTAAGTTTATACTTGGTCATTTCCAATGTGTTTTGAGTAAAAGATGCTTTGTTCTTTGCTCGACAAGAGAATGTAGAAACAATATTGTGGCTGTTTGGAATTTTCATTAAAAAGACAAAGTAAAAAACAATTTAAAGAAATATGTTTGATTAGTAAACGTATATATAAAACATTAAGTTGCATTTTGCAGCACACAGCTTGTTCAAGGCAATGGAGAGAAACGTGTGTGGAAGTGTTATTTTTGGTATTTAGCACTTCATCACCCATTAGTATAAAAAAATGGACATTCATGTTTAGTTTTTTTAAAATTCCTGCCTCTAGTCCCTTTAAGGTGTACCCCAGAGTTCTATTGTTGGCCCAGTGTTATTTTCTATTTACAATAATGACAATATTCACCTCTACGCTGATGATATTCATTCATACTATTGGTTCTAATGACATCAAGGGTTAAGCAGACTTTTTCCTCTTTAACTCCATAACCACTGAATTTATTTTCAGTTATATAAAATGAAACAAATACAGGGAAAAAAACAAAAAGATAAAGACTGGAATTAAATAAACTACAGCTAAATGTTAAATAAATTAATAGAAATGAATGAATTACATCAAATACATAAAGAATTGTAAATAAAAAGATAAATAAGTTAATTAAAGCAATAATATAGACATAAAACTTTTAAAGGGCCTGGAAGTAATTTTTTTTGCAAACGTCTGACAACAGATATCAAGTGGTTAAACCACCATTAAACAGAACTAAAACTAAGATTAGATGATGGTTTGGTAGGAAGTGTTTTGTTTTTTATTATACTCAAATGTAATACTCTTGATGACATGGTTACTGAATATAACTGCTTATCTCTAGCATCAGTGTGTTGACAGCACCCTGATCTTTTTACCTTACATTCATCAGGGATGGAAGAATCGAAAAAAAAAAAAAATCTAATCTGGATTTTTGTTTTGTGATTTTTAAAATTGGGGTTTTTGTTAAAAAAAATTTTGGGGGGGGTTAAATTTATATGGTTCATTTCAGTCTATTTCTAAAAGTCTGGTGTGAAAAAAAGTTACAGATTTTTTCCAGCAGAGGGCAAAATGTTTTTCTCCGACTGTCTAATAACACAACATTATACTGTATCTGTTTTTGGAAAAAAAATAGATTTTTTTAAAAATAAACAGAGGGCCAACAACGGCAGACAACCTGGTCTGGTGTTGTAAAAACCAAACTAAAAATCACAAAAATCAGCAAAATCAAACAATTGCAATTCAAATCGAATCAACACCCAAAAAATTGTTAAGAATCAATTTGTTAGAAAAGCCTATCATCCCAGCCCTGACATTCATGGACTAGAAAAGCACTTTGAGAGTGCAGACCTCCGCCAAAAACCTCATTCCTTCCCCACCACCACCATCTCCCACTGTTTAGTTTTAAATGGTGAGCGGAGATCTCCAGCAAACTGCTCCCCCATGTGGCCACATCTCACAATGATAAATAATTCTTTAAAAATTCCTGGATCCAAGCTGTTTTCTGGATCAACACCTAAATTTAATCAGTTCTTCCTTGTACCATTATCAACTTTTCCTGAAAATTTCAGCCAAATATGCTCTGTACTTTTTGAGTTATTTTGCCAACAGACAAACTTCTACCATTAAATTGCCCCCTTTGAGGAGGTAATTAGCTCCTAAAAGTTTGATTTTATTATTGTGTACAAGTTAGTATTACAGTCTTTCATTTCATTCATTGTCTATGAAATTAGCTAACGTTAGCATGAAACGGTTGAAATCTTGTAATCTCGTCTGAATTTAACAGCCTGTCACTTCTACCTTACGTGGCCTAAGAAGGACCCGGCTTACAGAGACCGGGTAGTATGCGTCCTTTAAAGGATCTGGCCCCTGAATTTGGTCATTTTTGACTCCTAATCCCAATTACCTTATAAATATGATTAAGCTAAGCTAATATTGTGTAGCCCGTAAAATATTATTTACTAATTGTTCTTATGCACAAACAAACATCCACACAACCCAACAGGAAGGTGCAGCATCAATATATTTTATATGATGCACCTGTTCTGCCAATGAAGATAGTTTAAAAAGTCAATTCATGCATTTATTTCCCGTTTGGGACAATAATGAACGTGACTGGAAGATGAAGTCATGCACACAGAGAGGAGGCAGCTATGAGCATTAATCTCTGTTTTTATAGCCCTCACAGCCACGCATTGTGAGGTCAGTGCAGAGAAATAAAACTCACATTTCCAGTAAATCAAGGGGTAAGTGAGAGGGATCCAGTATCGAATGAGGGGAAATTAATACAGGGTCTGTGTCACTGGACATGTGTGGAAGAAATCTGCTTTCTGGAGGGTTATCAGTCATAAAGGCTGTGTGGATGCAAAATGTTGCTTATGAATCACAGAGAAACGGATGGATTCATATTTCCCGTCTGAACAATCACTCCTCCACTTCATTTTCTTTTATCAAATCTGATCTGCTTAAGAAAATGAAGAGTAAAAACTGACAGAATACGGGAAAATTCTCTTCAAAAGTGACCACCAGCTGGATCAGCAGTGGTTTTGTTGGACTGTTTGACCTGAAGCTGGAGGGAAGTGGTGGACGCAGAGGTGATGAGGAGATGAAACGAGTGGGAAAGTTTGCCTTTCTCAGCCTCTGCTGTGAGGAGGACGTTATTGAAACGACAGGAGAGACGGCAGAACAATGACGGGATGAAGAGCAGCCGGGACGGATGCAGATGACAGAACGGATCAGAAAGAGAAAAGAAGAGATAGTTGGGAGAGCGAGAGCAAATATTAGGAGGCTACCTACCGTCCACACACACTCACGTCCAGCTGTGATCGCCTGTTTCCCTCCAGTAAACATCATCTACAGACTTACCGTGTCCAGGCAACGCATATCTTGACAACCGGAAGGGAAAGCATCTTTAATACTGTGTGTGTGTGTGTTCGTGTGTGTGTGTGTGTATGTGTGTGTGTTTGTTTTTTAGTGTTTGTGGGGCTCTTTATTTTTGCAGGTTTTATGGGGTCTGGGGTTAAAATGATGGGACCTGTAAGTTTAGAGGAATCTTTGAGGATCAGAACTTGTTTTCATGAATCAGGTTGATTAAGTATTAAAGTCTGACTTTGAAACAATTTGATTTTTATTTCTTTTTTAACTTTTTTGATAAAAGATTGTATGTTATCAATAATGAAAAAATAAAAAAATAAGAAAATGAGGAATAAAATATGTTTTAAATTATTGCATTTTATTAACGGATATTCAGTAAAAAAAAATGCAAAATATTAAATGTTGAATGAATGAATGAAAATTTACTTCAAACAAATGAAAAAAAAAAAGAAATATGGGCTATAGAGAGACAAAGAAAAACAATCTTAAAAGACCCAAAAGAATAATAATATTGCAAAATCAAATCATTATAATAACAAGTTTGTAAAAGGAGTGGGAAGAAGCATAAACTTGAAAATGACATTTGAATTTGTGTGCAGTGAATGGAGTATTTTTCTTTCCATTAATATAATGCTGGGTTTACATAGTCCGACGTTGTTTTTCCTGTTTGTGTGTGATGCCAACACACATGTGATGTGAGCATGGCGTGAGCAGGTCTACCATCATTTTTGTGTTTTGGGCCGTGCAGATGAGAACATAACAGCGATGTGTTTTCCACTTTGGAATGAGTCTTCAGATTTTTGAGTCTTCAACCCAGAATAACGCTGTTGCCGTGTGAACGAAAGGCACTTCCGATTAAATATTTTGTCATTTTTACCCACAATTGTTCTCATGTCAACGACCCCTTAAACTATCACAAATTTTATCAATAAGGATGACCGTATTTTCCGGACTATAAGTCACACTTTTTTCATAGTTTGGCGGCTTGTGCGACTTATAGTCCAGTGTGACTTACATATGAAAATATATACAATTTCACATATTTTTAAGTATCAATTCATATTGACTGACATGAGCCAAGGAGTAAATATATCGTCTAATGTCAAAAGAGGTTCATTTTGGACATCTGGCTGTTTGGTGGAACAAATCCTCAAAAAACATGTTTATCCTTCTTAGTTATCATGTTTATGATCATTTGCAGGCTTCTTTGGAATTGGACTGATTGGGTAATTTTTAACATGAACAAGTAGGATATGAAAAATCCGAAAATCGCCCTATGTTGAATAAATAAATATGACTTATAGTTCGGTGCGACTTGAATATGTTTTTTTTTCCTCTTCATGATGCATTTTTTGACTGATGCGACTTATACTCCGGAGCAACTTATAGTCCGGAAAATACGGTATATGTGGTTTTTGGTGGATTCGGTCCACCTCTGTGGCAAGAACCTACATGCCAAAAATCAGCTTCTCTCATCGAGATAATGCCAAATTTGGATTCTTATGGTTTGGATAATAATTTGGTTGTTTATGCATTAATAAGTTAAAAGATAGTCAGAATAATCTCTTTGCATAAATCTGTCACTTTTTAATATGGCTGTCAGATTATTTGTATCAACAATACTAGCTCGTTATTTGCTTGGTATCAGATTGATACCAAATCTTGCATTACTGCACACTCCTGCTCAGAATGTGATGCTTGTCTTGTGTTTGGTTTAAAGAAGCAATTCAAATCAAACATTTGGGATGCTGAAAATTTATTTTGTGCCACCATAATTTAAAGTTTATAAACTTTCCAGAGGTTCAACATCTATGGGTGGCTGCAAATGACTGATTTTACGTAGTGTTGGTAAAGAAAACTGACCAATCAGAGTTGTTGAATGCTCTTTAGCAGCCTGCTCAACAGCTCACTGTTTAATTATCTGAACGACACTGAAAACAGAACAATAGGATAGAACAATTCAAAGTACTTTGTGTAAAACAATAAAAGCACTACAGCAGGGTGCAGAAAAAAAAACTTTGAGAAACAAAAAGAAACTCAGTAAAAACAGAAAAATCTAAAATGAAATAACAAATTAACAGTTTTGAAAAACAGAAGCCACAAATAAAGCTTTAGCTCGAAGCTGGAAGCACACGCATGAAAGTAAAATCCTGCATGGAAACAAACAGAAAACTCTGAGCCAGAAACCAGAGTTAATGAAACAAAACTCTCAGTCAGCACCAACAGCACACACATCTGACTCCATCTGTGTTTCAGGTGATGTGGGGCCGCTTGGCCTTTGATGACCTGGTCATGTATTAAAACTGAAGCGACAAAAACCAGTGAGACCATTTTTGATTGACTTGAAGAATGTGGAGTAGCAGCTTCACTCAGGTGGTCTCTCCGCATTTCCTCATCAGATCCAAGCCGACGTGTCGGATGACAGAACAGAGAAAATGGAAGAAAACTTCTGAGGAACGTCTGGCAGATGATCAGATCCATGTTTGATCCAGGTTTTAGGTTTGGTTGAAGCTGCTGTTGATTGAATCAGCGTATTGATGGATTGTTACACTCCTGCTCTGCATGGCTTGACAACTTGCACAACTTACACAGCTTATTATCTAAAACATGAATATATGACATTTATATCCATAAAACTGATGCTTGATTCTTAACCATGAAGCCGCAACCCAACTTTGGGAGGAGACCTTGCAGGAGCAAGCAAAGAGGGAGAAAAAGTCAGGCCTTATATTTGTCAGATACAGTATATTATATTATGCACTTAAGGATGTGCACAGGATTTAAAATCAAAGTCAGAAAAGAGCATGCTCTATCAATATTTTGGTATGATGCAAAGCGCCCAAACTAAAAAAAAAAAAAGTTCCTGCAAGAATATTATCTTACTGTACTTTCACCCTTGCTTGTATGCATGGGTGAAAGTTGCTTTTCCGAAGCGTTCTGGTAGAAGAGGTCTGAATATTTCTTACCAGAAAGGCGTTCCAGTGTTCACCAATGCTCTTTCTGTTTCTCTACACTGCCACCAGTTTCCATTTAGTCCACTTTCAGGTTCTGCTGGACCACCAGACTCTCCTTAAGCTATAATATATGTCCCTGGGTTTTCCTGTGCCTCCATCTGTCAGCACCCAGACACCATCAGGGAGAGTGTCTGTAAATCATGCTCTCCTGCTGTCCACTGTCACTCTGTATATCCCTCATCGCCTCCATCTCTGCTGGCTTTATGCTCCAGATGCTGCCGAACTTCATGCTTCAACAATGGAGTGATGCCTCTGTATTTATGACTGACCTCAGACGGCGTCAAGCTCAGTTATTTTTCACTACTTATGACTCACTGTGTTTCTGCGTTTAACCACAGACATGTCTGTGACTGTTCTTCTGTTTCTGGCAGAGGGAATCTGGTTTATCACCAAACATTATTTGAAACACATTTATAGTAAAAAAAAAAACACAAAAAAAAAAACAAGACAAAAGTCACCCAGACTAGATAAGGTTCACTTTTAGGCAAGGCAATTTTTTTTTCACACATTGCATTTCATTAGACAGCCCAATCTCTCCTGACACCAGGACACAGCAACAGGCCGGGCAGCTGACTTATCAAGTGAACTTTGACTTAATAAGAAAGTGAATTCTAGACTAACAAGAAAAGCACTTGGAGAGCACAGATCTCCAGCTAGCAGCTCAGTTTCCCCCATATGACCCGATAACTCGCAGTGATGAAAAATCCTTTAAAAAATTCCTGGATCCAAGTGATGATCCAGATCAAATCTAAAATTTAGTCAGTTCTTCTTTGTGCCATTATTAGCATTTCCTGGAAATTTCATACAAATCCATTCATAACTTTTTTATTTATTTTGCTAACGGACAGACAAATAAATGCAGGCAATTACATTTTTCAATATTTGGCCAACTAATATTTTGTGGATAGAACAGAAATATTTGAATGTTTTATAATGCTCAAAGGATAGAAACTTATATTTTCTGATGGTGCGACAGCAGTGATATGAAGAACTTTTCCTGTTAAAGATTTTTATACAATGATTCTACAGGTTTGAGTGCTGTTACGCTGGTGAGAGACCAGTATGTATAACAATAATCAATATTAGAGAATATCATGCAGGACCATTCTGGCCTCACCAATAGTCACTGGTTGTTTGGTTTTTAAAAAATTCTGCAGGTTGAATTTGATACATCCAAGATGCATCCAATATCCAAGTACTGATTTGACCAAGACGCACCCTTAAACTTTATTTGGGACCAGAATCCCCTGGAAAGACAGCAATATAGAACTAAGTGTCATCGGCAAAAGATCAGATATTCAGTTTGTTTCCATGATCTGAGGTAATGCCAGCAAGAAGATAAACAGTATAGGGGTCCCAAATTGGAGCCTTGGGGAACTCCACACTTGATCTTTGATCTTGGCCTTTTTAAATCTATATTGAAAACCTACTTTTTTAGACTAGCCTTTTACTTCAGCTAGAGAAGTCTTATATTTTTCTTAACTTCAATTTTGTATTTTAGGAGTTTTTATTATTTATTGTCCTTCCTCTTTTCCCTATAGCACTTCATACTTTGAAGCACAGCAGCACTTTCCAGTTGTGTTTAATCTCTTTTTTTTTTAACTTTGTATGTTTTTATGTACTCGTTTTATTTATTCAATTGCTTTTTTACTGCTCTTTTGTTAAAGCACTTTGAGTACCTTTTGGCTATTGTAAAGGGTTATATAAATTAATTTGATTTGATTGATTTTGTTTGAGTGGATCTATAATTACCAGCTGACACAAAATAATTCCTGTCTGTCAAGTAGTTGATACATCTTAAAAACATGCAAACTAAATTTTTTTTGACACCTTTCAACTACACTGACTAATTTTGCTGCACTGTGCATTTAATTAAAAACAGAAACTCAACTTACCAACTTTAGCTGAGAAAATGCTTATTTGTACTAGTACCAAAAGCGGGTATATTAGTTCCGAAGGAAATTTGTCTTGGACGTACAAGACAAATTTCCTTCAGGACTAAATAAACAATCTTGAATCTTGAAGACACTGCTGGTTTTTGTCCCACGGACTTCACGCACTTCCCCTGATGTCACTGCCTTATCAAATCCCTCCTTCCCCCCTCCAGACGAAGGAGATGGATGGTTAGGATTGCGCTCATGCTGCCCCCCTCCCTTTTCCTGCCATGTGTTTCTTGATGCTGTGAATTATCTGCATATGTGCTTATTTGTATTTGAGGTGTTTTTTGAACAGGGGCACCAGCATGAAGCTGGCTGCACTGCAGTCTGTCCAGTCTGTTTTTCCAACTGTGTATATCTGTTGTACATGTATGTATGATCTTGGACGGGTTGTACTGGAATGACGGAATTTTCCCCCAGGGACTAATAAAGTATCTTACATTGATTGATTGATTGATTTCCCCTTTAAGATCAAAGCCAAGGTCAGATGTTTGCAATTGACGTTGTGTCCGATCTTGCTGTAGTGTGGGGTGAGTTAAGAGTGATTTTGTCCGGTCTAATGCACTCTGTGATGGACCGAGGCAAAAAATCAGAGAAGCACAGGGAAGTTAGAGAAAAAGTAAGAAATATATTTACAAAAAAAGACTAAATGATAAATCAGGGTCCATAAAAGAGGTCAACAAAACCAAACGTAACAAAGGAAACTTAACTGACCTCAAAAACTGACACAACGGGGACAAATATACTGGCTGATCAGGCCATTTTGACACGAGGAGACCAAAACAATGACCTAAACAAAACTACAACAAAACTAAACTAATCAGTACAATACTTAACAGTAGCCTATAAGGGAAAAATAACTTAAGTAATCAAACTCTCCAAATATAACTACAAAAAAACTAGCAAAAGAGAAAAACCTAAACTCTTCCTACACCTCCTCTGAAACAAGTGGAAGAGTCCATTTGGGCCTCAACGCCATTGAGGAGATCCACTGCAGCTGGGACTCCTTTCCTTGGGTGGCCTGGCCACGCCTCTGCGTCAGCCTCACAGGAACTGGTAACTCAAATGAAAAGTGTGAGTTTAAAGTAAAACCAAATAAGCAGCGGCAAAATGAGTCAACTAAATGTGTGCACACAATCAGTTAACCCCCTGCCAAATAAAAGAATGAAATATGAAAAATGGTGAAATATTTATTTGAAATGTTGATGTTTTTAAATGAAAAAAGATTACCAGACCATTTCATTGTGTGACTACACATCACACACTCACAAGGCCTCGGAAGGAGAGATTGTAAAAAATGATCATGTTTGATATTTGCGACTAGAAATCCTGTAGTGTGTGTCTGGTGTTCCGGAAGGACCTGAACGCATTTAGAAGAACCAGATTCTCTACTGAAGATTCATATGGGGGGGGGGGGGGGGGGGTGCTCCGTAGTGTACACCCCCCACTATATGTTCAGAGGAGAGAAAACTGTCTTTTGTAATCATTAAGTAAGTTGTCCCTATGTCTGTGAAGGTTTGAGGAATCCTGGAGTGTGTACCTGCCTTTAAGAACTTTGATTTTCTGGGTGGGATTTAAAAGATTTACAAATATCAGCAGGAGAAGATCAGCTCCTTTTTCTGTGAAGAAACTTACATAACCGCTCATAAGAGTTTGTTGTCAATAACCAAGAGGAAAATATTTTTACTTCTCAATTCTGAGGTACAACAAATGCAGTGTGTAGCATGGTGTGTGTGGTGTTGTGGAAATAAATGCTGCTAACAGTGTTTCAGTGTCTTTACACTGTTTTTTTCTAATTTCCTCATCGTCTTAATGGTATCATTTAAAGAGGTTCAGATCCCAGATCTGTTCTGTAGAGTCTGTCAGATCTGCTGTGCAGCAGAGGAGGTTCTGGGGTTTCTGTGAGTCAGTGTAGGCCTCAGTAAGTGGCCGTTTCCTCCGTCAGCCTCTGGTCTGACCCAGAAGTTAATGGAGCATGTCTGAGCTTCTCCAGGGAACCAAGAGGATGTCCATACTGATCTGTGGTCGGCCTAACACACACACACACACACACACACACATATTAATGCAAATCTTTGTCACTGTGAATTAGTTTTGTTTTCTGCTGCTGTTGTCTCAGGACGTGATCCTCTGAGATGTCCGAGCAGTCCAGTTTCTGTCCTGCAGAACCTTCTGGGCGGACGGAAAACTACATTAAGATAATGGAGAGCTGGTGTTTAGACTGGTATGAAACTGGGGGGTAATGGTGCGGATCTCCCAGCAAAAGCTGCTGAAGTCAAGTTCTGCTGATGTATAAATGTTTGTTTACGGTTTTTAGCAGCTCTGATTTGAATCTTTATTTTTTTCTTTCATGTAAAACTAATTTTTCCCAGAAAGCCATCCGGCTATAGACTGTTGTGGTTTGTGGATTTTTATTTGTTAGGTCGTTTTATTTTTTAGGTCATTTCTCAGATCAACACCGTATGCTGTTATTGTCTCATTTAGTGTTGGTTTTATGTTCAGTGCTTTGGTTTTGCTCCTGTTTCAGCTATGGACTGATATTTTTATAGCCAGCTTCACTCCCTGATGTGCTCCTTTGTCTCTGTTGTGATGCAGCAGGTTTCTGCTCTGCATTTAGCCACCAACTCCTTCAGTATCACCACTCCTCGGTTTCTTTAGCTCTTTTTCTTCTATTTTTTTCAGTTTTGTGTTCATGGTGCTGATCATCTCTGGTTATTTCAGATAACTGAGCTCTGACTCCTCATGGTGATTCCTGGGTTTGGGTCCTCCTTTATCCACATTAGCAAATGAAATCCTCCCTGAGTGAACATCTTATAGAACATGTGAAGAGTTGCTCAGATAAATGACAGTTTTATGCAGTTTTTGCTTGAACGTGTCTGCACAGACTTTGCAGACTGGAAATGAAAGTCGAGCTTCCGTTCCAGCTCATATCTGAAACATGGCTTAACATGCTGTTGAATACGGAGCCGCTCACATCCTGGGATCTGTGTTTTCTGTGTTGCAGTGATGTAAGTGAAAACGCCATCCAGGCCATCCCGAGGAGAGCTTTCAGAGGAGCTACTGAGCTGAAAAACCTGTAAGTGACCATACACGAGCAGACACAACTGTGCTGTGAGAAAAGGTGACGATGATCCTGGATCTGTGTTTTATCATCAGTCAGCTGGATAAAAATCACATCAGCTGTATTGAGGAGGGGGCCTTTAGAGCTCTACGATCTCTGGAAGTGCTGTAAGTATGAAAACATGGAGTTACTTTCAGGGAGTTTTCATCTCCCTCCTACCACCTTAACTGTTGCTCTGTTATCTCCTCCAGCACTATTGTCTGATGTATTAACTTCTGATTTTCCTCATGTCCTGTCTCGTTTCCTCTCTGTTGCATCTTTCTTTATTTCTGTCCTTTGCAGCACACTGAACAACAACAACATCAGCAGTATTCCAGTCTCCAGTTTTAACCACATGCCGAAGCTCCGCACCTTGTAAGTATTTCTCCTGTTTTCCCAGAATGCCCAGCTCTCAGTCTTCCTAACACCGCATGTCTCCACCAGTCGACTCCACTCCAACTCGCTGCGCTGTGATTGCCACCTGGCCTGGCTGTCTCCATGGCTGCGGCAGCGGCCGGCGTTGGGCCTCTACACCCAGTGCAGCTCCCCACCTCCTCTGAGGGGCCTCAACCTCGCCGAGCTGAGAAAGAACGACTTCGCCTGCTCAGGTACGGTGGCCCAGCAGGACCCCACCCCTACAGAAAAACCACATGTTAACCATGTTATTCATGTAATTCATGTGAAGATCTGTGAAGCACATGTGCAAACATGGAAGCACATGTGAAGCACATGGAGTTCACATATGCAAACATATAAATTTCCAACTTCATTGTTTGATCCACATTTGAAAACATGTGAAGCACATTGTTGACAAGTGGTTTTAGAGCATTTTCATGTGAAAATGTGTGAAGCACATGAACCACCTGTGGATCATGTGGTAATTCATATGTGGTTCCCATGTGCGAACGTGGTTTTAGATAATCTTCACGTGTGGTTCACATGTGCAAATGTGGTTTGGAACACTGTTATTTGATCAATGTGAAAATGTGTGAACCACATGTAGTTCATGAAGATGTTCCAAAACCACATGTTTGAAAATGTGAACCGCATGTGAGCTATATGTGCTTCACATGTTTGCATGTGTGCTTCACACATTTTCACGTGAATTACATAAAATTTTTCTAATACCACGTTTGCACATGTGAAGCACATGCCAACCACGTGCTTCACATGTTTTCAAAAGTGGATCACACATTGAAGTTCCAAATTTATGTTTGCATATGTCAACTACATGTGGTTCACGTGTGCTTCACACATTTTTTACATGAATCACATGACAGTGTTCAAAAACCACATTTGCACATTGGAACTGCATGTGCATCACCACATGATCCAAGCGTGGTTCATGTGCCTTGCACATTTTAACATGAATCACTTGAAAGTGTTCCAAAACCACGTTTGGACATGTGAAGCAAATGTGAACCGTGTGCTTCACATGTTTTCTAATGTGGATCAAATGATGAAGTTCAAACTTTACATGTTTACATATGTGAACTACATGTGCTTCAGGTGTGCTTCACATGTTTGCTCATATTATGCTTCACACATTTTCACATTGACCATGTGACAGTGTTCCAAACCACATTTGCACATGTGAACCTCATGTGAACCATGTGTGAAACATTTGAATTACCACATGATCCACAAGTGGTTTGTGTGCTTCACACATTTTCATGTGAATCACATAAAAGGGTTCCAAAACAACATTTGCATATGTGAACCACATGTTAACCACATGTGAATGTAGATCAAACAATGAAGTGCCAAATTTATACGTTTGTATATGTGAACTACATGTGCTTGAGATGTTTGCACGTGTGCTTTACACATTTTCACATTGATCACACGACAGTGTTCCAAAACCACATATGCACATCTTAACCACACGAGAAGATTTTCGTAAACCATGTTTGCACATGGGAACCACATGTGAATCGCCACATAATCCACAGGTGGTTCATGTGCTTCACTCATTTTCACATGAATCACATGAAAATGTTCCAAAACCACATCTTTGCACATGAACCACATGTGAACTATCTGCTTCACATGTTTTCAAATGTCGATCAAACAATGAAGTTGGAAATTTATATGTTTGCATATGTGAATTCTATGTGCTTCACATGTGCTTCCATGTTTGCACGTGTGCTTCACACCTTTTCACATGAATCACATGACAGTGTTTCAAAACCACATTTGCACATGTGAATCACACGTGAAGATTTTTCAAGACCACGTTTCCACATATGGGCTGGAATATACTTGCTGTTGGTGACGCGTCGGCGTACGCATTGCGGCACCCACGCGTTCCCAGCGAACCTACGGCATGTAGGTCGCTCGCGTTGACGCGTGCGCCTGATGCAATATCGACTTGAACGCTAGAGGTGCTCGTGTGACTTTCTCCGCGACTTTGGTTAAGTGGCTCACATACCACCTCCACTGGCCACAAGACCTCGTTTTCCTTCGCAGCAAAAGTAACTTCTTCCTTGAAGAAGTTTTCCACATTGTCCATTTTCCACATACACCTGGGTTGTTCATGTATGCCCTGGAAATACAATCTCACCGGCAGATTGACCTTTTCACATTCTCAGTGTCCAAGTGCTGTGTAGTGCTCCTAGCGGTGGCCTCCGGTATTGAACGTTTTGGCCGCGACATGCTGCTGCAGGTATATGCACAGACGACGCAGACTGCTTGTGTGAACGTTTGCGTCCACAGCAAGTATATTCCAGGCCCAAGAATCACCACATGATCTGCAGGTGGTTCATGTGCTTCACACATTACATGAATCACATGAAAGTGTTCCAAAACCAGATTTGGACGCGTGAACCATGTGTGAATTAACATGTAAACCACATGTGTTTTTTTCTTACCTCCCCCCTCTGGTCCAAACATGGCTGCCACATGCTGAGAAGGGTTTGGTGCTGTTTGTTTTCAGGGCACAGCGGCAGCGCCTTTGTTCAGCCGTGCAGCTTGGCGTCTGGATCCTGCCCTCCCATGTGCTCCTGCAGCAACAACATTGTGGACTGTCGAGGGAGGGGCCTCACAGCTATCCCCGCCCACCTCCCAGAGGCCATGACTGAGATGTGTGTATATGTAGAGAAAAAAAGCCATCATAGTTCATTCTGAAATCCACAGTTTTAATAAAACTGTTTTACCTGCTGTTAAATATTAGATTCATCTTTTAATAAACCGAATTTTCAAGGATCTGAACGTCTCAGCTAAGAAAATGCACTATAACTCCAAGGCCCTGATTTACTAAGATCTCAAATAAGGAGTGCAAAATTGTTTGCGGTGCAAATAGATTGTGCGCACTGTTTTTATTTTGGGGGGGGGGGGGGGGGGGGCTACTAAGATTGCTTACATAATCGGTAACAGGAACGAACAGCAGCATTTAAATGAGGATTTAGCAGCACTATTGCTCTGCCCAAGAAAGGTCAGGAGAGCAAGAAAGTTGTAAATACAAAATTAAATTTGACTCGATGGAGATAAAGATATTGGAAGAGGCAACAACATATATTATATAAAATAAGTATGAGCAATGTAAAATAAAGCTAACACAACAGGTATCTCTGTAGAGCCTCAGAAGAGGCCAGTTTATAAGGACATGAATCAGGATTTGCTGTTGGAACAAATGAAACCTTGAAGATGGTCAGACATCTATCACACTGAGGTGCTGCTCTGTTAAAGAAATGCCAGCAAATCCAGCAGCCAGGTCTTGAGAAGTGAGGGGCGCGCTGTGCAGATCCAAGTTAAAAATAAGATATTGGCAAAAAGGGAAAATAAAAAGACAAAATTAATGTCAGATTTAATTACAATTAAGCTACAGTGGCTGCAAATGTTCCTATCGTTTTGTCTAAAACAAACTCATGTTGATGTTTGCTGGCTTGATTATTAATTAATTCAAGCATGAAAACTGAATGCATTCATGAGAAATGATTTTGAATCAGTGCTAAATGACTGCAGTCCTGCAGCATTGGCTTGTTGTCTCTCATCCAGAATGTGCAGCTGTCGGTGCATGAAGCTGCTAGTTAATACCTGCTTTTCAGACGTGCTAAATATAGGTGCAGAAACAGCCACCGTAATCTGTTTCACGTTTGTTAAATCACCTCCCAATAGTCTGCCTTTTCTGGCACAAATGCCCATGTTGCATATCCACCAAAGGCAGATGTGCTAAATGGGTTCGAGGTACAATTTTACCTGTTCAATAAGCACAATCCTCATTGTGCCCTCCTACTACATCAGCTGAAACAGGTTTTTGCAGGTGCAATGAAGTTTATGCATGTTTTATCAGGTGCAAACCTTCAGTAAATCAGGGCCAAAGACTTCAGCATGTGATGCCTTTAATTTCTTGAAGCATTATTTATGTATCTGCACTGATTCATTTCAGGTTTCTTAGTCATCCCAAATGGATGATGGTAACCAGCATTATCTAAACAGTGTGGTTAATGGTGTATATTTCACGTATTTCTGTGAGATTAGTGTAATTGGTCCCGGGTGGATTTGTTCAAATATTTCCCATTATGCAATTCTAATCAAGCGTGGGCCTTATGAAGAAGTTTTACCTCTGCTGCTATAGAAGCAAAACTTCTCCCCAGGTCCCGCCCAGAAGTTAAATCCTGGCCAGCAGCTGGTCTGGTGGCAAACAGAGCACAGATACACAGAGTACCACCATACAGTCAGTGGTTAGACTGGGATACATGCTGGTCTTTTTAAACCCACCAGAACTGATCACATGTGGCACGATTTGCATATTTATTTTAAGATTTAATTGGCATGATACTGATACGGTAAATTCAGACATGGAACTATAAGAAAAGTTTTTAACTAGTAATTAATTTTAAATAGTCTTATAAGTCAGATCGTTTTCCTGCAGTAGGATGGTTTGTATTGATCTGAGAAGGTTCAGTGGAACTTTCTTGTCTTTTGCAGCCGTCTGGAGCAGAATGGCATCAAGTCGGTTCCTCCTGGAGCCTTCACCTCCTACAAGAAGCTTCGGAGAATGTGAGTCCTCCTTTCAGTCAGAGCTACAGCTGAATGATCCAGAACACACTGACTGTATGTAGTGTCCAGACTGGTCTGGGAAGTCCCAGGAGAAGAGTAAAGTAGGTGGTTCAGAAGAACATTTGGGTCGCATTGTTCAGCCTGCTGCCCTGAAAACATGGAGGGATGGGAAGAAGAAGGGAAATCCTGTGAAAAGTGAGCACCAGTAGTCTTTTTTAAATCAACATTTATGGCAAATTTTCAGACATTTTAAGATATTAAAAAGGTGAATCCTAAACACAGCTGGTAAAATCTGCCTCTCATTCACCTCACTCACCATTTCTGTTCTCGCTCTGGACAGGTTCTACTGAGTGTTAAAATCTTTCTTTCTATAGACGGAACCTGTCAAATCAGCCGAGTTAACATCCTGTTTTCTAGTTTGTTTTCTCTTGGGTTAAACCGGCTCAAGTATAAAATCAGCAGGTGAAAAATCATTGTTTCAAAATAAAAGCTAGGGTTGGCAATCTTGGAAAAACATTTCGGGCAAGCTACATTAAAAAACACACCGCCCAAAACCACGCCTTCAGAGCGCTGAAACGCGCGTACCAGAGCGGGTTAGGGAAGATAACCGATAACAGCCAAGTGGATAGCTCGTTAGCTTACTAGAAAACAGCTGACGAACCACATTTTTAAAAGTATTAATGCACTCATCTCCAACTCCTTCTGCGGCGTAAAAAGTCCACACTGCAAATGTCAACACTTCCGAGATTTGGTCCTCATGTTTTTTTTTTTTTTGTTTGTTTGTTTGTTTTTTGGCGCAGCAGCAGTTAGCAGTTTGTCAGCCATATCTTTTTACAGTGAGCGGCACACAGAGCAGTGCACATGGAGAAGGGGGTGAGGGGAGGGACAGAGACTAGACATAAGTCCCGTTTCCACCAGTGGGTCTGGCCACGTGTTTTTCCATCTCCACAGATAAAAACTGGGATGGGTGCCCTTATATCCAACCTGACCCGTCCCACTTTTTAGGTACCCCTCCATAGGGGTACTCATCTAACCGATCTGGACCAAAGAGGTGGAGCGTAACACACTGCAACCTGTAGACTGGCTGAAAAAAATACGTAATTTTCCGTACAAACCGGCATAAAAACAAAGCAGGGATCCCTTTGTTTCTGTCATGTGTGGTGTGGCGCTTTGGTTAAAAGGTGTTGCACTGCGATGATGTCACGCGATTACGTAGCAGCGCTATCCGGTTAATAACCCGCCTCCAGAGTAAGGATACAGATTGCTGTGGGGACGCAACATGAAATCAACATATCTGTACCAAAACTCACCCGACCCGACCCGACCCGACCCGACCTAGACGTTTCCATCAGGGTGGAAACAAGGCTATAAAGGCATCGATTGATTCTTTCTATATGTTGCGAATGACCAATTCCTGCCTTTCAGCGTGGATAGCAGGGGTTGGTTAGAGTCTTTGCAGACGTGCAGGTCTGACTTTTTTTCCTTCATTTTTATGAATATATGATGTATTGACTACTATCAGGATGGAAGAACCATTTCATCCAGTAAATCAGAACCTGACTTCAGTTTGTATGATGAGGTGAGCCAGTTCAGGTGGTTGAGATTACCAGACACATGTGGAAGCGTACACGTATGTCCGTTTCAAATAACTACTAGATCTGAAAAGGTTACTCTGATCATCATGCAAAATACTGGATATTTTTTCTGTTCCTGATACCTGAGATAAGATGATTTGCGAAGTCTGTGATTGTGGAAGCTGTAATGTACATGAAAATGAGAACATATTTACATGTGTAAAGAAACAAAATATGTAAATGAAATAAAAAAGAAAACATATAGATAAAAAACATTACATAGAAATAGCATGCATATAATAGAATATCAGATCTTTTTAGGGAAGTTAGCATTGTTTTAAAAAGTATGAAAATGATCAATTTTTATAAATTTATTCTAAATATAAAACTTGTTAAATTTGTATGTTTTATGATATAAATGTACATTATATTTTGGAATTTTATTGAAAGAATATTTATGAATATGTAAAATACAGACAAAATTAAGATACATTAATAAGTAAAATACTATTAGAAAATGTTTTTGAAACTTCACATATTTTTCTCAAATTTCAGGCTGTTCATAATGTTTTCTAAAAGGATGGTTTATCAAAGAACCATCTCGATAATATACTTATTTTCAATAAAATAAAGGGAAATATGTATAGTTTTAATCATTTATACTGTAGGTTATCATGCTGATATTGTACTGGTTTGACCCACTTGAGACTGGAGACCAGATTGTGCGGAACGGGACCCCTTAAAGGAATAGTACACCCACTGAGTGATGTGCCTTCATCTTCTCCTCACCCTCATGCTGAGCAAGACTCTGGAGCACTTCTTAAATATCTCAAATGCAGCCAGAGATCGGACAGGTTTTTGTTGTACCCCAACTTTCATGGAGTTCACCGGCGACTGAACCAAAAAAGGTCCATAAAAGTCCACAAAAACTTGGCAATGTTCCTCCATACTGCTCGTCCAATGTAATCCAAGTGTCCTGAGTGGGTAGCGTCCATAATTTACTTGAAACAACATAATTTAGTATAGTTTTATAGCCTAAACAGTAGAACATCTAGCTGCCCAAAGCACGCCCTTGCGAGTCTTTAACCCTCTGGAACCCTATGGCAGACTAGATCGCGTGTTCTCTTTTTCTTTCTTTCTTTGTTTTAAATCAGTAGCTAACCCCTCTTGTGTCTGTCTTGGTTTGTCCGCAGCTCAACAGCCAATTTCTTCTTTTGTAACGGAACGAAGAAATCTCGCGAGATTTCGTTAGTAACATAGATCGATACCGCATTTTTGAAAATTGATATGATGGCTTATGAAAAAGTATCATGATATTTCAGTGTATCAGTATTTTTTCCCACCCTTAAAAATTACAATAAGGTGTCAACTATAGCTTCCAGTTTTCAGTTTTTAACTGTTATTTTTTACAGTAAACTACCATGAATAAATAACAGCTGTGTACTACTAGAGTTAAGGTTACCAAAACAGCACACCATAATTATTTCTACATTGCCACTGTAATTTATAGGGTGATAAGCTGTCAGTTTTTGGGTGAAAAAATGGCAACCACAGCTGCCAGTTTTTCACTGTAAATTATACAGATTTTTTTTACAGTGTATCAGAGAAAGACCCAGGTGATCTCTGCAGACTCTGACATCAGACTTTCATGATCTGGTTAGGTTAGGAACATCTATCAGTTTCATGATGTGAACAGTTGAAATAACCAACAACAAAGGTCCATAACCTGGTGAGCTGGTTGACCACCACTTCCTTTTCACCAGAGCTGATGAGGAGGATGTGATGTCACGTGAAAGCAGACGACCTGAATCGAGTATTCTGCCTCCACGGGGACAATAACTGTGTCTGAGGTCTTTTCACCCTCCTGGTTTTCCTGGATCAGACTTCAGAGCTCCATTCTGGGTCCTCCATCATAAAGCCAACACATTTCACTGTAATCTCATACGTATGTTTAAAGAATTCAGACCTGTCCACTGTAATAATCTTGAGAATCTCTCTGCTCTTTATTAACCCTGGACGTGGTTTCTGTCCTCTCTCTCTTCCTTTGTGCAGACTTTCTCTCTCTCCATCTGTCTTGTTCTTTCCTCTCGTTCCGATCCCTGTTCCCATCCTCTAACCTCTGACGTCATCACTGTGAGACCAGTAAACGCTGGCTTGATTATGTTACCAGTCTGGTTTAAGTGGTTTTATATTAAAATTCATCCTGACAGTTGAGCGGCGGCAGAGCGGAGACATTATAATCTAACATGTCCCGGGCTGGACGGCCCTGCCAGATCCCAGATGGAGAAACCCAAAGTTGGCCACCAAAAGCAGCTCTTTCACTCCCACATAGAAGTTCACTGTCCAACTCACTTACACAACACATACTTCAACCCCACGTATGTATATATATGTATATCTGATTGATTTGTGGATCAGAAACAAGAATAATAAAACATTTCTGCATGTTTTCCTCAGAATAGCATATGGGAACATAAAGCATCCTCAACTCTCAGCAGATTTTAATCCTAACAGCATGTTAACATGAAGCTTTTGGCTGGGGGACCCGAGAGACCAGGAGAACATGGAAAATCCTTGAATCCAAAACTAATGGGACAGGAAGTGAAAGTTGGCTTTGAGTGTGTAAATCTTTTTTATCGTGGTGAAACTGGGCTGTGGGTGCTGTGGTTAGCTCTGAGGCTGTAGCTGCCTCGGGCACGTGGAGGGCAGAGGAAACACAACTCCGTCTATTCAGCATCAGTTCACAGCCAAGTCATCTCAACACACTCTGATTAACAGTCCAGTTCATTATAGTCCAGTTCTGATCCAGCTCAAACAAATCTACTCCACAATCCACATTAGTCCGATTAACTATGAGTTCATGGAAACCAGATACTGAAAATAGTTTTACGGAGCTAAGGAGACCAGATCAGACCTTCTCTTTCAGTCAGTCCTCCATCCTGAGCTGCAGGAGGAAACAGTAGAGAGGAAAACCTCCATCAGGACCAGAGCCAGGAAGGAAAACCTCCATCAGGACCACAACCAGGAAGGAAAACCTCCATCAGGACCACAACCAGGAAGGAAAACCTCCATCAGGACCAGCACCAGGAAGGAAAACCTTCATCAGGACCAGAACCAGGAAAGAAAACCTCCATCAGGACCAGAACCAGGAAGGAAAACCTTCATCAGGACCAGAACCAGGAAGGAAAACCTCCATCAGGACCAGAACCAGGAAGGAAAACCTCCATCAGGACCACAACCAGGAAGGAAAACCTCCATCAGGATCAGCACCAGGAAGGAAAACCTTCATCAGGACCAGAACCAGGAAAGAAAACCTCCATCAGGACCAGAACCAGGAAGGAAAACCTTCATCAGGACCAGAACCAGGAAGGAAAACCTCCATCAGGACCACAACCAGGAAGGAAAACCTCCATTCAGAATCAGAAGAAGAAACGAAACATGGGATGTTTTTTTTTCTTTTTGTATCAGATCAGATGGAATGTCCCAAAAAAATCAAACTATATGAACAATCTGCTGGTCGAGAACGAATGTGACCAGAGAAGCAGAAGGTCCTGGTTCCTACAGGCAGCCATGTCTGCTTTACCTTGACTCTTCTTCCTGGTCTGGATTTTGAGTCGGATCACATCAGAATGAACGGATGAAGGTGTAACATCTGTGAAAACCCAGATTCCTGCAGCAACGGCTAATAGGAGGATCTGTCTCTTTCCTTCCCAGAGACCTGAGCAACAACCAGATCTCCGAGATCGCTCCTGATGCTTTCCACGGTCTCCGAGCCCTCAACTCTCTGTGAGTGTGTTATTTTCTCGTTCTTATTCATGTATGTTGTATGAATAATTCCGCTCTTTGTAAACACAGATTTCTACCAGCAGTCTGGGTGTGTGTTGTGTAGGTGTGTGTTGAAAAGCCTGATGCAGACCTGGTTTCTCTCTGTGTTCAGGGTTTTGTATGGGAATAAAATCACGGAGCTGCCTGCTGGAGTTTTTGATGGCCTGGTCTCCGTGGAGCTGCTGTAAGTCCAAACCTGCATGCATGTGTCCGTCTGTTTCTCACACTCTGACGTTTACTTTCCGAAAACATCACGCCGACAGTATCTGCTGTCGGTGTGATTGGATGGTTCAGTGTTAACAGGAAGGAGAACAGGTGGACCTGAGCAGAACTTGTGATTTGTCATCTCGTTCTCAGGTTGTTGAATGCAAATAAGATCCACTGCATCCGAGCCGCGGCCTTCAAAGACCTGGAGAACTTGGCTCTGCTGTCGCTGTATGACAACAAGATCCAGAGTTTGGCCAAAGGCACCTTCAGCTCGCTGCACAGCATCCAGACGCTGTGAGAGAATGAACACGCATGTTTTAAAGGGATAGTACACCCACAGAATGATGCGCCTTCATTTTCTACTCACCCTCATGCTGAGCAATACTCTGCAGCACTTTCTACATATCTCAAATGCAGCCAGAGATCGGACAGGTTTTTGTTTTACCCCAACTTTCATATAATGGAGTTCACCGGCGACTGAACCAAAAAGGTCCATAAAAGTCCACAAAAACTTGTCAATATTCCTCCATACAGCTCGTCCAATGTAATCCAAGTGACCTGAGTGGGTAGCGTCCATAATTTACTGGAAATTACATTATTTAGTATATTTTAATAGCCTAAACAGTAGAACATTGTACTTCCTACATGCGCGTTCATGCGAGTTCAGGACACTACGGAAGCCGCGGCAGACGAGATCGTGCGTTCTTCTTTCTTTGTTTTAAATCAATAGCCAACCCCTCTTGTGTTTGTCCGCAGCTCGGTCACTCTTAGCACAATGTAAACAGCTAATTTCTTCTTCTACGCTTGCATTATCAGCAGAGTAGGCGCTGAACACCGCAACTTCTGCAGTGTTGTGAACTTGCATGGACGTGCTTATAGGAAATATGAGGTACTACTGTTTAGGCTATAAAGATATACCTTATGATGTTGTTTGGAGTAAATTCTGGACGCTACCCACTCAGGACACTTGGATTACATTGGACAAGCAGTATGGAGGAATATTGCCAAGTTTTTGTGGACTTTTATGGACCCTTTTGTTTCAGGCACCGGTGAACTCCATTATATGAAAGTCAGCGGATAAAACAAAGCAAACAAGTGCTCCAGAGTCTTGCTCAGCATGAGGGTGAGTAGAAAATAAAGGCGCATCATGCTGCGGGCGTTGTATCAGTTCTGTTTGAGCCTGTCTGCTGTGATCTGACTGGTGTCCGTCCCTCTGTGGCATCTCCTCAGCCACCTGGCCCAGAACCCCTTCGTGTGTGACTGCAACGTGAAGTGGCTGGCCGACTTCCTGCGCTCAAACCCCATAGAAACCAGCGGAGCTCGCTGTGCCAGCCCTCGCCGCCTCGCCAACAAGCGGATCGCACAGATCAAGAGCAACAAGTTCAGATGCTCCGGTCAGTCAGAGGCCAGACTCTACCCATGAAGCCAGTCGAGACCCTGTTTTACAAACACAGCTCAAATATCAGCTGAGATTTCACTCCTAACACCCAAGTCTTCAGTTCTACATAAAACTCGTGAAAACGTGTAAACATTTGGCCCGACCCAAACCTTACTGCTTTGTTTCCATCACAGGAAGTTAGACCAGTAAACCAGAAACTTTCACAGTCCAACACATAACAGAAACACACACTGTCCTAGTCTTGTGGTTTGTGTGTGAGGCTGACGCCTCTGAACAGCATCAAACATGCTGACTGACACTTTTCTTTCTGTTCTTCCTCACAGCCAAGGAGCAGTACCACATCCCAGGTGTGTGGGTTTGTACCTGTGTAATACATGAATCTGTGATGTACTGGTCAAAGCTCATTGATGTAGACGAGTAACTGCGACTGTCATCAGTCCTCGGTGTGTGCTTGTCCATGTCCAGGTGCTGAGGACCGGCGTTTGAGCTACGAGTGTAACAGTAAACCGGTGTGTCCAGCTAAGTGTCGCTGCGAAGCCAACGTGGTCGACTGCTCCAACCTCCGCCTCACCAAGTTCCCCGAACACCTCCCAGCCTCCACCGAAGAGCTGTGAGGCAGAAACACCCCCAGCAGATTTCATGTGCCGATTACCTGCAAAACCTGAACACTGATGATGATATTTGATAAAAATAATAATAAGTTATTCTCACCACGGGGAAGTTATGACAACAACTTAAACAAATTCTGTTGGAAAGTCTTGCTGATCATGACACTACTTATACTAATAGTAACAGTAAATAAAACAAAAATAAGTACATAGATAAATAGTGATAATGGTAATAATTAAGTGACAACAGTATATGGTATGTATGTTGATGTTGTTGATGATAATGAAATAAGTACAACCCTTAATATTAATTTTCTAAGGTGAAATCACAATTTTCTAGAAGGTTTTTATTTGTCCTGTTTCATTGTATTTGATAGTCATGAGTTGCCAACATTCTAATTCTAAAATAATAATAATAATAATAATAATTGTGTTTGATTTTGTCACACTATTTTTTTCCCCATATTTTGTCTGGTCCCGCAAAATAACATATTTCTAAATGTTAATTGATACCGACTGACATGAACGAGGATTGGGGCAGAGACACACCGGACAGACTACTGACCGTCGCGGTCATGGCCAGAAAATGGGGTCGGACTGATCAATCGGCTTCAGTCTCGCCAACACGGGGAGAAAAGTTACTAAGAACACGTTGAGCCGACTCCAGACTTGGGTGTACCTTCTGCGCATTCGCAAAATATAATGTCCCCACAACAGAAAGTGGCGCTGATCCACATTGTGCCCCTAAAAAACAAAAACCGGAAATGACCATTTCTCAAGATGAAAACGCGTAAAAGCTGCTGCGGTTAGCAGAGAGCGAGGACTGCTAGCTACGGTCCCAATACGATGCCAAACAATGTGTGAGAGTTTTCATTATGTCCGCTCTTTATCTGGATTGTTTGCCTTCACTTCAGGTCTTCTTGTTCGCTGATTTACCAGCGAGGTCAAGCCCCCTCCAGTTTGATTGGTCAACACATCACCGACTGAACGACTGGCCGATGCAAATTACACATGTTCGATCGGCTGAAAAGAATGCCGACGGTATTGGCGACAGCTGCAGATGGCCGATGACAGAGCACACCAAACTGACTCACGACCCCGACTTCAGAAGACTCCACGACGACACCAGACGGCCCCGTGTGTCTCTGCCTTAAAATATTACCGTCAAATGCCACAAGAGGGCGCCCCAAAATTGAGACAACTGTATTCTGCTCAGAGAGCACAGATCCCAAAATAGCCTCATCTCAGCCAGAGTAGTTCATTTTGGACATCTGGCTTTACTGTCTGTGCAGTGGAACAAATCCTCAAAAAACATGTTTATCCTACTTACTTATGATAACCTACAGGCATTAATAACAATGTACTGACATTGTGTAAGTTCTTCATGCATTAGTGATGCATGGACACGACTTTTTGTTGTGACATTAAAAAAGTAAAAAGTAATAACAGATACCATTTTTTCCGATATAACATTTTAATGCCATTTTCCACCAGTGATACCGGACATTTCTAAATACATAAGCAATAAACTAAATATGAAGCAATAAACAATAATAATAATAATAATGATGTGGTTTAAAAACCTGTATAAATGTACACATACATGGAAATACCAACCTCATCCAGAGAACTAGAGTGAAGCAAAAACCAGTGAAACAGAAACTAAAGAGATCTCCCATCTGGATAGAGTCCAGATCTCATTTTAAGTGAGACTTAAGAGGATCCCCTCTTGGTGACTGTGGAGTGATGGCGCCAGATATCACATGGTCTAGTTTTCAGTCTGGATCCTGAAACCTCCAGAAGGGACCTGTAGAAGGACCTCAGACTGATCCAGATCCACATGGAGACAGACTTTCATCTAGGGCCAGTCCCAGATTGACCTTAAAGGGGAAATTAGTTTTTTGTTTTTTAAATCTGGACCTACTTTCTAGCACAAAATCCATTCATTTACTCACCCAGACAGTTTTGGCGAAACTTGAATTCCTTCGGGACATATTTAGATCCACTCCAGATCAACGTATGTCCAGTATGATGGAAGAGATGGTGCAAACGCGCGCAGCCTCTAAATAAGGCATTATCTGCCACAAACTCCCACATTTCACCAATGTTTTGTTACGAAACATTAGTCGGAACCCCCCTGTTTTTTGTGGTGATTCGTCCATATTTACAGTACAGACATTTTTACTGCGGTGACTTTAATGACGTCACTATTATGCGACACCATGACAAGTAAATGTCTGTAAATGAGGATGAATTACCACAGAAATGCCCCTTTGAGCTCACAGGCGGGGTCCGACTAATGTTTCGTAACAAAACATTGGTAAAAAATGAGTTTGTGGCAGATAATGCCTTATTTAGAAGCTGCGCGTGGTTGCCCCATCACTTACATTATATTGGACATACGCTGATCTGGAGTGGATCTAAATATCTCCCAAAGGAATTCAAATTGCACCAAAACTGTCTGGGTATTAAATGAACGTATTTCATGCTAGAAAATAGGTCCAGATTGAAGAAAAACGAACTTCCCTTTTAATGGATGATGAGTGTCGTTAGAGCAACTGTGACAGGTCCAGTCAACCAGCCATGTGTTTTGTTCTCTTCTGTAAGTCAGATTTGCTTTAACATGTAAAGTTGAATTTATGGATAAAAGCATTTACGTTTTTATGAACAGGAAGAACTGGGTCATCTGTCTTTCATTATTTGGTCTGTGAATGATTCCCTCAGACGTTCATGTTCGGCCTGCTGTGTGATATGATGTCAAACTGCTAAAGATCCTTATGCTGATGTGTGTGTCCCACATAAATCTGTTACTGATGACGTTCCTCTCCCTCCTCTTACTGTGATTGTTCCAGGCGTCTCAACAACAACGACCTCTCCGTGCTGGAGGCCACGGGGGCCTTCAGGGGCCTGTCACAGCTCAAGAAAATGTAGGTCACCCTGAGAAGTTTCCACCTACACTCAGTTCATGTCAGGAAGCAGCTTCTATGATCATGTTTAGCACAAAATTTTGCTGAAACAGGAGCACTTCCTCTTTGCAAGCATGTCTGACTTCTGGTTGCCAGTTTATCCGGTGGACTTCCAGCACGCTTCAGCTGAGCGGAGTGAGAACCAGACAGAAAACTGTCGTTTTGTTTTACCCTCCTTCCAGAAACCTGAGCAACAACAAGATCTCAGAGATCGAGGATGGTGCGTTTGAGGGCGCCTCGTCGGTGGCAGAGCTTCATCTCACAGCAAACCACCTGGAGTCTGTCAGAGGGAGCATGTTCAGAGGCATGGAGGGCCTGCGCATGCTGTGAGTTTACACGACTAATTCATGTTTAAAAACCTATTTTCATAAGCAACAGCAGACCCTGCAGCCATTTACATTAAAGGACAACTTTCTTTTTTTCAACCTGGACCTTATTTCTAGGAGTTTATACGTGCATTTACTCAGCGGTAACATTTCTGTTTCACTTTGACTCTTTTGGAAGATATTACATTGAGTTGCCCTTCGGTGTTCATCCATATAATGGCGGAGATGGGGCAGCCACTATATAAGACATTATCTGCAGCACAACTCCTTGGTTTTCACTTATACTTTAAGTAGAATGACATCACTCACGATTCGGATCTGGACCAGAGTCCGGACTTTGAAGATCCCTGCTTTAGAGTCTGGCTTTCAAAACAGCACTCCACTGAGACCCCTTTATGATGACCTACTGTATAATGATCTGTTAATGGCTTTTATTGTTGTAAAATCATTTTACTTGATCTCAGTGTCGTCTTTGACATCACTGACCAGAACATTTTACTAAAAAGGCTTAACTTGGTACTTCTGGATCTGCATTAGACTGTTTTTTTTTTTTTCTTACTTATGGCAGGACTTTTCTATAATGAATAAATTCACCTCCAACATTGCCTCCCTAACCTGTGGGGTCCCACAAGGTTCAGTCTTGAGCCCATTATTATTTTCTCTCCACACACTTCCTTTAGCTGGCATAATTTCTTCTCATCTCTATTCATTGACATTCAGCTGTGTACATCTTTAAGCCCCATCAGCTGGATGCTGTCCACCCTGGTCCACCGTTAAACCCAGATTCGTGATTGGCTTTCTAGCAGTTACCTAGATTTAAACACTGACAAGACTGAGAGCATGATTATAGGTCATCCTGAACTTTATCTCAGATTTTCTGAGTCTAGTGTTCAAATACTTGTGTTACATTTTCAGGGTACAAAACTTTTTAAGTTCAGTCCTTTTGTAGCTGATGTAATGAAAAGGGCTCCATTTAAAAAAAAAAAAAAAAAAGCAATTTCCCAAATAAAGTATTTTTCATTTAGTTTTAATCTTTTATTTAATTTAATTACTTACCTTATATTCTATTAGAGATTAAACTGGCCATTAAATAAAGTATTAAAATGTGTTGGTTAAAAATATCACTTCAGGGAAAAAGTTGAAGAATTCTGAGTATTTTATGTTTGCAGGATGCTGAGGAACAACAGGATCAGCTGCATCCATAACGGCAGCTTCACCGGCCTGAGCAACGTCCGGCTGCTGTCCCTGTACGACAACCAGCTGAGCACCATCCTGCCCGGAGCCTTTGACACCCTGCCCAACCTGTCCACGCTGTGAGACAACCAGCGTTGAGTTGCTCCGACCAAACAACTACACAATAATAAACAAAAATAAATAAATAATAATAATAATAATACTAATTAAAAAAAACCAACTTTTTTCTTTGTTTTAGTGCAAAGAAGCTGCACAATTATGTTTTATTTGTAAACATATCGTATTTTATTTAACTTATTTTTCATATTTTTAGCTTATCGCAAACATTTACAGATTTACACACTTACACATGAATTACAACTTACAGTATCACTAAACATTTAATCTCTGGAACTGAAAATCCGCTATTTCACATTATGATTAGATGTAAAAGTAATTTTAGATGTACATAGTACGTGTAAATTTCCACATCAGTCATGACCATCATCCTTATGTCTTCTCAATTTTTTGTATTTAAAGTTAAAAAGTCAAACCTCATGTGGGCAAATTAGGGGTTACAGTGACAGTTACTTGGACCCTCTGGTGGGCTACTTTTGGCCCCCGGCCATCCGTCTGACACCTCTGGAGTAGAAAGTCTCGGCTGCTTCTTCCTCCTCATCCTCTCACCATCCCTCTCTGCTGTCCTTCAGAAACCTCCTGGCCAATCCCTTTACCTGTGACTGCCGCCTGTCCTGGTTTGGGGCGTGGCTCAGGAGCCGGCGAATCGTGACGGGGAACCCACGTTGCAAGGGCCCCGCCTTCCTGCGAGAGATCCCCCTGCAGGACGTCGCTGTACCAGATTTCCGTTGCGAGGATGGTACGATGCGAATGTGACGTGTGAGCTGAAGCTGTGCAGAGACAAAGTGAAAACCTCCTGTCTGTCTGTCCGTCTGTCCAGGCTCTGTGCTGGAGGACAGCAGCTGTGCTCCGGGCCCTCAGTGTCCCAGTCAGTGCACCTGTATGGACACGGTGGTCCGCTGCAGCAACAAACACCTGCAGGCCCTTCCCAGAGGACTGCCCCGCAACGTCACTGAGCTGTGAGTCTGAAACGTCACTTCTAATCAGTTCCAGCCCTCAGTAGCCCCGCCCTGCAGGTTTTACATGTTTCCATGGACACCACCAACACCAAAGTGTGTTATGTTAGGGGTTGTGGCTCAAACATTTTATAAAACCACTGTCTTAACACACCTGGCTGCAATAAAACCAGGCTTGCATCGAACCTGATGTGGAGGGCCATTTTTCCAAATCAGGTGTGCTGGAGTCTAAGTGGAAATTAATAATACTGACAAAATAGTCAATGGCAAAGTTGATAATTACATGTAAAAGTTGCTTCAGTTATACTTGTACAAATAACTTATTTAAGCAAGTAAACTTAACTTGAAAAATAACCCTTGTAAAATTTACTCAACATTTCTGTGTGAAGAAACTTACATATTGTTTTCTACACTGTAAATTCTAACTTGTTGGCTTTACTTAAAAAAATCACTCAGACTTGCTGCCTTAGGAATATTAAAGGAATAGTTCACCCACAGAATGATTTAACTTTATTTTCCATTTACCCTGATGGTGAGCAAGACTCTGGACCACTTTTTTAATATGTCAAATGCAGCCGGAGTTCAGGACGACTTCTCGTTTCCCCCCAATGGAGTTCGCCAGGGCCCGAGCCAAAAAGGTCAATAAAAGTCCACAAAAAATTGTCAGTTTTCCCTCATGCTGCTCATCCCATGTAATCCAAGTGTCCTGAGTGGGCAGCGTCCAGAATTTACTTGAAACTACACCATTTTGTATATTTTTAGAGTCTAAAATATACTATATCGCATGCCTAGCAAGCACGCTGATGCACGTTCACAAAACTACGGAAGCCACGGCAGATGAGATCGAGCGTTCTCTTTTTCTTTCTTTCTTTCTTTTAGATCAATATCCAACCCCTCCTGTGTTTGTCCCGGTTTGTCTAGAGCTCTCGCGCTCTTAGCACAATGTAAACAGTGAATTTCTTCTTCTACGCTTGCATTATCGGCAGAGTAGGATCTGAACACCGAGGCTTCCGTAGTTTCATGACAGCGCATGTGCGCGCATCACGGAAGTAAACAATACTCCTTTTTAGGCTCTAAAAATATACTAAAGGGCGTAGTTTCAAGTAAATTCTGGACGCTACCCAGTCAGGACACTTGGATTACATGGGACGAGCAGTATGGAGGAATATTGACAATTTTTTGTGGACTTTTATGGACCTTTTTGGCTCGGACCCTGGCGAACTCCATTGGGGGGAAACGAGAAGTCGTCCTGATCTCCGGCTGCATTTGACATATTAAAAAAGTGGTCTAGAGTCTTGCTCATCATCAGGGTAAGTGGAAAATAAAGTTAAACCATTCTGAGGGTGAACTATTCCTTTAAGTATTCATTAATAGGAGTGACTCAGTAGAATCAACAAGATTGGTTTAAGTTTGTAGAACTTTGTAGAACTTGATAAATCTGATTAAGCTGTACGTGAATGTGGAGGAAACTTGATGAGATGTCACATAAGCTTTGTTTTATTTTGTACCAACATGATCATTTCAAGTTCATCTTACTTAAAGTAACTGATGAACTCAAAATTGCTCTTCATTTTGTAGCCGGACCTTAAAGGCAGGGTGGATGATGTTTTGCAGAAGCATTTTTTACTATATTGCTTAAAGTCTTCTTTACACCCCGATAGCAGCCAATTAATTAAATGTTCTGACACAAAAATAAAAAAAAACTAATCACCTGTGGAACGTACAGCACTGGAAAAACGCCTTCCAATGAAATGAATTTCATTGGTTGGGGTTTTGAACGGGCCGTACTGATTGATTGAATGATTCTTATGTCCATCAAACTCGACTGCTGTATGTTGCGCACCAAGCTTCTTCGCGCGTGCGCTGTCGCAACTCGCCATGAGCATCTGCAGTGCAAACGTACATGGCAGCTCCCTCTATGCCACTGTTTGCTCTAAAAAAAAAAAACAAAAACGGATGTGGATAAGTCATGGAAGTGTTGGTGTTTGCAGTGAGGATGTTTTATGCCACAGAAGAAGTTGGAGGTGAGATAATTATCACTTTTAGGAAACGTGGATTCCTCTGTTGTTTACTGGGAAGCTTACAAGCCACTCGGCTGTTCTTGGTTATGTTCGCCAACAATTATCCACGCACGCGCTCCTGTGCCCTGGAGGCGTGGTTTCAGGGGGGTGTATATTTTTTCAAATGTTGCTTATTCGAACCGTTTTTCCAAGCTCTTCTAACCTGCCTTCTGGATGGTTTTAGACAACTGATGTCAGATCACAGACGTTTCTGTCACGGTGCAGCAGCTGCTGGATAGTAGGTATTACTGTATATACAGGAATAAAAAAAAACAAGTTGAGAGCAGTCACGTGACACTACCAACATTATTTATGAATCATTTGTGAATTATTTCTAATTTGTTGTTGTTGTTAAAAGAAGTGAACTGTATTATCGGCCGATATTGGCATTGAAATGTGATATCGGAAAATATTGGTATATGTTTTTTGAGCCAATATTTTGAAAATATGAAATCTCACGAGATTTCATTACGGAGCAGCAAATTCTCGTGAGATCTTGTTCCATTAGCAGCGGCCCAGCATGTAGAAAAGTCCCTGTTATCCTGGAAGAACTTCATTTCCCAGCATTCCTTTCAGAGTCATGTGACTACGATGCAGCTGCTGCTGCTACAGACTGACTTTTAGGTATAATATGTCTGGTTTTAAGTTGGTTAAGTTACCAAGTTGTTAGAAACATTAGAATCAGCCACATGTTGGCTATTACCTGCTAGTATCTGATATCTGGCAGCCAGATGTCCAAAATGAACAAAATGATCTTTGCTCACAGAGCACAACAGTTGTATTTCTCAAAATATGAGAGCTACAACCTCACAGCTCTCTGCATTTATCTGTATCGGTTGTTAAGAGTTGGACAACATCAGTATATCAGATATTCGTAAAAAAGCCTATATCGAACATCCCTACTAATTTCCCTGTACTCAGTTTGATTACACTGATTCGGATTCAGTAAATTAAGTTATCAGCATTTTCCCTCCAAAGTTCTTACAACCTATTTAAAGGCAGGGTAGGGGATCCTAGAAAAACGGTTCGAACAAGCTACATTTTAACGGCCTTTGAGTTTGATAGACATATCATCATTCAATCAATAAGTATGGGCTGTTGAAGACAATTGGATTGGGGTTTTTCAGTCCTGTCCGTTCCACAGGTGACTATTTTTTAAATTTTTGTGTCAGAGCATTTAATTAATTATCTGCAACCGGGGTGTGAAGAAGATTTTAAGCAATATAGTAAAAAACGCTCCTGGAAAACATCATCCACCCTGCCTTTAAGATAAGTGAGGCCTCAGAAATCCAGTGTTGTTATCCTGATGGAAAGTTGACCAGCAGCTTCAGATACTGGGCTTGAATTTAAACTGGTGCATTTCCTCTAAACCAGTCTGGGAATGAATGTGAATAAGTAACATCACTGATTCTGCAGGAAGCACATCTACAACATGAGTTCGCAGATTCATTAATGGCCTCAGAAATCATGAATTAAGCCCAAATGTTCAACACGTCTGTCTTCTCTCCTCAGGTACCTGGATGGAAACCAGTTCACCAGTGTTCCTAAGGAGTTAGCCACCTTCAAATACCTGCAGCTTGTGTAAGAGACTCCTGGTCACACATCTGCAGACACACACTGTGAAAGCTAACGCAGACTGCAACTTTCTTCTATTTTACTTTAAAAAGATGGAGTTACTTAATGAGTAAGATGGAATGCATCAAGCTGAACCCAGTTTCAGTTTCTGCATCTCTTTAGATGTTTTCTCAGCTTTATGCCAATAATCTGACCCTTCTGGAACAGACTAACATCTTCTCCACAACCACAGGATTGTGTTCTTAAACAACCATGTCTGTCCTCATGGTTGTTTAAGAAATGAGAAGCTGCATCAGGTAGAGTTAAATAACTTCATTGTCCATGCAGGAATCATCCAATAGGAGGCTCTTACCTGTTGCTTAGTGAAATCCAAGTAGTAAAAGCTGCATTTGTTACTGTATCAATTTCCAAAAAGATTAGTTTTTTTTTCTTTTTTTTTTTGTTGTTGTTTTTAGCTGCAGGTTGCAGACCCGTCACATCCCAATACAGTTCAAAACAATAAGATATTATTGGTTGATGTATATTGATATAATCAGTTGGTTGGTGCTCAATTAAATGAAATAGAATCAAGTATAAAACCCTGCAATATAACATAATATATCCCATCAGATGTGCTATAGTACAGTAAGTGGTATACTGATTGGAAGGGATGGAGCACTGGGAACAAAGTTTGCCCTTCTCTGAGTCCCACAGCCCCAGGAAAGCCACCAGATCAGTGGCATCATCTACAAACACCTCCAGTTAAAGCAGGGAATCAACATTTTTAACCTGATGGTCTGTTGAGTTGAAGCAAAGCTGCAAAAGAAGCCTGCAGTCGAACCGCTGCACTTCCAAAAGCATCCAGAGGAGGGCGCTGCGGGCTGAGGATTGAATCAGAGCAGCTTCCCGCACAGCGCTTCATGTGATCAGCATCAGCATGTGTGTGTGTTCTGGAGAGAAGAAAACGTTAGACTTCAGTGTGTGTACTAGTTTGTGTTCATGCACATGTGCATTGCATGTTTGTGCAGTGTGTTTATGGGAAATGACTTTCTTTCGCAGAGATCTGAGCAACAATAAGATCAACTCGCTGTCTGACGACTCCTTCTCTAACATGAGCCAACTGACCACGCTGTGAGTTCACACACACTCATGCTTGTACTTCTATGTTTGTGAGGACAGTCACTGTTATGATACATTCTCTTGCTCTTAACCCTAACCATCACAGCTGATTGCGTAAACTAAACATTTGTCCCAACCCTAAACAAAACCTTATTGTATACTAAAACTGAATCTTGACCCTCAAAAAGGGGTTTTTCTTAGGTTTTTTTTTTTTTTTTTAGTTGCAACTGGCCAAAATGTTTTTGTTTTATATATATATATATATATATATATATATGTATTAGGGGTGTCCCCAAATAGTCGACGATTCGACGATTCGTTTCAAGGACTGTGCTTCGACTGTGAGTCTCTAAGTCGAATAGTCGCAACATGTGGTTACCAAGCAAAGATCAGACCATTCTGCAGTAGGAGGAGGTTGAACGTTTGATTTTTACAGAGTATTAATTTGTTCTTTTAATAATTCATGTCATAGTACTGTTAGCAGCCGAATAATTCTGTTATTATAAGTGTGGCATAAAGCAAGCTGCGCCGGGCAGGCGGGTTTAAACAGCAGTCTGCCGGTGAGTCGTGCGCGCTGACCATTCAGCCAGAGATGTCTCCATGACCAAGTAGCCAGAGACATGATGAAGGACACTCACCTGTCACATCATCATTGTAGTTTCTTCCACTGATTTATAGCATCAGTCTGTGAAGGTGGAAACAGTCTGACAGACATGAACATCGCGTCTACTACTGTGCGTAATGCGTAAAGCTCCAGATGGATGCGCTGGTGCTGCTGGAGGATTATTCAGATTGTATCAGGAAAGAACGCGTTTTTAAGAACCATAATTTCCTGAATCGTGAAGCCTGCGGCTGATATCAGACTCCCTGAGCAGCGCTTTTATCTTTGTCCTGAACTGGACCGCCGTCTCGCTGCGTCAGCTGTTGAGCGCACATGTGGAGCCGTTCCTCGTGAACGGGACAGACCAGGAGAAGATGCTGAACCATCCAGCAAGTTGTGGAATAATCATGACTGTGATGTTCGGATCATCCCCCCACCTCCACCTCCATCCAGAGGAGATTCTCCCGTCGACTTTATTGTTAACGAAGCGAGGAGCGCACCTCCAGCTCATCGCCATTTTACTGCACACTTTCTAACTTTTACTTTCCGTTTACTTGGATATAACTTTGTATTTCGTTATGAGCCTATTTTTGTTATTGTGTAATTTACTTATTCAGTGAAGGTTATTCTTTTGGAATTCCGCTTAATATGTTTGACATTTGGACCGTGCGCCGCCGTTTTAATTCTCTTTCCCGACTTTAAATTGTTAAGCAAAAAAAAGGAAAGAAAAATATTAAGTTTATGCCTGCAGTGTTAACTGAAAAATAAAAATCTAATTAATGAACTGTTTTACACCAACATACCTTCACATTTTCTTTTTGTTAAATATTTTAATGGTTTTAAACAAGCAGACATGTTTTATAGCCTAAACAAAACATGATTCGACTATTCGTCGACGAATGACATGATCTGACGAATCAGGTTCGACTATGAAAATTCTTAGTCGGGGACACCCCTAATATATATATATATATATATATATATATACATATATTTTATTTACATCTTGATTTTGTGTACAGCACTTTGTGACAGTCTGGTCTGGTCTGATCACAATGTCCTCACTTTCCAAAAATGTCCTCACTTGGTTGGTTAAACAAACATAATGGTCCTCACAATGCTGCCTGTACAAGTACACACACACACACACACACACGTCTCATCTCATCTTCAGGGATTATCCTGATGTGTTTTAAACTGGACTTCCCGTCAAATTCCCTGCAGAGATGAATTTTAATAAAGCTTCCTGTCCGTTTCTCAAAGTTCCTCCATCGCTTCTCACGTGATGAAAAGATCAAACAGAGCCAATAACGTCTGTGGCTGAAAATGTCATTTCAGCCCGGAGGACACCCCCAGAGGAGGAAAACCACAATGTTATTAAAATTTAGAGGAGAAAGCGTTGGTGTGAGCTCATTTCATCTCAGGTCTTTTCATTCCTGGTGAGAGGAAGGAAAAATGGGCCTGGCAGGAAGACGTTTGGAGATGCAGCGTTCCCTCGTTCATAACCTCGCTGCTTCTCTTTCAGGATCCTCAGCTACAACTCCCTCCGCTGCATCCCTCCTCTGGCGCTGGCCGGCTTGCGCTCGCTGCGACTGCTGTGAGCGTGCACACACACACCACATCACACCCGTCTGCAGATAAACGGAAACTCGCTGCTTGTTTACGTCGTCCTGGTTTTCAGTTTGACTCCTGATGACCTTTCCTGACCTCCAACTGTGTCTCCTTCAGCTCTCTCCATGGCAACGACATCTCTGAGCTTCAGCAGGGGATCTTCAGCGACGTGGCCTCACTGTCTCACCTGTAAGCATGTTCATACACTACATACATGATGGAGGCAGCTCTGTTAACAATGACACGAGTCCATCTGCAGATGCAGGTGTAGAAGGAAGGAGAGGAAGGATGGAGGAGGTAAAGGAAGCAGAGGAGATAAGTGAATAAAGGAGGAAAGTAAAATGTGAACCTGAGGTAAAAAGAAGAGGTAGAGAATATTTTTTAAGAGTATTTTGAGAATATTTTCAGTATGTAACGATAACATTCTTTATTTTGACCTTATTTAAATTATATTTTATGTATTATGTATTATATTTTGATGAAGACAATGCTGGATTAGTATGAAAATAATTCTAGATTAGGATGAAGATGATTCTGGATTAGGATGAAGATGATGCTGAATTAGCCATCGTGCTGCTTTAAACCCCTGATTGAGGCGTTGGATGAGATTTCATCATCTTTTTCTTAATCCAGACTTTCATTTATGTTTTATGTTTTATTTTTTCCAGCACTTTGGATTTTTTATTATATTTCTGCCCTGAAATTACATTTCTGTTGTGTTTGTTTAATCTGAAGTCATTTTGCCTGATTTTATTGCTGCTGTGTGCAGAACGTTGCTGTATAAAGTTTATCATCTGAAAACTGAACTTGTGAACTCCGTCTGCTCTCATGGAGCTCCTCTTTTGGCTGAATAATCTGAGGACTTAACTGTTCTCCTGGACCTGATCAGCCTGACCTGCCTCTGTTGTCCCATGTGTCCCTGGTGACGACTATCGTGAATCAGACCTGTACAGGCTGTCTGGCTGTCAGCATGGCCTCCTCTGTATGTGACATCCAACAGCTCCACCATGTGGACGTTCAGACCGGTGCAGATCATTTTAATCCAGCCGCCTCTCCAGTCCTGCTCCCAACGTGCCATCTCTCTGCGTTATTCTCTCATTTACACACTTTCCTTCTCTGTTGCCTCTAATTCTCCATCTGACAGCTGCACAGGTGCCCTGTTCTTTACTGACTCTACTTTTCTTTTTCCCTTTTTGATTTACTTTATAGTAAACTTCAATTCAATCACACTGACATAAGAAACCCCCCCCCCCACCAATTTCTGGTAGAAAAGAAACAATAACCAGTTCTGACTTACACACAGAGCTCCTTCCTCATCGCTAATCCACATCTGGAGATCCAGGAAGAGCACCGATCCTCTCTCCATGTGTTTCTCCCTCCAGAGCGATTGGAGCCAACCCCTTGTACTGTGACTGCCGTCTGCTGTGGCTGTCCGACTGGGTGAAGAGCGGCTATAAGGAGCCTGGCATCGCCCGGTGTGCTGGGCCGCGCGGCATGGAGGGCAAACTGCTGCTCACCACACCGGCTGACAAGTTCCAGTGTCTGGGTAAGCTGGCAGGAAGCTGCTCGCTCAGGAAAACGTGCACGCTAGAAAACAAGCCGCAAATTAGCTAAAAGGATAGAAAAGAATACATATTTATACAAATATACAGCCGTCCTCAAAATTATTCATACCCTCCAATTAAAAAAGGAAGAAACATCAGCTGTCAGTGAAATAAGTTGAAATTGACAAAAGTAATAATAAATAAAAATTCTATGAAAATCATGACACTGATTTTGAATTGTGGTTCGAAAGAAATCTTGAAAACAAACAAACAAAACATAAAACAAGTACGATGGGGTCTTGAACTAAAATTTTGTTGAGTAATTTATTTGAGGCAATCACTGCAATCTAGTTTCTGTAATGTTCAAAAAGACTGTTGCACCTGTTGACAAGTATTTTGGTCCACTGTTCATGGGAAAGGTGCTCTAATGTGTCTGTGACAGCTTTGTTATCTATTATTACTGTAGTTTTTTTTAGTTTCTTGTTATTTGAATTACTATTGTGAATTTAGCCTTTTTGTTATGTATATATATATATATATATATATATATATATATATATATATATATATATATATATATATATATATATATATATATATATATACATATACATATACAGAAGGGATAAAAGTGTTGAACACGTCAACATTATTCCCAGAAAATATATTTCTAGTAGAGCTATTGACATGAAATTTTCACCAGATGTCGGCAACAACCCAAGTAATGCACACATACATCCTCAATACTTTTCCCCTGCTGTTTATGTGAATATATATATATATATATATATATATATATATATAGAGAGAGAGAGAGAGAGAGAGAGAGATATATATATATAAAAAAAAAAAAATAAATATATATATATATATATATATATATATATATATATATATATATTGTATATAATTGCTGCAGAAGGAACAAAGTCCCGCTTCATTGCCTGGTAGGACCTCTTTCATCTGTAATTCCAGCAGCTTCTCTGTGTCATCGTCTCCATCAGCTTCTGCAACATCACAACAGTTATTTCTTATTTGATTATTTCATTCATATATGATTTATTTCTGATTTGATCATAAAGTCGAACCTCCAGCACATCCCACAGATTCTCCATGGGGTTCAGGTCTGGACTCTGTGGTGGCCAATTTTAGCGTTCACACAGCAAATGTTAATGAACATTAATATTCATAAAATAATAATATGAGGGGGTTGCACCTTCCGGCCCACTGGAAAGTTTTCTCTCTTAATAAACAGTTATTAAGGCCTATCAGTCTATCTGAAGGCTGTGTGCTCGTTCTCAGAAAACACAATGAAGAACGAAAGAACCACATCTAATTGTCGCACAACAGGGTTCATTAACTTACTGCATGTGATACGTGATACAGAAAAATGTTTATAGATTAGAAAATATGAAGGAAAGCATCAAATCAGAAGAAATTGAGTAATTTTGGGATAATTTAGGTTAACTCCAATTAATTGATGGAATAATGAATAAATGTGAATTGAGAGAAAGTTTGCAGATTTATCAATCAGGAATTTATCAAGATGGCAAATTTAGGGGCGAAGCCGTGTCATTATCTTTAATTAGGCTTAGCTTGGATTTTATCCACGTCTACCAACTCAGTCCCCAACACGTTAATGCAGAAATGTGGGATGATGGTTGGAGTTGCACCAAGCAGCTGTGATGATTAAGGTCTGATGGAACCTGCAAAATAACACCGCAGAATAACGGAAAAACACTGCGGTTTACTTGATTAATTGATCAAAAAGAAGGAAAGGGGCTCAAGGTTAGGTTGTGGCTTGGAGGTCCTAATGTGGAATCTGTAAAACAGAAACACTTGAAAATATGCGGTTTGGCTTGAACTAGAAAAAAAAGTAGTCACAAACTTAACACAAAAGAGAAATATTAAAATGAAGATGACGAGTTGACAAAGACAAGACAAAAGTGTAGTAAACAATTTCAAGAGAAGTGCCTTCATTAGCTCAGCCAATCAGATTGAGACTTCTCCAGTAACGTGGAGCCGGGCGAAGGAGGTCCTTCATGGTTTCACAGCTGAGTAAAGTGTTACAATTCATCCAAATGAAATAAAGATTACTGACAGATCAGTTCTCATATCATGAAACATTTCTTCCTGTGGAAGTCTTAAAGACTTTATCAGTCCAGATTAAACCTGGCGGCAGCAGATGTGAACAAGAAAATGCTGCAGAAACTGTTTCTGGATAAATTCCTTTTCAATGAATGAGCAAGGAAAAGATCAAATGTCTGTTTGTATACTGGGATCAGACGGTAGGTCAGAGCTTTTCTGGCTTTAGGAAACCCGACCCAGACCTGGTCCACTCTGTCACAATCCGAGCCCCATGGATCCTGAACCCAGACCTGACCCAGACCTGAACCACTCTGTTACAATCTGAGCCCATGGATCCTGAACCCAGACCTGAACCACTCTGTCACAATCCGAGCCCCATGAATCCTGAACCCAGACCTGACCCAGACCTGAACCACTCTGTCACAATCTGAGCCCATGAATCCTGAACCTAGACCCGACCCAGACCTGAACCACTCTGTCACAATCTGAGCCCCATGAATCCTGAACCTAGACCTGACCCAGACCTGAACCACTCTGTCACTATCTGAGCCCCATGAATCCTGAACCCAGACCTGAACCACTCTGTCACAATCTGAGCCCATGAATCCTGAACCTAGACCTGAACCACTATGTCACAATCTGAGTCCATGAATCCTGCACCCAGACCTGACCCAGACCTGAACCACTCTGTTACAATCTGAGCCCATGAATCCTGAACCCAGACCTGACCCAGACCTGAACCACTCTGTTACAATCTGAGCCCATGAATCCTGAACCCAGACCTGACCCAGACCTGAACCACTCTGTCACTATCTGAGCCCATGAATCCTGAACCCAGACCTGACCCAGACCTGGTCCACTCTGTCACTATCTGAGCCCATGAATCCTGAACCCAGACCTGACCCAGACCTGGTCCACTCTGTCACTATCTGAGCCCATGAATCCTGAACCCAGACCTGACCCAGACCTGAACCACTCTGTCACAATCTGAGCCCCATGAATCCTGAACCCAGACCTGACCCAGACCTGAACCACTCTGTCACTATCTGAGCCCATGAATCCTGAACCCAGACCTGACCCAGACCTGGTCCACTCTGTTACAATCTGAGTTCCATGAATCCTGAACCCAGACCTGACCCAGACCTGAACCACTCTGTCACTATCTGAGCCCCATGGATCCTGAACCTAGACCTGACCCAGACCTGAACTACTCTGTCACAGTCTGAGCCCCATGGATCCTGAACCCAGACCCGACCCAGACCTGAACCACTCTGTCACAATCTGAGCCCATGGATCCTGAACCCAGACCTGAACCACTCTGTCACAACCTGAGCCCCATGAATCCTGAACCCAGACCTGAACCACTCTGTCACAATCTGAGCCCCATGAATCCTGAACCCAGACCTGACCCAGACCTGAACCACTCTGTCACAATCTGAGCCCATGAATCCTGAACCCAGACCCGACCCAGACCTGAACCACTCTGTCACAATCTGAGCTCCATGAATCCTGAACCCAGACCTGACCCAGACCTGAACCACTCTGTCACAATCCGAGCCCCATGAATCCTGAACCCAGACCTGACCCAGACCTGAACCACTCTGTCACTATCTGAGCCCCATGGATCCTGAACCTAGACCTGACCCAGACCTGAACCACTCTGTCACAGTCTGAGCCCCATGAATCCTGAACCCAGACCTGAACCACTCTGTTACAATCTGAGCCCATGGATCCTGAACCCAGACCTGACCCAGACCTGAACCACTCTGTCACAACCTGAGCCCCATGGATCCTGAACCTAGACCTGACCCAGACCTGGTCCACTCTGTCACAACCTGAGCCCCATGGATCCTGAACCTAGACCTGACCCAGACCTGGTCCACTCTGTCACTATCTGAGCCCCATGGATCCTGAACCCAGACCTGACCCAGACCTGAACCACTCTGTCACTATCTGAGCCCCATGGATCCTGAACCCAGACCTGACCCAGACCTGAACCACTCTGTCACTATCTGAGCCCCATGGATCCTGAACCCAGACCTGACCCAGACCTGAACCACTCTGTCACTATCTGAGCAACATTAGCCAGACTAGCCACGCTAGCTAGGCTAAAATAAAAGCCTTTGCAAGCTTTTCAGCACTTTACAACAGACAACAGTCGTCAATGGCAACTTGTCTGTGTGGTTGTTTAGTTTATTAATCGACTGAAGCATGATGAGTGATTAAATAAAAAGAAAAGAAAAGAAAGAAGTATGACCGCAACTATTAACTCCGTGTTGTTGGGCGTGTTGTTATGCAAGCGTCACTACACAGTCGCTTACGTGCCTGAACGTAAATGCAGCAACTGGTGTCCTAATTCCTAGGGAAGGTTACAAAGCCCTACTCCTTGTGGCTTCAGTTCGAGGGTGTAGTGGGTAAGGGCTAGTGGTTGAAAGTAGGGGAACATTGGTTGGGCCTTAGATACTCGCTCTGGACATTCACATGGCCTTATCAGTACACAGCAGAGTTAGGAACATTACTTTGAAAAAGTAATTAATTATTGTTACTAAATTCTTCTCCAGTCAAATAATGGTGTTAGTAACAGTAATTATTCCATTAAGAATAATATTAAGAAAAGTAATTATTCTGTTACTTTTTAATGTTCCTTTTGATGTAACTTTAAATTAATCTTAATCAAACTATTAAATTAATCTTTATATTGAATGAATATAAAAGTGAATATTAGATCTAACTAATGAGGTAAATGAATAGAAACTTTACAGAATAAATTACTAACAGAAAAATCATGGACACTCAGACTGATGGATGTTGTGGCCCCGTCTCCTCCCTCAGGAGAGGAGCTTCAAGCCCGTGTGGTTATAACGGCCAGACATCACGAATAAACACATAGTTTCTAATGAATGTTTCTCATCATGTTCGTGTCTGAGGGGAAACTGATGTTTGTGATGATTCCATTATATAATTCTTCCCGTTGTGCTCGCATGTGTTCGGCTGTGCACATTGACTGGGGTTTGCAATGACAGTCAGTCCTTCATCATCATTACTGTTTCTGTACCACTCCGGTCAGATGAAGACAGATCCAGTGTGCCGAACTAGAGTCAAATATCTTTAGTATTAACCATTAATTGATTTCGGGTCATGGGTGAGAGAAATAGTTCAGAGAAACTTGTTGCTTTAATCATGATGCTGTTTTCTTCTTAAACTGGATTCATACTTGCGCTGCATGTACGTCTGTGTCAGGTTGGTGACGGCGTCACTGCTGTACGTCCTGTATAGGTCCGCAGAGGCTCAATAGAACACAGCAACTATTTTTTTTGTACTCAAACATGAGTGTGTGGAGAAACGCATGTCTGCAGCCCTGGATACCACAGATTACGACTGGGTGTATGTGCGAGTGTCTCCAGGTATTTCTTTTTTTTTTTTTTTTTTTTTTTTTTTTGTTATACTTGTATGATCCCCGAGGGGAAATTAGGGCTCTGCATTTCACCCATCTCTTTACTGAGTATCAGAGAGCAGAGGGCTGCTACTTAAAGCGCCCGGGGAGCATTTGGAGGGTTAAGGATCTTGCTCAGGGATCCACAGTGTTTAACCTAGGAGTCGTGTCGGGGACTCGAACCCGGGTCCTCCGCGCCAAAGCCCACGACTCTACCACTAGGCCACCCACTTCCGTATCACTCACGTCCTCTCCACGACAGCACCAGCTAGGGCTGGACGATAGTTCAATATCTATATACAGTATATCGATCGATAGAGGTTTTTTCAATAGAAAAAAAATAGGGTTGATAAAAGTTTGATATAGAAACACAGTTTTCTGCTGTAGCGTATCAGGTAGCATGGATAGCACCCGCAATCCATTTTGCACGCCTGCTGTAGATGAATATGCCATCTGGGCATTTCTGCCAGCACAAGCAAAGTATTAGGAGGAAATTATGCAAACAACTCAGCTTTGCACATGCAATGTCACTTAAAGTATGCTGTATACTGTATGTCTATGTGTAAATCTGAGATTTTTTTTCCACAGAATGAGCTGATGTTCTATTTAAACACAGCAGGAACTGTTGCTAAGTTAATGTGTTTCAGCTACAGGTGATTCAGTCATTTGATTTTTCAAAGGATGTAAGAGAACAATCGCCCACTCACTGTAGGTTCCTGATAAGGTGGATTATATTTAATGAGAGGTTTTTAAGTCTGTGTGGCCTTCATCATGAGTTGGTGGCTGTTACTCCCACACACGCTCAGACACTGAAGTGTTGCTTGTCTTCAGCTGAGAAGTTGAATGTGCAGAAACAGATGTCAGGTGGGAATATCATTGATCTGGTAGTTTTTTTTTTTAAAACACACATTTAGTCAAACGCAGTAAATCCAGAAGCCAAAGCTGTGTTTGGATAGTGGTCTGTCCGTTTGATTGACAAGTAAGCAGGACATTTTAATACCTGCAGAACAAACAAGTGTATTTCTCTGGACTCTGTGGAAACTACTCCAAACATGACTTGTCTTAGCTGTGCGTTCCTCCTTCATCTAATAATTTTGTGCATTATGGTCTGACATATGTTAAACCAGAGATGGCTCAAACATGCAGCAGGGGAAGGTTTTCCATCAGAGGTCATTTTATTCACATTAAACTAAGTACAGTCTAAGCGCTCACCATTTTCATTATGCTGATAGAAACTACTTTCACCAACTCAAACCTTGCTTTCTTCCCCTGCTGCATGGCAAAGTCGCTCTTCTACCTTCCTCTTCCTCAGAGCAGTCTTCTTCTCCCCTCCTGCTCATACAATTAAATAACTGTCCAACAGTTGTGCCCTAAAATACAATTTATTTATAAGAATTTCTGCTTGAGATTTTTTAACTCTGATTCCAAAAAAAAGAGCTGGGGCGCAGTGTACGTGTTAATAAAACCAAAATCAAACTATTTCCGAATCCGATCAACATAACATTGACTGATTGGGAATCTGATGGTAGCAACACGTCTGTAAAAAGTAGTTCCAGGGTGATGTTAACATTGTGTAGTAACACATCTGTAAAAAGTAGTTCCAGGACGATGTTACTATTGTGTAGCAACACGTCTGTAAAAAGTAGTTCCAGGGTGATGTTTACCATCATGTAGCAATACATCTGTAAAAAGTAGTTCCAGGGTGATGTTTATCATTGTGTAGCAACACGTCTGTAAAAAGTAGTTCCAGGGTGATGTTTACCATTGTGTAGCAAGGCATCTGTAAAAAGTAGTTCCAGGGTGATGTTTACCATTGTGTAGCAACACGTCTGTAAAAAGTAGTTCCAGGGTGATGTTTACCACTGTGTAGCAACACGTCTGTAAAAAGTAGTTCCAGGGTGATGTTTACCATTGTGTAGCAACACTTATGTAAAAAGTAGTTCCAGGGTAATGTTTACCATTGTGTAGCAAGGCATCTGTAAAAAGTAGTTCCAGGGGATGTTTACCACTGTGTAGCAACACGTCTGTAAAAAGTAGTTCCAGGGTGATGTTTACCATTGTGTAGCAACACTTATGTAAAAAGTAGTTCCAGGGTAATGTTTACCATTGTGTAGCAACACGTATGTAAAAAGTAGTTCCAGGGCGATGTTTACTAGGGATGGGTGATTTTAGCGTGTGTTTTATATTGTCAAAGAAATTCCCCACAGTAACAATTTTAGTTTATCGTTTTCATTGTGAGATGACAATTTATCAGGTTGTGTTTGTAGTTGCACTACTTTGTTTTTTTTTAATAAGCCACGTAAGTTTTGCTGTTTGCATCGTTTGAATAAATGTGGAATTTGGTCTCTCATATTTCAGACTTGTTTGATTGGTGTCACTACAGTTTTGCAGAAGAGGTGCACTACTTGAACTTAATTGATATAGTTTAGTGGCTTCTAGTATTTTGTAGGGCTTTCAAGACAGAATTTAGTGACAGATTTATAACACAAAATATTTTGCTGATAGTTTTTATCGTCACTTATCGTTACCGATAAAGAGAAATTATCGTGACAAATTTTTTAGTCCATATCGCCTATCCCTAATGTTTACCATCGTGTAGCAACACGTATGTAAAAAGTATTTCCGGGATAATCTTTACCATTGTGTAGCATCCCCTCTTCTTTTTAAAAACTGTGTGTAAATTTCTGGGAAGTGAGGAGACCAGTTGCTGGAGTTTTAAGAGAGGAATGTTAGTTTCATGTAACAGTGACTCCAGTAAAGGGCTCTAAATCCCAGACATCTGCTGTTCCCGTCACACAGCAGCCGTTTGAGTTCATATCATCAGATTTGGGTTGACATGACAATAACACAGTCTTGATTTCATTTACATTTTCCTCGCTCTACGACCTTTTAGCTCCATCAGCAGCTTAATTATTGTTATTTTCCGAATTGTCTAAGTTCAAAGTGATGCTGTCATCGGTCCTCCCCGCCCCCACGGCTCCTCAAGAGAACCTTCTGTATGATGCGTCTGCATTTCATGGCTGCCAGCGTCTTTGTTCTGTGACTGACACGTTGCAGCAGGACAATGAAGCCACCGCCGCCTGTCACTTTCAATCCTCAGGCCGACGTCAGGCCGAAACTTTAGTGAGATGTCAAAACACCATAGATGAAGATGAACACTTTCCTCATGATTTTTGTCACAGCAGAATAATCACACGTAAATTAAAAAAAGATGTTGAAGACATAAAGATGATCCAAGATTTCCAGGGTTTTTACTTGGTGAATTATTCATCCATCCATAATGATGAAGAATAAGCCAGTGAACATCGGGCTCTGCAACATCATGAAATGTTTGACCAGATGATGAACCTTCACACTGACCTGTGCAAGTGTGTGTGTGTGTGTGTGTTATCAGGTCCCGTGGAGGCGTCTGTTCAGGCCAAATGCAGTCCGTGTGTGTCTTCCCCCTGCCAAAACCAGGGCCTGTGCCAAGTCCACCACACCCAGCAGTACACCTGCACCTGCAAGTCCGGCTTCACGGTACGAACCGAGTCATGAAGAGCGTGCGACGTCTGCTCCTCAGCAGGAGGTCAAATTCATTTCAATTCAATTCAGTTCAAATAACTTTATTTGTCCCCACGGGGGAATTCAAAGGGGCAAAGAAGTAGCTTAGAAATAAAACACATAAGACAAGTTGCAGACATACAAATAAATCCCACTCCCCAGGCCAAAGCAAGCACAAAAAAGTTATGAATTTAAAACACATTAGAGTTAAGATGTTGGAACATAAATAAAACTTTGACTTTGAGTTCCTGTTCAGTAAATGACATCATGTGATCTGCCATATTGCTCATTAGAGGTTTGATAAACAGGACTTTCTCACCTGGGCAGATTTATTTATGATGTCCTGTTACATAAAACAGATTAAGCATCTTTGAGCTTTTGTAAAAGCTCTCTATAAATAAAATGTATTATTATTATTATTATTATTATTATTATTATTAAAGAAGTGTGTAGCTGTATGTGTGTTGCAGTGACGTTTGTGATCTCAGCTCGTGCCGTGTAATCAGAGTATTTCCTCTGCAGTCACACGATAAAACATCAACAGACTGAGCTGAATGTTTGAACCAGTCATCTATGTTGTCAGTGATTATTTGGAGCTCACATCTGTTTGTGTTAATCCCAGTCAGCAGCCGAGCTGACCTGCTGCTGTGTGTGTGTGTGTGTGTCTACAGGGGAAACACTGTGAGACCCCTGTGGATGCTTGTGTCAGCAATCCCTGCACCAACGGAGGAACCTGCCTGAGTGACGAGCAGACCGGAGGGTTCAGGTAACCAGGCTCCATTTATTCATTGATCTATTCATTAATTTTCCTGGTTTGCAAATAAACTCAATCCCTGAAGAAAATAAAAATATTGACTGAAGTCTGCAGCTCTGCCTTTTCTGCAGTAACATCTAAACAATGGCTTATTAGTATTAAACTCTCTTTGCAGTGTGTTGACTGTCATGTTTCTACTGTTTTTATTAGGGATGTTCAATTTTGGCTATTCTACCGATATCTGATATACCGATATTGTCCAACTCTTAATTTAGGATATTTGATATTAACTGGTGCTGATTTATGCAGACAATTGTGAGGTTATATCTCCCATATTTTGATAGCTATAAGATCATTCTGCTCCATGAGCAAAGATCCAGAAATAGCCTTAACTCAGCCAGAGGAGTTCATTTTGGACATCTGGCTGCCAGATATCAGATATTAGCAGGTATTAGCCAACATGTGGCTAATTCTAATACTTCTGACAACTTGGTAACTTCGCCAACGACTTAAAACCAGACATATTATAAGCAGCTTCAAAGCAAGTCAGTCTGTAGCAGCAGCAGCTGCACCGTAATCACATGACTATGAAAGGAATGCTGGGATATGAAGTTCTTCCGCAATAACAGGAACTTTTTTACATGCTGGAAAGTGGAAAACCAAGGTCTCACGATATTTTGTAATGGAGCAACAAGACATTACGGAATTTTGTTTGTGAAAATATCGGTGCAAAAAACCAACCGATATCTCATTTTATTGCCGATATCAGCTGATAAAAGCGGTAGGCCGATGATATCACACATCTCCACTGATTTGTATTAGAAGTCTCTTTGCAGTGTGTGAACTGTCGTATTTCTACTGGTTTTATTGTGACGCTGAATGTTAGATGCAAACAGAATGAGCTGATATCTTCATCATCAACATGAACATCAACAGTTTTTACACGATTTAGACTTCAGATAATAACAGTTGTGTTTCTGTGTCAGAGTTCGTGTTGAAGACAAACTCTTGTTAATAAACTTATATAGCTTTGACCATTAAATGACATTTCTCTTATTTCTCCATAAGTATGTTTTCACTACCAGTTTAAACCAGTTTATACAGGTCAATATTTCTATAGCCTCAGTTTACAACAACGTCCAGTTCATTGTTGTCCAATTATCATCCCGTTAAAGTAAATCCAGTCTGATCCACAGCAGTCCAGTTTATGTGAGCTTTGTTTATATAAACCAGTTCACCCAACCAAAAAGAAAAGACTGGAACTAAAGGAAATAGGATTAAATACTAACTACATTGACGATTAGTAAATAAGGATAAGTAATAAGTTAATAATATAAAATAGATAATAAATACATATGAATAAGAGCAAATAAATAAATAATTGACTTAGACATAGAAACAATCAGGCATCAAGGGGTTAAAAGTCAGTGATAAGATCTTAAAATCAGTCTAAAACATACTGGGAGCCATTATTCCTGTGTTTGTTTGTTTGTTTTTGTTTGTTTCTTGTAGTTGTGCGTGTGCTTTTGGTTTCCACGGAACCTTCTGTGAGGTGAACATGGACGACTGTGAAGACCACGGCTGTGACAACGGCGCCACCTGCATCGATGGAGTCGGAAACTACACCTGTTTGTGTCCTCCCAGCTACACAGGTACACATCAGCTGGCCTAAGCATGCCTGTCAAGAGTAAACAAACAAACAAACAAACACAACAAACAATCTGGACTGAAGTCACCTCAGAGTGTTCCCATCTCCTCCTGGTTTTTAGGTCTGTTCTGTGAGGAGGAGGAAGATGTTTGCTCCACAGATAGAAACCGCTGTAAGCATCAGTCCACCTGCATCAGCAGTCCTGCAGGTCCCAGGTGAGAGAACACACACACACACACACACACACACACACACACACACACACACACACCTCACTTCACCGCCACCACAGTCAGCACAGTCTGCGATCTCACTGGAGACTGCAGATAAACACCAGTAATGGTGAATCTAGATGAGGTGTGTGTGATGCTGCATGTTTCTGTTGCAGGTGTGTGTGCATCCCGGGCTGGGTGGGGCCCGACTGCAGCATCAATTACAACGAGTGTGTGGATCATCTGTGTCAGAACGGAGCGCAGTGTGTCGACCATCTGGATGGATACAGCTGCGTCTGTCCGCAGGGATTCAGGTACCCACTGTAGCACTGGGAACACTGGGAATACTGGAAACAAAGATGATGGGCCTGGAAGCTTAAATAGAGCTTTCCTTCATCATGTCCACAGAAAGAGAAAGAGTCATGTCCACATTTTTCCATTAATATGAAGAAAGTTAAACAGGAAACATGAAATCTGGACACATTAGGATTCCATTTACTTTTATTACTGCATTACTTCATTTTATTACTATATTACAGTTACTTTTAATGGAATATCACAAATAGAATCTTCTTTTTTATTTTAATCTACTAATTTCATCCTGCGGACCTGATTGGACCCTCTGGTGGGCCAGTTTTGGTCTCTGGGCCGTCTGTTTGACACCCCTAAACTAATGGTTTGCAGATTGTATCTTTTCATCGAGTCTTCTTGGGATGGAGTCGATCGCTACGGAGCATCCTGGAATAAAACAAATATTTCCCACTTGTCCTCACAAACTGGCTCCAGATGCGTCAGAGGACGTCTCTGGTTCTCGGCCCTCTTCAGGTCATCCCACAAATCTTCTGATGCGTTTAGGTTCTGGGTGGTGGATGGGCTGCGCCAGAACGTTTATTCTTTGGTTGATCTGGATGTCTGATTGGGGTCATTGTCGTGTTGAAAGATGAAATTCCTCTTCAGTTTCCTAACAGACATCTGAAACACAAGATTCACTTGGATCCCACAGCATGATGCTGCCACCACCATGCTTAACTGTGGGTGTGCTGCTCTTCTGGGGATGGAAAGTGTTTTTTCTCTGGGAACTGTGGCCAGAAAGTCCAACTTCAGTCTCACTCAACCATCATTTTCCCATTATTTGGGGGACTTGATGCTATTTTTTACAGTCTGTAGTTGTTTGAATGTTTTTCTTTGTCACAAAAGTCTTCCATCTTCAACCCCATAGTCCAGATACTGTATATGGAGAATACAGGAGATCACATGTGGGCCAGAACCAGGCCTTCCTGCAGGTGTTTCAGTTGGTCTCTCTGCAGCCTTCCTGACCAATTTTCTTTTTGTCTTTTTACATCAGTTTTCCGGGATGTCCAATTCTTCATAACATTGCTGTTTTTCCGTATTTTATCTGCTTTCAAATGACCGTTTTCACTGTGTTCCAGGGTAGATCCCAGAGATCGTCAGCGCCAGTTCTCGAGGGCCACTTTGCTGGAGATTTTACATGTTTTCCTGCCTCATCACAGCCTACTCAAATGACTGGGTCACTAACAGGCTGGTACAGATCTCAAAAACAAGGTGTTGGAGAACCATGTCCTTTGAGTCAGGTGTGTTGCAGCAGGGAAGCAACTAAAGTGGCCCTAAAGGACTGGAGCTGGTGATCCCTGGTAGATCCGGTGCTGTGGACATGTTTCCGGACCCTATACCTGACCGATATCTATATGCTTTTGAAGTTCTCTGTGAAGCAGGACTTGAAGTCTCCAAGGTTTTAGTTTAACCCTCATAGCTCCCTAAGAAAAAGTTACGTTAAGCTTCTTAAGGGCACAGACTGGCCAATGTCAGTTAATGGCCTGTAAATATTATCTAAAAACGAAAAGTTGCATTTTTTTCATAGCTGTCATCACTGACTTCTGGCCTAACCATCAGTACCAAAAAAATCAATGAGTTTCAAAATTGTAACCCTTTAAGTACCAGTTTGTACACACAATGTTCCTAGGTTAAAACTAAAAGAAAAAAAAAATAGCCTGTAGGTGGCAGGCCATTATTAGGTATGCAGGGCATACCTAAGCATAGATTATAGCAACCACAATTAAAAAAGCTCAATGAGAAGTTGTTTCAAGATAAAATGAAAAAAAAATGTGGGAAAAATTCCAGTTTGAACTGGAATGGCAGTGCATTACAGAGAGGGAACTAAATTCCCTTGCAAAAGACTGACCTAAATAATTAGCATGTGATCTGACTGATCAAACTGCTTAAAAAAAAAAAAAAAACAATAAAAACACCAAAATTACAAATTTGAGACCCTTTTTATGCTTAAATAACCTCACATGAAAGAAGAGAAAAGATTTTTTACTTCATTGGATGTGTTCAGTATCTTTGATTTTTTGTAGGACACTCTGAAATAACATTGAAGTCTATGGGTTTTTTTTTATCACTAAGATAAAAAGTGGGACCCCTTTTGAGTAAATGGCCCTATGTCATGGAAAACAGTTCAAACTACATCATTGAAGTGTAGAGCAAGTGTGTGAGGCAAAAGAATTTTATCCTAAAAATTTATTCTGAAATGGCATTTGATCATAGAAAGGTCCTTTTCAATGCAAGTCAATGTGGCACGGATTGGCACTAAGGAGTAAATGAGGTGTATTTTTATTAGAGACCTTAGAAAAAGAGTTAGACAGCCCATCTTCTAGAATATCATGAGTCAAGCCAAAATACACACCTGGACTAAGTTTTATGCTGTTTGCATTTAGGGAGCTACTGTATGAGGGTTAAGGGTGTCCATACTTACGCACGGTTGAAGAGATTGACATGCTGCAGCAGATGTAAACCTCTGATTTTCGTTGGTGTTCCTCAGTGGTGAGTTTTGTGAAGCGTCCCTTCCGCCGCCATCGTCTCCCTGTCAGCTGGCTCAGTGTCAGAACGGCGCCCCCTGCGAGGACCGGTCCGGTTCTGCGGTCTGCCAGTGTCTGCCGGGCTTCGAGGGTCAGAGCTGCGAGAAACTGGTCAGCGTCAACTTTGTCGACAGAGATTCTTACGTTCAGCTTCAAGATGTGAAGAACTGGCCTCAAACCAACATCACGCTGCAGGTGGGGACGTAACCGTGACAACCTGATCCCAGCTGGAGCGCAGCGCTACACGTGCTGTTACTGATGTGTGTGTTTCAGGTGTCAACAGCAGAGGATAATGGTATACTGCTCTATAATGGAGACAACGAACCGATCGCTGTAGAGCTTCATCAGGGTCATGTGAGGGTGACCTATGACCCCGGGAATGAGCCGGCTACCGCCATCTACAGGTACACGCACACACAGAAACAGGAGATGACTTTAATCAGCAGAAACAAAAACAGGGATTTTCCTCTTTGACAAAGACGTAAAACACAAAGTAAACCTGGATAAAAAAGGATTCATTTGAACAAACCTACAACTTAAAGAAACATAAAAGCATATCTACAATGTACAGACACCTGGTGCAGAGAAGGAAATTCAAGTACAGGTAATATGGGGAGGAGAACGAGGTGTGAACATAGCAGGCAATGTTGCAGTTAAGACATTTACTGAAAATTGTGTTAGCAGCCTGCATGAGAGGAATCACAAGAAAATGGTGCAAAGCAGATCGGCCAGCACAGCGTGACTGGTGAGGGAGATAATGGAACTGCTGACCCATAAGAGAGTTTATACGACGATAGGATCAGGACGTTTAAAGTGATAACAACATGGGAGCAAACTGTAGACACGGCCATCCATGGTGCTTTTTCTTCCCAGGCTTTCATTTTACAGTGTTTCATTGTCTTCCTTCTGTGTGTTTGCTGCATGTTCTTAAAAAAGAAATAAAAAAAGAACAAAAACAAGTTGAGAGGTGCGTAAAAATCCTCCTGACCTGCAGCAGCTGAGGAGGAAATCCTGCTGGTTGACATGAAGCAGAGGGAAGTCGTCATATTTAACTTCTCCTGCAGCCAGCATCTGCAGGTTGATCAGCCCGTCGTCAGATGAGTGTCGGTGGGTTCAAGTGATGCACTGGACTCTGGACCCTCAGCAGCCTCTCAGCTCGCTGTAGCCCAGCAACGGGGAGCTGAGGATGATCTGCGGCGCCTTTTTAGGATACGCGCTGATGGAATCAGCTGTGTGGGTATTCACGTTTAATGACAGATGCAGACGGAGCACTCTTCACATTAAGAGTCCACTTGATCAGATGTCAAGTGTATAAATGTTGGGATGGTTCATCGTTGGAGAAAGAAATGTCCACATGGGAACCAGCTGTGGTAAGCAGCTGCAGACCACAGGACGGCTGCCATGACACAAATAAACAGAACAAAGACTTGAAGAGGGAAGAACCTGGAGAGCAGCAAAGTTAAAGGAGCTGTATCAGCTTTTCAAACGTTCCAAAAGTCAAATACAGGCATTTATAAGCTAAATATGTTCCCCGCGCCACTATAGAAACTAATTTGGTGTTAAATATTAGTTTTTTATGCCTCTAATTTCCAACACGGAAATAAGATGGTTGACTGAACTGAACCGCTGAGTTCTCGACCAATTGCAACATGTTTTACGCCCATTTCATGACATCGCCCCGGAAGATACACTGATTCTGAAGGGTCACAGAACTGTTTTTAACACCAGCTTCGGCACTCACATGGACGCTATTTGTAAACATTGATGGATTATCAGTTTTCGATCAACGGAATAAAATGGAGCAGCTTGTTATGGAGCTGTATGCTCGACCCAGAGTCTGATATGAGGTTTGAAGTACACGCAGTACCACAGAAGTACCACAGAAGTACCACAGAGACCCTGACAAGTAAGTAAATTAGCAAACAAATCATAGGCTAATACATTTCCTTTGAGCTGGGAGACATTTTCTCTCACTGGTGTTGTTGTCTGTCCGAGAGGTATTTTTATGGGGGGGACTGCGTCAGGTTTCAGAAATAATGCCCAATAAAAAACACTTTACTGCCCGAGATGCATGAAGTTTTCAGGAGTGAAGTTCACACACAAAGTGGAGGTTTTTTTCTGCTCCAGAGGATGTAATCCAACCACTTCTGGCAAGTCGATTCATCCAGTACAACAAAAAAACTCCCACGGCGAACACGACCACATTTTTCCCAACTTGCCGTCCTCTAAAGCTAAAAAAAATACAAAAAGCTTTTCTCCTGAACTCTGGAGCAAACGTCTTTTTGCTGACGGCTGTTTGTCTCTGAAGAAATCTTCCTGCAGGCTGTTCGTTTCTTCCTCAGAGAGTGTGGATAGGTTAGGATTCTCAGTGGGTGTCTTGCTACGATGCTGCACATGCGTATTTGTCACTTCATGATTGGTGGCACCTCGTTGCTTAAACTGGTGGTCAGTCAGTCGTGTTACGGAAGCTACAGCTTGGCCTGAATATTTAGTACTCAAATATGCACAAATGAAGAAAAAAACGACTTAAATGAAGTTTTTTTATGAGGAAATAACACAGTAACATGCTGAAAAGCTCTTGAAAGTCTTTCTTTCATGATACGGCTCCTTTAAAGGACTGATGTGCTGAACGGAATCATAATTAAATGATCCAGAGTGTTTTTTTTTAATGTTCAAAAGACTTCTACACCTGTTGACAGGTATTTTGGTCCACTGTTCATTGAAAAGGTGCCCTAATGTGCCTGGGACAATTTATTATTATTTTTTTTAATTATTATTATTTCCAACCACAATTCAAAAGCAATGTTTAATTTCACTAAATTATAATTTTCTAAATTTGTATTTATTATTAGTTTATTTAGTTTCTTGTTTGAATTACTGTTGTTAATTTACTCTTTTCTTTAATTGGAGGGTATGAATAATTTTGAGGATATAAATGTATATCAGGTTGTATGCTTATATGCAACAGGCAGTCGAGTTCATACAGATTAGAGTTGGAAAATGCTCAAAATACTCACTTGCCTAATATTTGTGCGCACAGTTTTAGTGTGAAGGTCTGAGACTGTTGGACTTGGGAAATACTAGGGATGCTCGATAATTGTCGGGCTGATAACAGGAAATTATTACACCATTCTGATTGGTCCGATATCATGACAACTTACCCTGAAGACTTATATACAGTTGGAATTTTTAAGATTGGACGCACAGAAGTTGAAAGACCCACTTTTAAGCTTTTCTTGCCGAGATATCTGCTTCCAAACCACTTTCCCCATCTTATTTTCGACCCTAGCAACCCCATACAGCTGGCAGGGGTGGGAAAAAGTATCGATACACTGAAATATCACGATATTTTCATACACCAATATCATGTTGATATTTAGAAATGCGTTATCGACCTATTTTGCTAACGAAATCTTGCGAGACTTAATCGTCACAAAATATCGCGGGTTTTTGTGGAATCTCGTGAGATTTCGTGACAGAACTCTTAGATCTTGCGAGATTTGGTTGTTAAAATAGATCAATACCACGTTTTTAAATATCAATATGAAATCGGCACATGAAAATATTGCGATATTTCAGTGTGTCGATATCCCCCCCACCCCCCAACTGTTGGAATATTTGATTTGGTATAATTAGGTATGTATGTGTGTTATCGGAATCAGTTATCCGTAGCGGCATTTGGTTATTAGCATCGGTTTTCAGAAATGGTTATCATGCATCCCCAAGAAATACTGAATTTATTGTGCATCATTTCTTATGTTCGTACTGTAGCTTGTAGATCAGCAAATCTCCCACCTGCAGTCTGACTTGCATCTAAACCCGTCAGATTTCATACAGACAGCTGCAGTATGTGCCTCCATAATTATGCTAATTAGATTCAGGTGCAGATGGAGTCTGATTTAAGGTAGAAAGGTAACATAACTCACAGATGTGCAGCATCAACACACATGAAAGGATCTAAAAGTTTGTTTTAAAACATTTTAACAAAGCACTTGTGTTAAATATTGCTGAGAAAAGTGTGGAAAGCTGCAGCTGATGTGTGTGTGTGTTGATGTGAAACAGCGCTGAGACGGTGAACGATGGACAGTTCCACACCGTAGAGCTGGTGACGTTCAACCAGATGGTCAATCTGTCAGTTGATGGAGGCGAGCCGACCACGTTGGACAGTCAGGGTCGCAGCCAGCCGGCAACAGGAGAGGCCCTGCTGTATGTGGGAGGTAGGAGAGAGTGTGTGTGTATGGGAGGGGGTGTTACACCAAATTTCTGTTCCAGGAAACACTCATTTATCCCCTGCATGTGCAGGTATGCCTGAGGAGGTGCTCCCAGCCTCTCTGGGCCCGTCCTCTCAGACCCTCAACTCCTCCAGTTTCCACGGCTGCATCAGGAACCTTTACATCAACCACGAGCTGCAGGATTTTACCCGCAGCCACATGAAGCCGGGGGTGGTCCCGGGCTGCCAGCCCTGCCGCCGACTCTACTGCCTGCACGGCATCTGCCAGCCCGACGCTGCACAGGTTCTGCACCAGTCACATCCCAAACGCTTCCATTTTGACCCAGTTTGCTGGAGAATGAAACGAGTGATTTTCGTCTCTCAGGGTCCTCAGTGTCACTGCCTGCCAGGTTGGACCGGACAACACTGCGATCAGCCAATCACAGGAGGCCTTACTGGAACAGATGTTGTCACCACGGCAACTGATGCCAACCCATGTGACGGTAGCAAGTGAGTGTGGTTTACTTTAACTAATTTTTCCTCCTCTGCCAAAAGACGCTGATCGTGACATTTAATGCTGATGTAAACCTCCAGGTGTGTGAAGGGTGTGTGTGTGGCGTTGGATGCTCAGACCTACCGCTGCGACTGTGAGGAGGGATACCACGGAGCGCTGTGCAACCTCCAGCAGGAGGCAGCAGCTCCGTGCCGGGGGCTGCAGTGTCTGCATGGCCGGTGTCAGCGAACGGAGGACGGAGAGAGCTGCGTCTGCCAGCCGGGGTTCACCGGAGACAGCTGCGACATCGGTGAGCGGAGATGACCAGGGTACCGCTGATGGAAACACTAGACGTAGCTCAAGTCCTGGAAACTTTCCTGCTGGTGCAGACATGTTTGATCTACCACCCACACAATGTTCTGATTTAACCTCTAACACATCATCATCCAGATGTTTTCTAGTATCAGCCTGAACAGATACTTTTATGGAAAATAATTCATTTTCTGTTCATCACACATCTTTGTTTTCCCTCAAACATGTCCCGTCCGGCATCATGGCAACAGCGTGACCGTCTGGCTGCCATGTTGAGGCAAACAACTTTACCAAGACAAGCTTAGAGGAAACAGACTTAGATGATTTAACCCTTTCATGCAGCATCTCCATACCTATTTCAGGGCTGTTTTTCAGGATAGTGTATTTGCAAAAAAGCCACTTCATCCAATACTCTGCCTCTCACTGAAGAACAATAGAATATTTAAAAAAATATTAGCTATTAAGTTTGCCTTGGCGATAAACAGGAAAAAAATGTTATAACTAAGGATACTGAAATTGGATTTTTGGCTGATATTCGATACGTCGATATTTTACAACTCATTTGACCGATGACCGATACCGATATGAATGCTTAAAATGATGTAATAATCATTCCTTGTGCAAAATTAGGAAAATATTTCTGCAGCAGATGCAGTAGTCTCCAGAGACGTCATAATGTTGCACAGTGGGCGTGGCCTTATGCTGTTCCCATGCCCCACAGATGAAAGAAAACAAGAGAAAACAAAAAACAGTATTCCACGGGATTGTCACTAAACAGCACCTGTTATATATTGGTTACTATATCGGTATCAGCGGATATTGATATTCAGTTTTAAAGCCAGTAACAGGCCAATGATATTGTGCATCTCTAGTTACAACTAGGGATGTTCAATATTATCGGTCTACCGATATTCGTGGTATCGAATCGAAGATATCATATTTAAATGCCGATATCGGCCGATATCGGCATTTAAATATGATATCAGAAAATGTTGGTATCATTTTTTTTTTTGGAGGGGGGGGGGGGGGGGGGGGCAATATTTTCACTTATGAAATCTCACGAGATCTTGTTGTTCTGCTTCAAAATCATCCGAGATCTTGCTTCAGTAGCACCGCTCCAGCATGTAGAAAAGTCCCTGTTATTCTGTAAGAACTTCATATCCCAGCATTCCTTTTAGAGTCATGTGACCGCAGTGCAGCTGCTGCTGCTACAGACTGACTTGCTTTGAAGCTGCTTATAATATCTCTGGTTTTAAGTTGTTGGGGGAAAAAAAGTTGTTGGTTAAGTTACCAAGTTGTCAGAAACATTAGAATTAGCCACATGTTGGCTAATACCTGCTAGCACCTGATATATGGCAGCCAGATGTCCAAAACTAACTCCTCTGGCTGAGTTAAGGCTATTTTTGAGATCTTTGCTCTCAGAGCAGAATATTTCTCAAAATATAGGAGATACCTCACTTTGTCTGCATAGATCAATATTGGTTGATATTGCATGTCGTAAATTAAGACTTGGACAATATATCAGTAAAAAAGCAAATATTAAACATCCCTAGTAACAAGTATATTTTTAGAGAAGAGGTGTGTAAATGTGATGGAATTTTGTTCTGTAAATATTCTTAGCGAATATTTGAAAATAAGTGAATTCAATTAAAAGTCGAGTAATACAAAAAAATAAAGAAAAGCATGGCTGTAAATGTCCTTAGAAGTAAAATATTCTATAAAAGTTACTCTACAGTAATTATATGTAATATTCTGCAGATCTATGTAACAAATTTAGTTATTTTCATGATCTGTGAGTGGAAGCATGTAAATGTTGAGAAGCGGCCCCAGCATAGATCCCTGCGGTACTCCACATGTCCTTTTTAATGTGGTCAGATGATTGCAAATAGCTACAAAGTAGTCTTTAAGTTTAAATGTATCTTTTAATCACAATGAGTTTCTCCTCTGGTCTAAAATTGAAAAACGCTTTGTCAGTAAACACGCCTCACATCTGTGCTGGGGACCCGATGTTAACCGTTGCGTGTTTCCACCCACAGAGTCCCCGTGTCGAGGTGAGCCGGTCAGAGATTACCACCGGCTGCAGCGTGGCACCGTACTCTGCCAGACCTCCAAACCTTTCTCCTGGGTGGAATGTGAAGGCCACTGCAACGCCTCAGCCGAGGGGTCCGCCGCCGCCTCTTGCTGCGCCCCCCTCAGGGTCCGCCGCCGGAAGCTGGCCTTCGAATGCGACGACGGGAGCTCCTTTACGCAGGATGTGGAGAAGCCGGTGGAATGTGGCTGCAAAGAGTGTGTGTAGTACTGTGAAGGCGATGGTGCGCACACACACACACACACACACACACACAGTTTAAAACACAAACACTGTAGGAATTCTCACACACATACACAGACGTTTCCAAGAGTTTTATGTGTGTGTTTGCACACAGAAGCAGATTTGTAACATAAAGCAGTTCTTCCTTCTTGAGGCGTAAAATCAACAAGTTAACCTCATCATCATCATCCTCTTCCTCACCTGGTGTAGGGAAACATGCGTGTTAGCTTCCTAACTTCAGCTCATCCCAGTTCCAGCCTGGAGTCGGGTCAGATCCCCACCGTGGTCCAGCAGGTTCAGGACATGATTCTGTAACTCGTCCTCAGCAGCAGCTCATCTCTGCAGTTTGACAACTGGTCCAGACGTGCACGTGGCTCCCTCCAGTTCAGAACAAGGCGGTCAGAATCCCCAGTTCTCCCAGACTGAGTTCACATACCGGTCTTTTTGCCACAAAAAGCTCCTCAGGCTGCTGCAGGGGTCCTGGGTCACCTGGATGAGCGGCCCTGCCCCCAAACATGAAGCTGATGAACCAAAAACTGCAGTTTAACGCGGATAAAGCCCACTACAACCTGGTCAGACAGGAAAATGAGTCAGTTCTCATCCTGACTGCTGCACATTTTCCTGCAACACACCGAAGAATTCAATCTTAAGATCAAAGGATTTACTGGAGAACAGAAATTTCCTGTCAGACTTTGAACATCTCATCATTACAATAATACGCATCCTAACAGTTAACTGGATGAAACAAACTCAGATGAAGCTTTAGCATGTTTTCAGATGCTGTTTATGTGTCAAGATGTTTGTGTCACATTTACTTCCCTTCATCTGTCCGTCATTCTTCCTAAATATTCACACAGACAAGATGCTCGTTTAGAGCAGAAATGAGTCGGAGATCTTCCTGCGGTCATATTAGACCTGATCCTCAGAAATAAGCCATCATGTTTGCATCAGCCCTCAACTCAAGTTTTCCCACATAAAACAAAGATGGTGACATCATCTGCTGCGGTGTGTGACTGGATTAACCGGACTAACCGACACACACGAAGGGTTAAAGGTGTGAGAGTTCAGACCAACAGGAGGGATTTTACTGCATCTGTTTGGCTCGTTTTTCAGAGATGGACGTTTGGTCTGCTTGTTGGAGTTTAATTACACACTTCACTTGGTTGAGGATTGAGTTCAGGTTTAGAGCTGGGTATGAAACCTTCGCTGTCAACCGGTGAAACTCTGCCTTCAAACCAACCCACAGTAATTATCTTTATTCGCATGTTCTATGTCTGTTGATTGACTCATCTCTTGGCTAAAGTTTCCAGATCCTGCTTCAGTTCAGATCTTTTATTACTTCTCAAGACTGCAGGTGAAGCCATCACAGCTGAAACAGGACGAGCTGCAACCTGAAGGTCGATGCAACCTCGTGTATCTAATGATCAGAGTTCACTGATTTTTGTTTAACCCTGAGACATGCTGAAAGAAGTCTGGAAACTTAGATGAAGGTGGCCCAGCAGCGATGTTTGGTAGATTTTAAAGTGCCTGTAAGGCAGAAATCTGTCAGAGCTCCCATTCTCCCGGCCAAACCGAGTCCTTAGAATAAGGACAGTAAATACAACCAGGCTGTAATTAGTCAGAGACGGTGGCTGGCATCAGGTCAGACCAGGTGAACCAACAGGATGATCAGAGATGTGGTATTTTTAACTGGACTGAGCATTTTCACACATGAAATCTAAAACGTTGTCTCCGTCGGTCATTCGCACACCGCTCACGTTTTCATCAAACCTCCTCAGATACTGGAAGTGATGGAAAGAGCTGCAATATGCAGCCGATGATGCATTCACACCAGATCCAGTGAAGTCAGGGAGCTCTGATGTTTTCTGACAGCATGTCTTGTCGCTGTTAACCAGCCCACAGTAACGGCTTCAGTGGGGGGAAAAAGCTCAGTCTGTTAGTGGAAAGCAAACCGGAGGAAAACGTGATGTTTATTTCAGCTCCTCGTCATCAGAAGAGCTGCAGCAACACTAAACTCTGCAAGTTGAATAAAGTTAACACTGTCTCAAAATGTCAATTTGCAGTAAGGACTCAAGTCAAGCAAAAGTATAAAAACACTACATTAATCACTCAAGAAAATTTATATCGCCTTTTCCAGTAACCAACAGATACAAAGTGCTTCACAGTAGGGGCAGAGGTGATGAAACAAAAATACAAACCATAAAATGCAGATTTAAAAGGTGATAGCTAACACTTTTTCAACAAAAACATTTTTTTCTTTTTTTCTAAAAGATGCATCCACATAATGTCTAGAGGGGTGCCGCATTAAAGATAAAAAGTATTTATTTTAATTCTTTAAAAAAAGTTTTAAATAAATAATTGTTTTATCAATTTTGAGGGTCCAGAATATACAAATATTTACATCTGATTACCATGCGAACATCTACACTAAAGGATTCTGTGCCATTAGCATTAGCTCAGGAGTTGCTAGCTTAATTGCTCTGTGTAAAAATAGCATCTTCCTTGGTTTACAATTCTCAAATTCAAGTGAACAAAAATGAAGCACAATAAACGTGAAGGTAGCAAAGCAGAGGTTGCAGCTTTCCTCTTGGACGTAAATTAAACATTTGCTAATGCTAATAAATGGTGAGTTGGTTATGTGACGTTGCTAATACAAATCGAGCAAGCTAGTGTGAGTTCGCCACCAACTGGCGGGGAGAAATTAAACTCATAGCTATCACCTGTAACTTCAACCGTTTCTAGTGGAATGATTTTTCCTTCTTGTCCTGCTCTGATTGGTTGCAGAAACTTCGCTATGGAAATTCTTTCTCATAAAACAGTTAATTAACGTTCAATGCCCCCACCAATGGGTCCAGAACCAGACGGGTCATTTTTGTCACTGGTGCGTTTCCCACAGCAACCGTACCCTCGCCTGATAGAAAGGGACAGAAGGGACAGAACAAGAGTCAACATAAGACTGTCTTTTGCTGGCTGAAGGGAGCTCACAGTACAGATACGATGCAAGACGGACGCTAGTTTAGCAGTTGATAGGGGGCACGTCACTGAGAAAACTGCTAAAAGTTCCGTTGTGGGTCTTTAAACAACAATAAATCCAGCGTTAAACACAGAGCTGTTCCTGCTCTGTTCTGATTGCTGAGTCTCACAGGAAATGATGATTCTTTCCACCAATCACAGGACTGCAGCGTGTCAGGCTCCGCCCTCTAGGGCTGAACTGGTTAGACTGGAACCCCAACAGAAGGGTCCCAGGAAAGCAGACGGGTCTGATTAGATATTCTGACCCGGCCCAGCTGGTGGAACCAGGACTAAATGTCTTTGACCCGAACCTGTAAGTCTCCATGAATCACCCGCGTAAACCAGCACTTCCTGTACCGTGTTTTTAGTGTTTGTATTTTATGTTTGTAACCCAAAATCAATTTTCCATTTTTGCCCATGAATTTGAACAGTGAAAAGGAAAAATGTCTCGTATTTTATTTTCATTTTAAAAACTGACCTCTAAAGGGAAAGTGGAAGGACAGACACGTGGAGAAAGTCTGTCTATGACATTTTCATGGAGGGGTTGAGTCTTTAAATGCTACTCCTGCTACACACAGCCTCCACCTGAGACCAGCTTTATTATTCCTCAACAGAAAAACAGTTTTTATCTCAAAATTCAGTACTTTAAACATGTTCTAAGCAACATAAAGTCTTTCATGCAGACTCTGGAATGTGAAAACGCACATGGACACAGAGAGAGGACTGAGACGATGATGGACATGTGGAGGACGAAGGCTGGAGGCTTTAGAAGGTTCCTGAGTGGCTGAAAGAGCCAAACAATGTGAGCTTGCACCGATCAAACCCCTCCTCTCTGGTTGGTCAGAAGGGTCCTTGAACGCATCGCGCCAACCTCACAGGGAAACCGTAGCTTTCATTTATAATGTCATGATATTTATATGGATGTGAAACTAAAATTAAACCATGTAATGTGAAGTTTTAACATGATTTTTTTTCTATTTTAACGTATATAAAAGGCTGGTTTGTGTCATGAGTCCAGATTAAACTAATGTAGTTTTATTATCATTAATAACGTCGCACAGTAACAAGCTAACAGACTGTAATATATATATATGATTTGGTTATAGTATTTTTCTATGTTGGAGAGGATCTTCTCACTGTGTCATCTGTAACTGTAGATAATGCTTTTCACTTGTCATTTCTGGGATTTGAACTCACCATAAAGGGAAGAAAAAAAAAGAAAAGTGTGTGTTGTCTCACCTGAAGGGGAGACGATGAGTAGTGCTTCTTTTTCATATTTATTTAAATAAAGAGCTGTTTCTCCTTCACTCTGCTGCGTTTCCTTTCACCCTTGACCCTGAGCTTGTCTTGCCGCTCTGACCTTTGACCCCGCGGTCTCCTGGCCGCCCTGCTCCCAGCCAGTGGAGCTGATGGGTGACGGCAGGTCATGAAGACGGCAGAGAGAACAAGACGGAGGGAAAGATGGGCTAGAGATGCTCGGCTGAACAAAGATGGTGGACAAAGTAAGAAAGGATAGCTGGAGAAGAAAGAGAAGGAGGCGGGTGGAGGGGTGGTGCTCAGAGACTGAAGCCTTTTAATGAAACGGTGATTTATGCGTCCCTCCGTAACCATAAAACATAATATACACCCCCACCAGCTCCGGCTCTCCTCCCCCAACACAACCGTCCAGCTGGCTCCAGTGAAAGCTGCTGCATCCTTCCATCACCCCCACCTCCACCTCTGCAAACCTTTCTTCACCGCCATCTTTACCCCTTCCCCCTCTCCTCTCTCTCTTTTCTCTTAAAAGGAGGATAAATTCACGGCAGCATCCCAACCCCCCCGACTCCAATAAAGCCCCCACATCTTCTCCCACCGATGATCTGCTGCTGCACACAAAGAAGCAAACAGAAAGCAAACGCGTTCACGTTTTCTCTCATTCTGCAGGAAAGCACCTCCATGGTGGAAATGCTGTAAGATGAAGCAGCAGGAATAACGTGCGAGTCTGGCACAGCGTGATTAAATAAAGCTGGAGACAGTTTATTACTGCTGCTGGTTTAGGAAGGCAGGCCGGTGAGCCTGGAATAAAGCTTCAAGCTGTCGCCGTCACCTCTTAATGTATGCTCACACATACTGTATGAATATAAACCTGATGTCTCCTCGTCACTTCACAGGGGACGAAAATTCATCAGTGTTTCTGCTGAGATGGAAAAAAAAAGTCTGAAACACATATCAGTGCGTCGCTGAAGTCTCAGCATGAGATTTTCCCTCTTTATTTGTTTGCCTGCTTCAAGTTTTGGCCTCATTTTTCTATCAATACAAGAACCTGCACAGAAAAACTTAGTCAATTACACCCACCGTTCACCTGTTGTTGACACGAATATCAGCCAATCACACGGCAGCATCTAGTAATGGAGACATGGTGAAGACGACTTGCTGAAGTTGAAACCGAGCATCAGAATGAAGGAGAAAGGGGATTTATGTGACTTTGAACGTGGCATGCTTGTTGGTCTGAGTATTTACTGGGATTTCACACAACCATCTGTAGGGTTTCCAGAGAATGGGCTGAAGTAGGGGCTGAAGTAGGGGTGGGTATTGGCAAAGACTTCAAGGTATGATATGTATCATGATACACACTAAAAGCTCGCTTTTTAATCACTTCTGGGTTAAAAGGGGCCAACTAATTACTGGGTTACTTTTGACCCAGAAAATTGGGTTATTTTTTGACCAAACTTTCAGGTTGAATATTTGACCCAGAAGTTGGGTTATATTGACTACAATGTTGGTTATTTTAACCCAGAAGTTGGGTTATATTGACTACAATGTTGGTTATTTTAACCCAGAAGTTGGGTTATATTGACTACAATGCTGGTTATTTTAACCCAGAAGTTGGGTTATATTGACTACAATGTTGGTTATTTTAACCCAGAAGTTGGGCTATGTTGACTACAATGTTGGTTATTTTAACCCAGAAGTTGGGTTATATTGACTACAATGTTGGTTATTTTAACCCAGAAGTTGGGTTATGTTGACTACAATGTTGGTTAATTTAACTCAGAAGTTGGGTTATATTGACTACAATGTTGGTTATTTGAACCCAGAAGTTGGGTCATATTGACTACAATGTTGGTTATTTTAACCCAGAAGTTGGGTTATGTTGACTACAATGTTGGTTAATTTAACTCAGAAGTTGGGTTATATTGACTACAATGTTGGTTATTTTAACCTAGAAGTTGGGTTATATTGACTACAATGTTGGTTATTTTAACCCAGAAGTTGGGTTATATTGACTACAATGTTGGTTATTTTAACCCAGAAGTTGGGTTATATTGACTACAATGTTGGTTATTTTAACCCAGAAGTTGGGTTATGTTGACTACAATGTTGGTTAATTTAACTCAGAAGTTGGGTTATATTGACTACAATGTTGGTTATTTTAACCCAGAAGTTGGGTTATGTTGACTACAATGTTGGTTAATTTAACTCAGAAGTTGGGTTATATTGACTACACTGTTGGTTATTTTAACCCAGAAGTTGGGTCATATTGACTACAATGTTGGTTATTTTAACCCAGAAGTTGGGTTATGTTGACTACAATGTTGGTTAATTTAACTCAGAAGTTGGGTTATATTGACTACAATGTTGGTTATTTTAACCCAGAAGTTGGGTTATGTTGACTACAATGTTGGTTAATTTAACTCAGAAGTTGGGTTATATTGACTACAATGTTGGTTATTTGAACCCAGAAGTTGGGTCATATTGACTACAATGTTGGTTATTTTAACCCAGAAGTTGGGTTATGTTGACTACAATGTTGGCTAATTTAACTCAGAAGTTGGGTTATATTGACTACAATGTTGGTTATTTTAATCTAGAAGTTGGGTTATATTGACTACAATGTTGGTTATTTTAACCCAGAAGTTGGGTTATATTGACTACAATGTTGGTTATTTTAACCCAGAAGTTGGGTTATATTGACTACAATGTTGGTTATTTTAACCCAGAAGTTGGGTTATATTGACTACAATGTTGGTTATTTTAACCCAGAAGTTGGGTTATGTTGACTACAATGTTGGTTAATTTAACTCAGAAGTTGGGTTATATTGACTACAATGTTGGTTATTTTAACCCAGAAGTTGGGTTATGTTGACTACAATGTTGGTTAATTTAACTCAGAAGTTGGGTTATATTGACTACAATGTTGGTTATTTTAACCCAGAAGTTGGGTTATGTTGACTACAATGTTGGTTATTTTAACCCAGAAGTTGGGTTATTTTGACTACAATGTTGGTTATTTTAACCCAGAAGTTTGGTTATGTTGACTACAATGTTGGTTAACTTAACCCAGAAGTTGGGTTATTTTGACTACAATGTTGGTTATTTCAACCCCAAAGCTGGGTTAGTACCAGACAATCCACATGTCTGGGTTGAAATAACCCAGAAATTAGTTGGTCCCTTCTTAACCCAGCAGTTTGACACAAGAGTTTTTAGTGTGTATTAGGGGTGCATATATATATCTATGTGTCGATCGTAAATTGATCCAAAAACCCAATATCGACCAAAAATTGATATGAAAATGGCTTTATTTTGAAAGTAGGAAGACACAAAATTTTCACAATGAAATACATGTTTATAGTTGTGCAGTGGATAGATGTGACACAGGGAGATCGTACTGCAAAGCTAACCTTGTTTATTACTTGTAAGATTGTTTTAAATTGTTTTATATTTATCGTTTGAACCTGAATCGAAAATCGAAATCATATCGTGACTGAATTTAAGAAATCGGCAGACATCAAATTGCATATCCACTGTATCAATATAATATCGTATCGTGATCAAACCAGCGATTTACACACCTATCAATCAATCAATCAATCAAATTTTATTTATATAGCACTTTTCATGCATAGCAGCTTTACAAAGTGTTTCACATAATAAAAACAACACATTACATCAGCAGTCCCCCAAGTTTATCTAAAACAGCACACATCCCCCCCCACCCACACACACCTAGTGTGTATGTGGGTCACGATGCGATAAGGTTGTCACAACACTAAAATTTCATTCTTGATACCAATACTAAAGATGGTGGTCAATACTCTATACTATTTTGATACTAAAGGGGAGAAAAATCACCCCCCAAAAAATAACAATGCAAACAATATAACAAAATTAGTGAAAATGAGAAAAGACCCATAAAAATGTAAAATATATTATTTTAAAGATCTAGTTTGTGAAGAAATACAGTCTTCTCCAACTGTTCACTGTGATTCAGAAGAGACAAACTAAAAACTTCAACCACTAGTTAGTGTACTTATATGTGTCCTTTTCTTCACAATACTTGAGACCAAATCAGGTAAACAATAGAACGGACAGTTAGGGTGAACTACTTTTTAAACTAGATTAATTAATTAAACATTTAAAAAGATAAAAAATTTAAATGTGTTTGTCTACAATTTATCTTAAAAGGCATCAATATGTGACTGTAAGCCAGTGTAAGCTCGTGAGCGCTTCTACATGGGGGCGGAGCCTGCTTCTACGTGGGGGCGGAGCCTGCTTCTAGATCTACAATTTTCACGCCTAATTATTTTGGCCTTTCTTATGTAAATTCATCCAGGAAGGAGACAGGCAGCAGAACCGCCCCAACCAGTTTCTAATGCCCATTCTCATGAGCACATACTTAGCTCGGCCCTCATTGGGTCGACACCACGCTACCCCAGTTTTGTTTGTTCACATTATAATTGTCTTTCTGCACATCTCCAGTACTTCCTGAACTTAGTACTGCACCCTTGTTTCCTGTCTTACATGATTGGATGAATTGATTACTCCAGGTGTGTCTGGCCATTTGCTGAGATCAGACACACCTGGATTAATCATTTCATCCAATCATGTAAGACAGGAAACAAAGGTGTAGTACTAAGTTCAGGAAGTACTGAACTGTGCAAAAAGCCCATTGAGCTAGAAAACACTTCTGCCCACTTGTCCAACTCAGGCTCAGTTTCACCAGGGGTGGCATGTGGCTTTAGATAGAACGATTTGTGTGTTTATGATGTGTTTTGATTAATTTATTTTAATTTATAGCAACATACCAGAACATTAAGATGTCAATTTAACATCAAGTAATACATTTGGACAACAAAAATGCCATAATGCAATTTACAGTGCACAGATGCACCAATCCAGTTTTCTGATCCAATCGATACCTGGGCTGAGCGTACTGGCCGGTACCATTTATCTTATTACAGTAAGTGAAGGCATCAGGCTGATAAACGTTTAGCCTTGTTAAAGAAGTAACACATTAACACAGAACAATCCTCAGTTCCTTCTTCATCTATTTTCTGTTTTGATTTTTTTTTTTACTCCTCTTATTTGGTCTTTTCTGCTTTTTTTCTAATTCTCCTCACCCCTCACATGTTTTTGCCTCCTCCTGCTGTCCCCTCCTCCTTTTGCCTTCCTGTTTTCTATGTAATTTCTCCTCCTTTTGTTTTTCTCCCTCTCCCATCTCTTCTTGTTTCCTTTCCTCATGCACCCTTCCTCTCTTGTTTCACCTCCTCTCTTGTAGCTTCATCCTCTCGACTCTTCTTGCATTCAGATTTCATTTTCCCTCTGCTCTTCATCCACTTTTCACCAATTTCATTTTCCATCGCTGGTGTCTTGTGTAGTATTGCTTCTCTCCTCGTATTTCTTGTCTTTATTTGTTGTATCACAACAATCTTTTTTCCTCCTCTACATCCAATCTTTCTCCTGTCAATGAATCCTTTTGTATATTTCTCCTCAGATCATTTCTCTCTCTTTTGCAAACTCATTCTTTTCTCTCTGATTTTCTCTCCATTGCTTCATCTCTCCTGTATTTTCCTGTTTTTTTTCTGAACGGGATATTTTGTTGTCCGATAGCAGGAAAACTGAGATATTGATGAGGTGTGAGACATCTTATTTACGAGCGATTAAGTGATTAGCTTGATCCTGATTCACGGTTTTCCATCTTATAAATTTTTTTTCTCTCTGTTCTCTGATAATCAGTAATTTCTTTTTCTTCTCTTTTTTCATATTTTCCCTTTCTTATTTTATTTTCTTTGAATAGTTGACTTCATCAGCTCCAGTTAGACTCCAAAAAGAGCAGCTGCCTGTTAACTACCACGTAGCTTCCACTTAAATAAAAAATGATAGTAAGATGTAAATAATTAGTTTATGCATGTTTAACTTGAAACCACAACTCAGTATTTACTTGATTAATTCATGTTGAGCTAACCTGAAGGAATCAAGTTCACACAGATGTGGGAAATGTGGCGTTGCGTTGGGACAAACGCTATTGCGAGATTACAGCTCCAGGAAAGAAGAAATCACAGCGCACTGAAGCGGCAAACTCCGAAAGAGAAAAGTGAAGCCGATGTGCAAAAAATTGCAGTTTGCGCTTCATCCGCGAGGGCAGGGGTGGTTCAGTCTCCGAGAGCGACTGTCCTGCATTCTTTTTATGCATCCATTCTCTAACACACCTGGATTAAATGAATAGCTCGTTAGCAGACCTCAGAGCTGAACAACATGACTTCAAAACTCCCAACTTCACAGCAGAAGTAAACATGCTGTATTTACAGCCTGGTTCAAAAAATCATTTTAGCTTTAAAATGTCAAGTTAAGTCGACCGTGAGGGAGTGAATTTTTTTTTTTTTTTTTTTTTTAGAACTCATCACTTTAGATGTTATTTAATTTTGAAATAACATGTGATTTTGGGGAGTCCTTTGGAGTGACAGCAACAGATTGGCTACCGGCATTAGCACTGGTGGCTAGCGGCTAGCTCCCTGCTGTTTATTTTGTTTTATTTGCTGTCCAACAGATCAAGAAGTGTACATTTCCATGACTAAAACATGGAGAAATAAACAAATATTTTCCTTCGCCATTACCGCATGCATTCTTAAATAGATAGATAGATAGATAGATAGATAGATAGATAGATAGATAGATAGATAGATAGATAGATAGATAGATAGATAGATAGATAGATAGATATTTGTCCTTTAAATTATTCATACTGTCTAATTAAAAAAAGGGCTAGATTTACAGTAATTCAATTAACAGGAAACTGAAGAAACTAATAAACAAAAATTCACTAAATTTTAATTTTGCAAAATGAAATATTGCTTTTGAATTGTGGTTGAAAATAATAATTAAAAAACAAAAATAAACAAATGAAAAGTGTCCCAGACACATGAGAGCACCTTTCCCATGAACAGTGGACAAAAATAACCTGTCAACAGGTGCAGAAATCTGATTGGATGTTAAAAAAAAACGTGGTTGCAGTGATTGCCTCAAAGTGATGCTCAACAAAATTTTAGCTTCGGAGCCCCATCATGCTTGTTTACTTGCTTTATTTTTTGTGTGTTTGTTTTTAATATTTCTTTCAGACCACAATTAAAAATCAATGTCATGATTTTAATTGAATTTTTATCTATTATTACTTTTGTAATTTTGATCTTATTTCACTGACAGCTGATTTTTCCCCTTCTTTAATTTGAGGGTATGAATAAAATGAGGACTGTATATATATATATATATATATATATATCAAAATAAAAAGAAGATATGGGAATAATTAAAAGAAAAAAAGAAACAGATAAAGATGACAGAAAGTCTTCTGTTTTCTTCTTGTATTTATTCTGTCATCCATCCATCCATCCACACACACACACACACCCACACACACCCAAACATACATGTCCTCCTTCTCCTCAATACAGGTCTTTTTTTTTCTTTTTTACCATATAGCAGATGCTCTTTTATTGATATGATCATGGTTAGTGGTCTCCAGGTGCTCATTGGATCCACCGTATAACCTCCTGAAGCCAGCGGCTCAAAACACACACGCATTCACACACACCCTGCAGCTACTGCATCTTTAAGCAGACCAGAGAGGAAGGACGTGGAAAAAGAGAACAAAGAGGAAAAAACTGGGGATAAAGGTAAAAAAAAAAGAAAAGTGGAAAAAAGAAGGGGAAAAGGTGGGTGGAGAGAAGAAGACTGAGGAAGAGGTTGGGTGTTAAATGGAAGACAAAAAGAGAGAAGGGGAGAGGGATGAGAGTGCCAGAGGCAAACTGAATATTTCAGACTAAAAGAAGTTACCAAGGTGACCTGGGCGGAGTTCCCGTAACAGAAACAGAAAGACGTGATAGTAAAAGGTTTCCATCAGTCCCCAGTAGAGACACATTTCAATCACGTTCAATTAAACGTGACCTTACTTCTGCCGTCTCTCTTCAACCAAATTAAGTCTCAATTCAGGTTTTCATTTAGTTTCCTGAAAATGAAACAAAAACTTTCCTTTGCGAGGTTTTGGAGGAGGTGGTGGCGTCCAATCGGCTGAAGAGATTTAATAAACGCGCTGAAGTCCGTGGATGTGTTTTAGTGTCTGCATTAGGAGGCGCAATGAAAGCTGCAGATTGATTTTTATTTCATTTCAATGGTCTGATTCATGCCATTAATTGGAAAATTGTTTTGATATGAAGGTGTTATGTGAAAGCTGTTCATACTGAAGCCAGAACTTTTCATGAATACATGTTTTTCAATGGTCTGCAGACCTCATTTTCATTTTTGAAAAAAACAAAAAACAAACTAAAGGTTCTGCTATATTCTATTTATTTTTATAAATTTACCATTTATGGGTCAAATTCTATGAAGGGTCAAATATCAGCACAAAACTAGTCTGTGATTGAAGAAACCTGCTTTTATTCTGTCATTTCATTCAGCTGGATTTAGTTTTCCAGTTTACAACAAAGTAGTTTCAGAGCAGTTCTGAGTTAAGAACCAGTTCGGGCTCGTTTATATAACACTGACCTCGCTGAGGAAAACAGAACCAGGAAGAAAAACCTCCATCAGACAGAAAAACATCCATCAGAACTGGAAGCAGGAAGAAAACCTCCATCAGAACCAGAACCAGGAAGAAAAACATCCATCAGAACCAGAACCAGGAAGAAAACCTCCATCGGAGCCAAAAAACTTCCACCAGAACCAGGACCAGGAAGAAAAACATCCATCAGAACCAGGACCAGGATAACAAACCTCCATCAGAACCGGAACCAGGAAGAAAAAAATCCATCAGAACCAGAACCAGGAAAGAAGACCTCTATCGGAGCCAAAAAACCTCCATCAGAACCAGAGCCAGGAAGAAAAACATCCATCAGAACCAGGAACAGGATGAAAAATCTCCATCAGAACCGGAGGCAGGAAGAAAACCTCCATCAGAACCAGAACCAGGAAGGAAAACATCCATCAGAACCAGAACCAGGAAGAAAAACCTCTATCAGAACCAAAACCAGGAAGGAAAACCTTCATCAGAATCAGAACCAGGAAGAGAATCTCCATCGAAGCCAAAAAACTTCCATCAGAACCAGAGCCAGGAAGAAAAACCTCCATCAGAACCAGGACCAGGATGAAAAACCTCCAACAGAACCAGAAACGGGAAGGAAAAACCTCCATCAGAACCAGAACCAGGAAGGAAAACCTTAATCAGAACTAGAACCAGGAAGAAAAACCTCCATCAGAACTAGAACCAGGAAGAAAAACCTTCATCAGAACCAGGACCAGGATGAAAAACCTCCATCAGAACCAGAACCAGGAAGGATAACCTCCATCAGAACTAAAACAGGGAAGAGAAACCTTCATCAGAACCAGGACCAGGATGAAAAACCTCCAACAGAACTAGAAACGGGAAGGAAAAACCTCCATCAGAACCAGAACCAGGAAGGAAAACCTTAATCAGAACTAGAACCAGGAAGAAAAACCTCCATCAGAACTAGAACCAGGATGAAAAACCTCCATCAGAACCAGAACCAGGATGAAAAACCTCCATCAGAACCAGAACCAGGAAGAAAAACATCCATCAGAACCAGGACCAGGATAACAAACCTCCATCAGAACCGGAACGAGGAAGAAAAAATCCATCAGAACCAAAACCAGGAAGAAAAACCTTCATCAGAACGAGGACCAGGATGAAAAACCTCCAACAGAACCAGAACCAGGAAGGAAAACCTTAATCAGAACTAGAACCAGGAAGAAAAACCTCCATCAGAACTAGAACCAGGAAGAAAAACCTTCATCAGAACCAGGACCAGGATGAAAAACCTCCATCAGAACCAGAACCAGGAAGAAAAACCTCCATCAGAACCAGAACCAGGAAGGAAAACTTTAATCAGAACTAGAACCATGCAGGAAGAAAAAACAAATCATGTGATCTGTGGACGCACTTTGATTGGTCGCTAGATCTTCTGCCCTCAGCAGAGCTCAAATTGAACCCACACGGTGAGTTTATCATTTCACGAGGCAAAAAATATCAAATGTGTTTGATTTTCACCTCAAGGCCTCGTGAGGCAGAAAACTCATCAAAATCAGGTGCACACGGCGACTATCTGCCGAGCAAACAGCCTCGAGTGACTTTTAGCTTAGCAGAAAGCTCTCGTGTGCGGCTGGCATCATCTTTAAATTATTACCACCATTGTGCGCAAATTACTTCTCTTTATAAAGCACATTTAAACTCTGATAAACGGAAATAAAACATATCACACACAGACACACACGCCCCATCACTGTCATTACTCAGCTAACAATCAAATGTTAGCATCAGGCAGCTTCCAGAGAGTAACGTTATGTTTCCTGAGGAAATGTTTGTCCTGTTTTAAAGTGAGGAAACTTTCCTCACTGTAAGACGGAGCAAATGTAGGATATTGTAGGAACTCACCTGCTGCTGAGCTGCCTTCATCGTCCTCTGTAACTCCAACATGTTTACTTGTTGGAGGTGTGAGAGCCAACCGCTCTGGTCATGTTTAATTTGTTGAATTTAATTTTCCCTAACATGCCGCCTCTGCTCTCAGTGCTGGTCAACTTTTTCTTTTTTCAAACTTTATTTCAGTCAGCCAGCGTTGACCAAGCTCTGCAGGTGGAGTGAACGTCACCGCAACACGGCGAGTGATGCACAAATCATTTGACGCAATGAATCGATGATGAAATTAGTTGCTTTTGAAAATCGATTTTTATCGATTCACTGTCGCAGCCCTACATCAGTTCATTCAACCCTGACCTCTCCTCGGGTGTAAAGGACATCATGTCTAGGGATGGGAATCATTAAGAATGTAGTTCCTTTATCGATATCACTTTTCGATTCTGTTCCTTATCGGTTCTCTTATCGATTCTCATTGAATGATGAAATATAGTATGAACGGCTCTGGTTTCAGTATCAGTTTTTGTGCAGAAAAAAATAACGTTTACCTTTTGATGAAGGATACAAGATCTTTTAGGACTTAAAGGGAACTGATTAAATAAGTTAGATGTTTTTACTCCTTTTGAACATGTTGAATTTAAATTATTATTAAGTCTGTGTAAATATATATATATATGTGTGTGTGTGTGTGTGTGTGTGCGTATATGTGTGTTTCGTTTCATTTGTCAGATATTTTATCATATACAGAGCAGTACACTGAGCAGTACACACTCCACACTGACACAGAAGATGCCGCTGCTTTCCTTTATAACATGTTCAAAATAAACTAAAGACTAAAGCAGGGGTGGCCAAGTTTGGTCCTCGAGAGCCACAATCCTTTAACTTTCAGATCCGACCCTTCTCCAACATGCCCAAATTACCTCATGTGCATGTCATTCAGGCCTGATAACGAGCCATGCATCTGATTCAGGTGTGCTGGAGAAGGGATGGATCTAAAACTTGGAGGATTGTGGCTCTCGAGGACCGAACTTGGCCACCCCTGGACTAAAGGTTAATATGACATAGCACAATACTTTATGAATAATCTCAAACATTATTACAGTTAATGGAAGTTTTACGTTACCTGCGACAATTTAGACAGAAGACGTGCTGAGGCTCCCCACCGAGCGCCACCACAGTTGCTTAGCAACGTATAAAAGGCTTTATATTCCGACATACTAATTGCTGTGTGGCCAAATGTTGGAGGTGTTTCCTCCCTCTGATGTGATCGTTACATACGCGTAACTCACGCTTACATTGTATCTTTTCCTGAAATACAAACAAACTTTGGAGCACGTTTGCTGCGACGCCATGTTGGAGACGTGTACGCGATGTCATCACGCAATTGTGTCCGACGTTCATGGAACCGATAAGAGGAATCGTTAGGCAGGCAGATGAACGATTCCACAGAATCGAACGACAGAGAACTGGTTAGGTTCTCGATTCTCTAATCATGTCCCTGTTGTGCTCACAAACATCTCAGAGACTCACATGATGACTTCTTCTCTAATTTTCCTAAACTTGGAGAACCCACCTGCTTTTATGGTGAAATGAAATATGATCCTTTGAAAAAGGAGAAAAGTCCTGAATGCTAATAAAACACATCTAATTGTTGATGCCATCTGTGTGTCTGACTGGGAAACGCTGCTCAGAGGAATCTCTTAGTTTGAAACTGCAATCTGGAACGACTCTTTATGCTAGGGTTTAAAATCTGTCTTTATAAAATATATCAGCTCTGAAGCTGTTTAAAACAGAAACTAATGTCTGCTTGTTCGTCTTATTACAGGTTTTCTGCACATCCATCACAAAAGTGCACTGAAACACATGTAGAAGTGTTCACACTGCAGAAAGTCCAGTTTCTAGCCCTCCCTGCAGAGACGTAGCTGATCTAATGATACCCGATCACAACGATACTTCCATGACTATTTGTACACAATGATGTCCGTGCTTCATGTCTTGTTGCATACGTCGTATCATTTTTCCGTGTCTTTGCCTCTAATCGGTGGATAACAGACACGGGGACCTTGTGGCTGCAGAATCTTCAACAAGACATTTACATTTATTCATTCAGCAGATGCTTTTCAATCAGCCCAGTTTCCAGGAGAGTACACTGCCATTTTCTATTTGTGGAAACCAGAAGTATTTACATTGGAGGCTGTGCTGCTTACACATATATTTTTCATGTTACAAAGGTACGTGTACAGCCTTCGTTTGCCTCATGCACTTGCAGCTGGCCTTGGATCGGAAGCCAACCCTTGTATTTAAGATTACCAGGAATTATTTGTATTTACCGTGAATGTTAGTTGAGAAGTGAAAGAAGATGGAAAGACGGCCAGCCATGGGACCCACCGCAGGTCATGTCCGAGGAAGGACGGGTAGAGCAGTTTCCGGCTGGACTGACATCCATCACATCTGCCAGGACAACCATTTTTACTCTAATAAACATGTTCACAAAACAACAAGTTAAAACAACACTACAGTGAAGACAGCGTCGGCATGGGGGGCAATGCATACCAATACACATTATGCACATTATTTATACACATTTTCTACCTTTGATGTCTCATATGAAATGGTTGCGGTCAAATTTCAGGGCTTTCTCAATGTACACAGCGTGAAAAAATACAACACCAATACAACAATTGGTGCTAGTGCGATAGTTAAGGGTACGATCACTATGACTGTAAGTGATCACGCGCTCTGGCTACTGGGCCACAGGAATGTTCATTTGACTAAATGGTCAGCACACATGTATTAAAATTCTGTATTAATTTTCCCCGTTTTCAGTGTTTTTCCGCATTTAATTTTTGAGAATTCCATTTTTATCATTTTAGACTAATTTAACCCCAAGATGGTGTATAAAACAATTAAATATAGCCAGAGATGTAACGCGCTCCACAGCCTAATGCCTCCCTTATGCCAGGCTTACACCAAATGATTTTCACCATCGCAGACTTAAGACTGGAAGTCTTTGAATCTCAGGAGTTTTACTGGAATCAGGGCGCCCCCACAGCCTTGATCGTTAAGTTTGAGATGGTAATCTGCGCTGATTTATAGCAATATTTTCCTAGTCTTGAGCTTGTGACAATATCAAACATGTTTGATACTGACATAGACACAGACATAGTGACATCTAATTCCTAATCCACTGGGTTCAGTATGACGTTGGTCCTTTGCAGCTAGAACAGCTTCAACTCTTCTGTCCACAAGGACAGTTGGATAAACTGATGCAGGTGTGTCTGACCTCAGCAAATGCTCAGAAACACCTGGATTAATCAGTTCATCCAATCTTGAAAGACAGGAAACAAAGGTGCAGTATTAGTTCAGGAAGTACTGGAGCTGTGCAAAAAGCCCATTCACTGAGCTCCTGAGAGCGACGCATTCTTTCACAAATGTTTGTTAGAACAGTCTGCATGTCTCGGTGCTTCATTTTACACCTGTGGCCATGGAAGCAATTGGAACACCTGATACCCATAATTTGGATGGGTGAGAAAATACTTTTGGCAAAATAGTGTAAGTATGTGTGTTATGGGTTATATGTTATCAGTATTGGCCTTTAGGAGCTGAAAATGATTGGTTTTCTGTATCAGTTGTAAAAAAAAGGTTATTGGGCGTCCCTATAACATCTGTTATTTTTCTAGCGTTTACTGTAGTTGTAAATGCTCATGTGACAGTGTGGGGTCCCGTCACTATGCCTCCGATAGATGATGTGCCCTATGCCACAGGGATATCTCTTTGGCTGACTGGTAAGCACACTCTCACTGGGGAGTCTGTGGGATCAAATCCCACCTGGGCCCTCCGTTGCGTACCTTGCCACATTCACAAATAGACTTTTTTGGATATGTTCATTTTTCCCCTGAATTGGTGCAACTAGAACGGAAAATACCTGATAATAACGTAACCAACTCGCATCCGCTTGTAATCTAGAGACAACTGGATCGTACACTTTTGTACATGCTGGACTTGTGCTAATAGAACAAGACCTCGCAAGGTTTCATAACGGGACAAAGACATTTTGTGAGATTTCGTTAGTGAAAATATCTGCCTGAAAAAAAAACAAACCAATATCACTTTTTAATACCTATATCAGCTGATAATATCGGTTGGCTGATAGCATCTCTGTTATTTGTATTTTCTAAGTTGTACATTTTTAATCGTTGTCTCAGACAAAAAATCAGTTAAAGGGACATTGTGCACTGTAAACCCGAACAAGTTGAAAATACTCAAAATATTTGTCGTAACCGATTACGTGAATGTTTTTAAGTAGTGGAAATAAATTATATGAGTTTCACTGAATTTAAAAAATATAACTTCAGTTTACTCAAATGCTTTCTTGTTGTCATCTTAAATTTTTTAAGTTGAACCAACTCAAATTCTTAAATTTATTTAGCGCTTTTCCAGTCAAACTAACCACTCAAAGCACATTAATTGACATCACATTCACCCAGTTACACAGTCATATTATGGTAGGCAACTTGGGGTTCAGCGTCTTGACCAAGGACAAGGATGTAGTCTGGGGAAGCCTGGAATTGAACTCACAATCATCTGGTTGAATGATGACTGCTCTTCCATCTGAGCTAAAGCTACAGCAGTGCAACCATATATACATTTTTTTAGTTTGGCTCACAATGCACTATTACTTTTTTTTAGGTAGATAGAAACACACTTCACATCTCTTTTTCAGTTCACATTTTTTAATTTAAGGTATAAAACAACCTTTGATTAAACATTGGGAACAGTTAAGTTTGGCCAAAACATTTTATTGTCAAACTAGTCAAATACTTAAAGGCACGGATTATCCACATAGTATTTGTTGGATGCTGCTAATTTATTTGATAAATCCTTTATTTTCTGGTCATGGGCACTACTGAGAAGGTTCGAATGCATTTTTGTTTGGGCTGATGTGGACCCATTTGGACACTAGGTGTCACTAAATAGGAATATGAATGAGGGACGCAATGACGGCCATGACTAAGGACGCAGCGTTCTGCATTTACTTAAAAGATTTAATTGAATGACAGCCATCAACTCAATCGTATTAATCTACTTCAAATTAAAAGAGCATTACTCAATCAGAAAACTCATTAATTTATAGTTCTTTTAACTGAAACCTTGATTTTGAGTAATCTAACCTTAATGACTTTGAGTTAGTAATACTGTTTGGGTTTACAGTGTGTAACAATTGTATATCACAACTCGCTAGTACTTTTCATGCTGTGTTTGCATGAAACCGGGTAGACGGCAGGTGGCCAACCTGTTTGATGTATATACGAATGATACATACAGCAAATTTCAGAGCTCACAGGAGCACTTTAGTTTGTTGATGGGAGTGATTACTGACTCATGGAAAAACACTTTTGAACGAAATAATCAATTTTTGTGAATAAATAACAGGCGAACTTACACAATATCCCTTTAATTTGAGATTTTACATTGATGAGAATTCACATTTTTTTTCTTATTTATGCACAACTTCAGATGAATATGCAGGGCTGCGTACTTATACACACCATCCCTGATAGTTGTTACTCTGATGATAACACAGAGACATTTATAATGTACAGAATACAAAGGCAAAGAGGAGAAACTTTTTATGGTAAATTAACACACCATTGATGGTCTCTGTTGTCAATTAAATTAAATTCTTATCCCACTCGCAGGTTTATGTCAGTGTTCATGCAACCAGTCAATGTTTGGCGTTGTAATGCAGAACTGAAACACTTCATTTAATATAATTTTTAATCAAACATCAGACTAACTAGCACAAATGGATGATTACATCCATAATTGATCTTCAGGGGTAAAATGGAAGTGGAAGTCCTGCGGAGCCGACATGGAGCTGTAAGAAGGAAAACAGCCCACGTTTTCGAAGTAGGTTAACAGAAAAGCTACTTCTGGTGGGCCAGCCTCCAGTGCACGTCCCCGTCTGTACTGGTGCTTGTTAGGAGCCGCCGTCCTCGGTGTGTCGCAGCCCAATGCAGCTCAGACAGGCCTGGGGAGGCAACCGCATGGGGCAGGCGCTGAGTCTTAATTGAATAAGCTGATGTGGTTCCATTAATCAGTAATGGGGAGCCTTGCTGAGCCCAGGCACCACACACCGCAGCAGGGGGGAGTCTGATGGGGCCTCTGACATTTTCACAGTGCTCAGTACTCTATGAAAAACAGAGATGGGGGGGAACGTGTGCTCATGTCTCAGGAGTAAAGGTCGGAATGAGGAGAATATTTTATATCAAATGTTTCTACTTGAACATTTCTTTAAAGTACATTTCTGCTCTGCTTGGAGCAGGAGGACACAATGGGAGCCATTAGAGCTTTTTATTACAAGGCAGCTGCTGCACTTTTACTCTGTTTCAGAACAAAAAGACCAGCAGCAGCAGGTCAAAGCTGCTTTAAATGCGTCAATGCTTTACCCACTTTTCCTCTGGAGCGACCTGTCTGCTGGAGCTGAAGAAACAAGTGCTGATGAATGGACTTTCAGTCAGCATAAAATTAAAATTCGTGTATAATAATTTCCTTCCTACTGATAAAGATTACAAAACCAAACTTCAGTGTCTCAAATGTAACGCATCACATCATTTTCTTTTTTATTTTTGTGGTCCTTGAATGTGTTGTTTGTTTATAATTACCTGCAAAACATGAAGTCAATAAGTTCCATTTATCAGCTTGGAGAAAGTTGGGAGGAGAAGACACACACACACACACACACACACACACACACACAACCCCAGTCAGCAAACCTTTTGATGTACTTTGTGTAGTTTGGAGCAAAACTGCAGTAAAATTCAGAAAATAAACTTTGATTTTTCTGATTCATTGTTTTTCTCTGTTTGCATTCACTGTTTAAAAACTCTGCAGTTTAATTTAACTCTGCCTGCCTGAACATTAGAAAATAACCAGAGCTGCAGCGTTGTTCTGCTGGTGAATATCCCAACAGTGTTTCATCTTCTACTCAATTTTATCTTTTCTTTTGGTAAGAAGGAGAACTGGAGGTGCTTAAAACTATCACCAGACTCTTACATTAATGTACTCTGCAGTTTGGATTCAGTATCTGTTTTTAAAACCTTTTCTCCTCTGTTAAGTCATCTGCAATTGTACCACGCCAAAGTACAACAGTCATTTCAAGGCACTTTTACAATGTTTTTATTGTTCCGTTATCATCAAGTAAAACAAATCCATAAGTTATTCCACAATAGCTCAATTTAACTTAATTTAACTCACATCTTCTCTTTGATTCAGTCCTCCATCCTGAGCTGCACAAGGAGACAGTGGAGAGGAAACCTCCATCAAAATCAGATAGTAAGAAAACTTCCACCTGAACAAGGAGCGTAAGAAAATATCGATATGCTGAAATATTGAGATATTTTGTGTTGCGATATCGTATTGACATTAAAAAGGACTGTAATGATGATTTTACTACCAAAATTTCGCGAGATCTTGTTCTCCTGTTACGAAATCTCACGAGATCTAGTTGTTCTGTTACAAAATACCGTGAGATCTTGTTCCATTAGCATTGATCAGCATGTGGAAAAGTCCTTCACAGCACAACAGCGGTTTTTAGTCAGCTAATAGCAAGTTTAAGCGTGTCTTCCCTTACCAAAAAGTAGTATATGCAAGTATGCTTTTAGTATACTATTTTTAAACTTTAAATAAGACAGTATACTTTCAGTTTACTATTTATGTACTTATAAGAAATATACTTAACAAAGTTTACTTGGCATTTACTAACAAATATACTAGAAGTTTAACATATTTAGCCTATACTTATATTTAAACTTTTGAAAAATATATTTTAATAGTAGTACATTCATAGTACTTTTTCAAACATACTGGTTTCTTTGATACTAAGAGTTTAAATGTTACCGGGCCATTTGGTGGAGTCAAAACACCTGAATCTATTTTTGACATAAATTTTGTAATATTTTTTTTTTTTTACTCAGCATTAAAGGTAGAGTAGTTCTTTATACTTAAAGGTCTACTTTCTAAAACTAAAAGGGCATTGAGAAGTTTACTGCTAGAAAACTAACAGTATAGAAGAATACTTTTAGCATACTTAAGTTTTAGTACACGTATGGCGGAGAGGGTAGCCTAGTGGTAATGTCTCAATAAATATCTCAATAAAATACCTAAAAGAAACAGTATACCTAGAAGTATACTTTAAAGTGTACTTTCTAAAAGTAAGCTTGACGTTTTAGTACACGTACACTAACAGTATACATAGAAGAATACTTTTAGCATACTTAAAATTGTATTTTTAAATACTTAAATTGGGCCAATTTAGTCCAAAGAAGTACACTTGTTAGTACACTGGTAGTACACTGATGGCAGAGTGCTTGGTAAATAAAAGTACACTTGGGGGATATACTGTAGTACACTTGAGTATACTTAATGACATGTACTTAAGGAATACTTTTTTTTTAGTAAGGGTTACCTTTACCCCACCGCTAATCTTTGTTAGCTCCTTTTAGTTTCAAGTTAGCTCGGTTAGCGTTTAGCCCAGAGAACGTTAGCATCATTTGCCCCGCGGCTTGGAGCGGCCTTGCCTTTGCCCATTTTAGTGTTTTCCAGGAGTGACGACGCATGTGACACGGAAAGATGGTGACAGTGGGACACGCCCAACTGGCTTCAGTTTTAGCTCTTCAGAAACCAACGGGTGACGTAGCGGAAGGTTCGTCCCTCTCTATTTACAGTCTCTGATTAAAAGCAGACGTGATTCTCTACTGGAAATCACTGCATTGACTCAGGAAGACTTCCAGAAATCTCTGTGAACACATCAGCATCATCATTAGCTCCAGAACTGCAGACTTACATGGTAGATGGCGGTCTTTGTGGTCCGGTTCCCTCACGGGGCTGTTGTCTTTTTCCTGAATAATTTCTCCAAACACATTTCTTGAACGCTGTGGTGTTTTTACAGTGACCTCCATGAAAAGGCAACGGGAAAGGATTGAATATTTTACAGTCTGGTAAATGATAGAGCAGACGTGAGCTCAGAGAACAGGAAACAGACTGATTGGCTGGATCATTAGCAGGCAGGAAGTGATGTAAGGAATAAGGATGAGGAAGGTCTGACAGTGTTGAAAAGAAGGAAGTGACAGAGTAACAGAGGAAAGGTCCAGATGAAGAATATGAGCAGAGAGTTCTTCTGAGTTACTCCCACCATCCGTCGCTAAACTTCGGCTAGAATATCAGTTCCTAGATCAACAGATAATGCTGCTATTGATCAAACAAATATCTATAACAATAGTTTTCAAATTTTCTGAGCCACAATCCTCAAAATGACATAGTTGATGCCTGAAACAAGGCTTAATTTTGATTGTTAATATAAATACATTTTTTTCTAGATACCAAATGATAAAAATTCCAAGTGTAAGACTTGAAAACTGTCAGAAGCTTCATAGATAAGGAAGTTTTTTTGTTTGTTGTTGGATTCGGTTTACAGGTGACAAGGCACCTACATTCCCAAAAATCAGATTCTCTTGCTGATACAATGCCAAAATCATTCTTTAAAAAAATATGGTATTGGTAATAACTTCTTTATGCAATAATTTTAAAAAAGCAATGTGATAATGTTACAGATTAATCTGAAGCAACAATGCATTAATTTTGATAGCCCCTAAGCCCAAATGTATTTGATAATAAATGTAGGCTCTATTTTGTTTTTACAATGTTCTGGTGATCCCCTGAAATTATCGTGTGACATCATGAAGCTCTGAAGCCTTCAGCGTTAAAGGCATAAGCCACCTCAGGGTGAAATTGAGTCTCCTTCTGAAGTCCCCTGAGTTGGACAAGTGGGCAGAAGCGTTTTCTCACCGACCCAGTCATTCTCTAAATCCGGCAGCACATAGTTGCTGTAATCTGGCGTATCCAACTAGCACCACTTGGCAGAGGAGAACTAATTAGTAACTCAAGATTTTTTCCAATTACATTTCATGACCCCCACATTCTGATCGAGTACAAATGACCACCAGATTTCATCTCAAAGGGCTGACTAGGTGGCATTCAATAGGGGAACTATATGCCGCGACTGTACAGGCCAATCACAGGCGAGGCACCACGGATAGTAGCAAAGGCAGCATCCCCAACTTCCCCAAGCACGGTTGCTATATGCCATATGCCAGGGGTGGCATATGCCTTTAATGCGCTCCTATAAGAAACCAAACATCAGACACTCGTTAGAAAGAGAGTGTAAATTTTAATTAACAAACTAGGAGAGAAAAGAGGAGAGAAATCAAGAAGGTACAGATGCAGAAAACATCTGTCTTGTTTTGGCACTGCTTTAAAAAAAAATCAAGAAAGTTTAAACAAAGTTTAGATTTTTCTTCTCAGATGACTAAATTGGAACATTTTATTACATTGAAAGTATTTTATTACTGCACCATTTTATTGATCAAATTTTTGTCCTTTTATAAGGGTCAAATTCTGCCCCGGAAACTGTAGCTCAGGAAGTAACCTTAAAATTGGTAATTCAATTCTCATCTGCTAGGAGCTGGCTCCAGAATGGAGTAAAGGCCCATTTATGCTCCCTTAAAGGCCCTGTACCTGATTTTATTTTAATCTCTTTCAGAGAAATGCTTTCTACACAGTATAATGTGTGTTAAAAGAGGTAATTTCATCAAAATAAATCACTCATTGATTGCGTATATGCATGAATCCAGGCCTTTTAGTTTAGATTTCTAAGGAAGGCGTGACGCTCTCTTCATGCCAATGCGGTTCGTTCTACATAAGTTTCGGTTTCCTATCAGCCACTTACAGCTTTTTCTAACGAGGAGCGCCCTCCTCTCTCGCGTGCACGGCAGCACTTGTAAACAGAACCGCATGGCGTCTACAGAAGGGAAAGTGACGATACCGCAGCAAAACAGCCTGTAAGCATCAAAACTGAGGAGGAGAGAGGCTTGAAACGCAGGAGAGACCAAAGAAGCAATAAAGTTCGTGCCTCGGACTGAATGTGGACTCGAAGTCCGCCTGCACAGGTATCTGTTCAATAACTTTCCTCTGAGTAACATGTTTTATGTCCTCGGGTGCTGGCGCTTCCTCTGCTGGTCTACCGCATATAATAGTGATATTTACACCGTAACACGACGAAGCTTTACATCACTGCTTCTCGAAGGGGCCGGTTAGAAACTTTATCAGGCTGTCATGTTGTAATGTCGCCTATAACATCATAACTCGTCATAACTGTGCATCTGATTACATAACTGTAGTTACGGTAAACTACCGGTTATGATAGAAAATGTCATTTAGCTGATCCGCAGCCATTTACTGCAACCAAAAGAGTAATTTCACTGGAAGATGCAAGTTTTCTCTGGAGTTTCTTTGTGCACGAGTATAAAACATGCACATTATTTCGTGCATGTTGAGTGGGAGGAGAGAAAAACAAGAGTAGGAGCGTTTCTCACTGGGAGAAACAGTTAGGGGCGGGGCTTACAGTTCAAACTACACTCTTCACCTCGCTCACAGTTTGCAAATGTGCAAAATCAGGTATAGCGCCTTTAAGTACGTAAATGGTGACATCCGTTTCCTGCGTCGCCCTGCGTGGCTGCCGTCATACTTCCATGTGTCTTCTGCGTTACCATGGTTCATAAATCAGTTTGTCTGCGAGGCGGCAAAGCTTCCTGTCCCTGTGCTCTGGCAATGTGATGTCGTAGATCTGTCTCAAAAGCTCCAGCCATGTCTGCAGATGCTCTCTGTTTGTTTGCCATCTTCTTTCCCGGGTGCTTTTATTTGGATATTTGGCCCTGGTGGTTTTTGTGTTGTTTTTGTTCTGGTTCCTGTTCTTCTTCTCTGGTTTGTTCCTGCATATGAGCTACACAGCTCAACACTGACCCCACGGTTCCAGGTGGTATTGCTCCATCTTCTGCGACAAGTGACGGACCAACAAGCCCTCCAAAAACGTACCAAATTACATGCGCAACTGATACAGACGATAGACAAAACTGTCCATCAGTCTGCGTATCCGTCTTCTGTGTCAAGCATAAATGGGCCTTAAAGTGCTGATGACCCAACCTTAACTTCAAGTAACTTTGCCATATAACAACACACCGAGACAAGTTAGAAGTTAATCAGACGTGTATTTGCGGAAATATCTGATGTTTAGGAGGCTTGGCTAAATGCTAATAGCTTTTCAGTTGCGAATCTAGCCTCCATGATGTGATGTTAGCGACATACAGAGTTGTGGTCCGCCCACTGAGTTACATGTATAATCTAAGCTGTGGAAAACATGAAAGATGCTCCAGAACAGCTAGACGGAGAGAGACGTGGGTAGAAACATTCTTTTTGGTATCTTCATCACCCATTAGTATGGAAAAAAATGGACATGCATGTTTGTTTTTTTTAAATTCCTGCCTCTAGTTCCTTTAAAGTCATTATAGAAGATGTTTCTTTCAACAATTTTTGCAACATTTGATAAAATTGGATTCACTACCCCATACACTGTGATTGATTAAAAACTTTAGATATATAAATATCATTATACATCAGCTGTGAAAGTAATGGGACTGAAAAAACATCCACCAATCATCTCTGCATTCTTTACATTTTTCATTTGTCTATTGGCTCCTCTATCACTTTTACTACCGTAGTAAGAGTGATTGACGGTCAATTCAATGGGTAATAGGAGAGACTGATCAATCAGAGTGATTGATTGGCGAGAGCAATACTGCGTACCGGAAGCTACGCACACTCATCTGAGGTATACAGCAGGTTGCTAACAATCCTTTTTGCTAGCAGTTAGCAACGTTCAGACAATAACATCTGTTTTACTTGCGTTTGTGACATGATGGAAAAACTGGGCTCCTCATAAAAAAGGTTGAGAACCCCTGATTAAAAAGATGTTAGTATGAAGTGCAGGTATCATTTCTTTGGACCTGTGCAGCTTCAATCTGTTTTAAAAAAAAAAAAGGAAAAAATGCACATGATAAAAGAATGAGGTCAGACCTCCCAAAGAGAACTGATTTTACAAATATTCACAAAAATATCTTCTTTCTGTCAGACACGGATGATCAGTGGTCATATATGTGCAAATGAGCAGGACAAAACACACACACATGTACACACAAATATAGTAACTAAAGAAGGAGTCCTTTTGGAGCCTAAGGCACTGTGTGAGAAATAAATATTTGATAGGAGGATGACCTACTTCCTGTGCCCTGAAAAGTTATTTGTCTTTTTGTGGCTCCGGCTTCTGCAGAGGCCTCTTTCCTCCCAACGCCCTGCAGCGGAGTAAACCAAAGAGAAAGGAGGGAAGAGACGGAGGAGGAGACTCAGAGAAACAAAAGAAGAGGAGAGCTGCATAGAGAAGATTTGTAGTTCCTCACAGATGATCCAGCGTTTGAACTAAAGTTAGTAGCAGAATAAACCAGAGAAAACACCACAGCTGCTCTTTAAATAACACCAACGTCCAGAGACAGCAGGAAGTTCAGCAGCAGGAGGAAAACCAGCCGTTCCCAAGCTAGCTGGCTGGCAGACAGACAGACAGACAGATCTCTGATTCTGGAGGGAATGTTTACCTCCTGAAGATGATGATTGACCATCCAGACGGTGAAAGTGATGCTTTCATTAGAAACCTCTGCGTCCGTCCATAATAGCAACATATCTGAAGCATCGCATGGGAGATAACAACTCTGAGCTTCACCTGACCAAGGTCAGGGACGCAGAATTAAAATATTTAGGAGTTTCTGGACGTGGTTGAGGCAGCAGGGATGGAAAACACAGGTCTGAAACATCTGTGGGAGCAGATAGCTGAATCCAAGTCTAGATGTCCCTGCTCTGTTCCACTTTGTAAATCCAATTTTTGTCGTATTTTTGTAACGAATGTGAACGTTCCCACGTGACATTATTTTTGATTTAAAACATTGCAGTGTGAATCTTTCACATGAAATATTTGTAGTAACTGTATAAAGTCCTTTAGAGTGAGGAGGTGTCTGCAATGTCATCTTGATTACAGTGATGAGGAGTTTCAAAGAAAAATCTACCATCTTTAAACTTAGTGTATCACTGCGTTTTGAGGCTCGTAGCCGGCTGGTCATTCTTAGATGAATGCAGGGAAACAGGCTCTTCTTGGACTGGTTCCTTCATACTTGGGAAAATATCCTCAAAGTGCTTGAAGCCTTTGTGCTCTGGCCAAGAGTTCAGCCAAACCTGGCCTTTATAAATAAACTGATTAAAAGTAATGAAATAAAGAATAAAACTGAGCTTATGAAGGCAGCATAGTCTCCATGAAGCTATAGCCTTTACATTAATAAAGCGCTTCTTGGCAAAATGAATATGTTCAACACAGCACTGCAGAGGTGGACATCCCTGGTCCAGAAAGCAAAAACTTCATCCAGCTGAATTTTATTAGCACAGCTCATCTGCAGGTAGATGAGCCGTTTGTGAAAACACCTGTTCTAAATGTACGCAGATACATAAACATGGCAGGATTTTTACTTTACGGCACCTGGATTGTCCATTTCTGCAGCATGGCAGCCACACCATCATGCTACTGTTATGACGTTAGACAGGACAAAGTGGGGCAAAAACAGAAATTGCATTAAATTGTGATCCACTGAAGCAATATGACATTGTATTATGATCAAGCCTGGGATTTACAGCTCACCTGACTCACTGGAAGTCATGACCACTGGAGGATAGGCACCACCAGACCTTTTACGAGGGCACGTTTCACAGTAAAGAGGTCCATGCTCTGGTATAATCTCAGGACTTAACAAAAGCACTAACTGTCCAGCAGTGAGGAATAAAGTTATATCAGACCTGGGGTGCCCAAGTCCAGTCCTAGAGAGCTACTATCCTGCACATTTTGGTTGCATCCTTTCCCCAACACACCTGAAGCAAATGAATAGCCTGTTCCCAGACCTTTGCAGAGCTGAATGACATGCATTAGGGAATTAGCCATCTGACTCAGGTGTGTTGGAGAAGGTTTGTTCTAAACACTACAGGATAGTACAGGTACTACCCAAAAAATTAGAATATCCGGAAAAAAAAAAAGTTAATTTATTTCTGTAATTCAACTTAAAAGTTGCAATTTACACATTGCATAGATAAATAATATACAAATTAATGTATTTCAAGCTTTTATTTGTTTGGATGTTGCTGATTAGGATTTGCAGCTTAAGAAACCTCGAATTCAAAAACTCAAAAAATTTGAACACTGTGAAAAGCTCCTGTATTGTAGCTCAGAGTGTCACATTCTAATCAGGTAATTAATCCAAAACACCTCCATAAGTGCCCTGAGCCTGTAAAAAGTCCCTGTCTTGGTTAAGAAGAATTCACAATCATGGGGAAGATGCTGATCTGACAGTTGTGCAGAAAACCATCATCGACTCCCTGCACAAGGTTGGGAAAGACACAAAAAGTGATAGCAAAAGAAGCTGGATGTTCTCAGAGTGCTGTCTCAAAGCACATTAATAGACAGTTAAGTGGAAGGAAGAAGTGTGGAAGAAAACGGTGTAGAAGCCGGAGCGCTGACAGCAGCCTGGAGAAAATGATCTGTTAAGTTTCCCAGTCTGTGATGACCTGGGGTCCATGTCAGCTGCTGATGTTGGTCCTCTGTGCTTCATCAAGTCCAGCATAAATGCAGCCGTCTATGCGGGCATGAAAAAGTTCCTCCTTTTTCTGCCAGAAGTGGTGCAGTGATAGTGCAGTAATGGTGCACTATCACTGGTTGAACGATTTCTCCCACGAATACGTCATCACGCACAACTTGGCGAGTGGAAACGTCCTTGTTCCAGGCATTCATTTATGCTCTGAAATCGTTTCCCCTGGGCACAGAGGCGTTTTTCTGTACGATTGAATTAGCAGACAAGTGGCTGGCAGTCGGCTGAAAGGGGAACTTTTTCATGCCCACATCTGTACCAGGACATTTTGGAGTGCTTCATGCTTGCTTCAGCAGAACAGCTGTATGAGGATGCAGACTTCATCTTCCAGCAGGACTTGGCACCTGCCCGCACTGCCAAAAGTACAAAATCCTGGTTCAACAACCATGCTTGATTGGCCCGCAAACTCACCTGACCTGAACCCCATTGAAAATCTGTGGGGCATTGTCAAAAGAAAGCTGAACGGGAAGAGACCAAACAATAGAAAAGAGCTCAGGCCTGTGATGGAAGCATGCTCATCTTCCATAACAGCTGATATGCCACAAGCTGGTATAGCATCCATGCCACGCCAGGTTAAGGCAGTCATTAAAGGGGCCCTTTTGAGTACTAAGTACAGATGCAAGATTTTGTTTTAGGAAACCTGACTTTTTAGTTTTTAAAATCCTTTTATAATGGATTTCATGCTATATTCTAATTTTTGAGTTTTAGAATTTGAGGTTTTCTAAAGCTGCAAGTCCTAATCAGCAACATTCAAACAAAAATAGACTTGAAATATATTGATTTGCATATTATTTATCTATACAATATGTAAATTGCTCCTTTTAAGTTGAATTACAGAAATACATTAACTTTTTCAGGATATTCTAATTTTTTGGGTACCTGTAGCTCCCAAGGACCAAACGTGGGCACTCCTGTCTTAGACTAATATGTAAAGTCAAATAAAGCAGTTTTATTAAAAACAGCTGCAGTGAGCTCTAAGCTGTCGTCTGATATTCTGTGATGACTCATGCGTTGTGCACAACTTGGTGTGCACGCAGTCAGACCTGCTGCTTACACTACGCACATCATGAACTGCTCAGAAAGGCACGAGGGCCGGGGTGGCACAAAAATAGTCCAGAACAAGTCGGGCCAAAGTCACTATAATCATAACAATCATAATCACAACAAGAACTTTGCACAGTAATTTTTCTCATGGAATTTTTGAGCATTGATGGAGCTTCACAGATGTGAAAGCAACCCACGGCATACAGTGGGCACTAATGCAAACCCATACCACCAGAGATGCACTTTATACTGAGACTTGATCCTAATTCTGCTACGTTCCTTTAACTTTGATAGGGAGACAGGTGTATGGAGATGATGGGGAGACGTATAAACTCCAGGTTGATACCTAAGGTATTTAGCAGAAATTAGCAGACATGGCGGCTCCCTTGGTTCTGGCCATGAAACTTGTCTATATTTTCATCAGATGGTAAAATGTCTCAATGTTTAATCATCTGATATGTTGATTATGTTCTACCAGGATTAAATCTGTTGATAAGATTTGGAAATCAATGATTCGACATTTGTAACTTTTATTTCCTCTAATTTCTCTTCACAGAGATTCACCTCAGAGTTCTGCTCCTCATACAACGACAAACAAAACAAACAACAGAAGAACGGTTTTATTTTCACAACAAAATTTATTAGAAGAATAGTGGTTTTGAAAAAGAAAGTTCTAGCATCCAGTGAATACTACCTTACACAACATTACAGCTGAAATGTGTGGCAAAAATGGCAATTTTATTTTTTTTTCTTTCCATTTTTTTCCTTTTTTTTTTTTTTTTTGTTCTATTTTTTACCAAATTGGATATAACATAATCAGTAAAGTATTTTACAACATGCACAAAGACAGATCTAATCAACGTCGCCTGATGTTCAATGCAAAATGAATAAAAAATAACAATAAAATTAATAATAATCATCTTTTATATATAAAATATCAAGGTATTATGAATTATTCATTAGCCCAAACAAAAAATCTAATTTTGCTTTGAAAACAGGGAAAAAGAAAAAAAAAGTGTGAGAATCAAATGAAGCCAATTATTGTGATCCTTCTTAAGTGCTCATTTACATGGACATCAATAATATAAGCCTAGAAGAATAAAGTCCAAATCACAAGGTACAAAATAAGAACAAAAAAATTATTGTACATAAATAAAACTACAATATGAGAAAAATATTTTTTAAATTATACAATTTTTTGTCAAACTGTAAACAGTAGATATTGAAAAATGAGGTCCATCGGGATATTTGGAGAACCTGTGTGTAAATATGTGTGTATGTGTGTATGTGTGTGTGTTGAGAGGTACAGTAAGGTGGGACCAAACTGTGAGAGGGGGCTTGAGCATCCTGAGCATCAGCACAGCGCCCCCAAGGGCCCTCAGTGCCCCGGAGGGCCCGCTGGACCGAAGGAATGAGGTATATCGTCAAACCCAAAAAGAAAATCTCAGAGAAGAAAACGCCCAGCAAGCCCGGCTGCGGGGCGTCCAGCCACCCGTTAAGAACCCAGGTGAGATTACGCAACCTAAGAAATCTCTGCAGGACAAAAATCAAGACCAAAGAAAACAAGTCCGAACCCGAGGACAACATTTCCTGCATCTAACCGAGAATCAGAAGCTGTTTCCAGAACAAGCCGAGCTTTCTCTATCCCAACAAAACCAGCATCAACAGCAGGAATGAACAAAGTCGCCTGACGTGATTCTCACTGAACGTCACTTTCCAGACGGAGCAAAAATCTTTTAATCCACAAACTTCCTACACGGCTCCTGAGATCCGCAGGAGCTGATCGTTTCCTGCATCTGCTCAGCAGGCCGGTCCCCGGCATGGTCGGGGCGACGTGAGCTCCAACACGCAGCAGAGGCATCCGCCAATCACAGCAGAGACAAGTGGCCACGGAAACGTGACGGCAGCACCCTCAGCAGACTTTCCTGCTCCACTCGGACTCCACGCTGCAAACCGACAGACCGTGCAGGAGCCTTCTGCTGCTGTTCCAGAGGTTAGACCTGCATCGCGCCATGCCGCACGCCTGCATCCGTGCTCCACAAAGAGCAACGGCCACGGCACTTGATGCAAAAAAGTGAGACAACAAAGACTCATTAGTTTATTAACATTAACATTCATAATAAAATCCAGGGAATATAAAAGAAAATAGAGACGAGGGGAAGAAAAACTGCTTATGATCATTCAAGATTTTGGCTGTAATAGGAACAGGCAGGAGAACAGAAACCAGAGGCGGCCTCGGCGTAAGTACCTGAATAGGAGTGATGTGTTGTGGAGGATCCCTGAGGGTGTCTGGGTAATGTATCTGGGTCTGGAAGGTGCCGCGAGCGGCGTCTTCCCTCCAGACGCTGAGGGAACGTTCAGAGATGCAGTTTGTCCAACCTGCACGCTGTTCCGCGGATTTAACGCTCGAATGTTCGTGTTCCTAAAAGCAGCTCTGAGGCTGAAATATGGATGAAAACAGCTGCTTCTTACACACATTCACACTCTCACACACTTTTATCACTTTACACAAAAAGAAACAAAGAAAAAGGGGGGCTGCAAAAGCACGTCAGCCAGAAACCACTACGAAAGCTGTTGCAGTGACAAACAAACAAACAAACACCTTCGGTGCTCCTTCTTCTCAAGAAAAGGATTTTTTTTTCTTTAGGGACGAAATCTATTCAAAACATCAGAAAGTGTCCTGCTGACAACATCCAATAAGGGAAAGGAGAAAACTGAAGAAGCGCTTTTGGAAAAACCAGCCTCCTCCAACAGAGGGGGGGGGGTATGTACACCAGCATGCAAAATCATCGAGGGTCAACGTCTAGAAAAACCCCCAACAGAGCACAGAGGAGCTGCAGTTTTACTGTCTGTGGGCTTCTGCAGGGAACCTGAGCAGGAACCATCACCCTCCTCAGCCTTCATCACACAGACAATAAAACCCAGGGCGCTCCTCCTCATCTTCCTCATCCTCCTCACCTGTGAAAAGACAGCTGAGGGATGACGGGTAAAGCAGTTCTATATATACACAACCATCCTGAAGACACCCCCTTCCCAGCAGCCCTTCCTCTTCAACATCATCTTCATAAATACAGTGTCTGCTGCAGAAAAGAACCCCCCCACCCCCCACCCACGCACTCAACCAACCCCCATTTCACAGAATCAGGCTTGAAAAGACTACAACTACACAAGATCCTAGTTTCACTACTTCTTCTGTTAACAGAAAGAACGAAAACGGAACAGAAAGAAAGCTCCAGTCGAACCCGGCCCTTTTCCCTATGCTACATCATGGGGGGGTCATAACAAGCACAAACTGAGTAAAACCAACACCAAAAGCGACAGAGTGGGAGTCATTTTACCCGACATTCTGCTCTGGACTTCTGTTTTGTTCCCTGAATCATCGGTGGAAAAGGCTCATCCTCTTCCTGGTCAACATATAAGTATATGACATTAGAAACTTTATATTTACATAAGCATTTTTGTTTGTGTCTCTGTGGGGCTTGTATAGGTATATCTATGTGCACATATAGAGTATTTTTTATTCTTAAATATGTATAGTTAAATTAGAGGTTTGTAGTGTTTGTGTTTTTTTACATTCAGTTTTTTAACAACGATAAAGAGTAGATACGTAAAGAAGAGGTATGCAAAAGGAAGGAGGTGGAGTTTCAAGTGTTCCCCGCGGCGTTAGCCAAGCCTCCGTCTTTTTACGGGGCTGAAAGATCATCTTCTGGGCCTCTGTCTGAGCCGAAAACGTCCGCAGGTCGAAGGACAGAACACGACGAGGATGTGAAGCATGAAAAAGCAATCAAAGCTGCTTCTGTTGCTGTGATGTGAAAAACACAAGCTAGCAAAGAAAAGCAGGGGGAGGAGAGATGAAAGTGCTTTGGAGATGATGGTTGATGGCCAGGATCTGACTATATGTATGTATATATATGTATATATGCATGTATGTATATATGTATGTATGTGCGGGGGCTGTCAAGGTTACATGGATGTCTTTTCTGAGGTATTCTGTGTTGTTAAGTTTTTTTCTTCTTTACATTTTTGCACACCAAAAAAAAAAAAGCGAAAAAAAAGGAAAAACAAACAGCAAGATGGAAAACATCAAAGAACAAACACACGGCGTTACGTTCCTTCATCATCATCATCATCGAAGCGCTCAATTTCCAAGCAGCTTCCATTAGTTTTGACATTTGGAAAGGAAACAGTCCGAGTCTGAAAAGCCAGAACTGTAGATGAACGACACCCCCCCCCCGCTAAGAATTATTCAGATTTACAATCCTCACTGTTCATAAAGCACTGAAAAAGTATTTGGCTGAAAATAATCTACAGAATGAGTCCAAAAAAATACACAACATAAACTTCTAAAGGCTGTTCAGTGACCCGTCGGGTGACGGTCGTGCTTTCATGAGTCACGTTCCAGCCAGTGTGTGGTCTCCAAGCAACAAAAACCCAAACAAATGAAGAAAAAGCTGTGAGAACGGTTCCTGCAGCGGGAGGTTCCACCGTAGAGCGCCCGGTCCGAGAACAGGAACGCCGCCTTCAAATTTACAGCCGGTCGCAACGGAAACAGCAGAAAGAAGCTCCGAGAAGATCACAGAAACAATCCCCACGTAGAAACAGGAAAACCCGAAGCATCCCCACGCAGAAACGCGTAACCCTGAAGGAAACGGGAGGTCTGACAGAGACGACACCGACTCAACGCCGTCACATACCGAGTCTGTTTGGGGGAGAAGTTCGTGAAATTTACACCAAGGCTGACTGACCGATGGCACATTCACGAACCTGTTCTTCATGTAGAAAGACTCAATATTAAAGACTATAGTGCCCCCCCCACCCCCACTGTGGCTAGAGGAGCCTCAGGCAGAGTCTCTGTGAAAAGACAACCGGAAGAAAGAGGTGAAGGGAGGGAAACGGTCAAATCAGAGCCGATCACAGACCGTCTGAGGAGATGGCTGCTTTTAAATGACAAAGTGCTCCTCTGATTGGTCAGAAAGCAATCAGGGGGCTCCTCTGATGAGGATCTGCAACATTCAGCCTTCATCTAACCCAGTGCTGCAACCTCCGTCCGGCCCAGACCCAACGAGAGCGAGCATGCTCCAGCTTTCAGCCTGAGCCTGCAGAAGGAGTCCTTCCCACCAGCCTCTGAACGATGACGGCGAGACGGCAGTTTCTGCTCAGAGGCCAACGGGAAGAGGAGCAGACACACTCGGAGGTGAATATCTGCTCTGCAGTGAGGAGAAAACATCTGCAACAGCATCAAATATTCACACGGAGCCTAAAAATCAGTCTGTTCAGAGGCAGAGCGAGCAGCTGGTCTACGTAGGTGGCTCTGCAGGGTCGCCATGGCGATACACATCCCCTCCTGTCAACAGGTTGAGCATGTGTGTATGTGCAGAAAGCTGCAGACCCGTCCGGGTGGGAAACGCGTTTCACTAAAAGCCCGGCGTGGTTAAGTGTGTCACGGGGGCGGGGACGGCGACCTTTATTCTCCTCTGCCTCGCTCAGATCTCCTCCTCGCTCCTCCATCCATCCATCCACCTCCTCAGCCTCCATCCGCCGCTGTCTGGCTGCCATCTGTGAGGGGGCTTCCTGACGAGGCGGGGGTGAGGCTCGCCGGGGGCGACAGCCGCGGTGAGAAATGTCTGTCTGCGAGCTTTCACGCTGCAGAATAACCAGACGACATGGGAATTAAAAAGACTAATTTGACCTAAATCTCGCACCACGTTCCAACTTCAGTTATTCTTAGTTTCAGTCTGAGGACTGACGTGCTGACAGCTTCCAGATCCAGAACCGGTAAAAACCTGTCTTCTGATGCGTTTCTGCTTCCCAGAAACTCTGAGAGAAAAAAACCACAGAAGAAAATGGCTTTTTCTAACGGATGATTATTTGCCCTGTTGTAACATCAAATTAAGGTTCAAACCTTCAACCATCACAAAGAAAACACTTATTTTTTCCAGATACGAAGGCCTCAAACTGAAGAGGTAATTAATCTGAACAAAAGGAAGAGGAGGAGAGCAGCTGGGGTTGCTGCGAGCCGGCCTTGGATCTGCTCTCTGAGCCCAACAGCAGCTCATAGACTCCTGACACCACGTCAGGAGGTCCATGCTGAGAATGAGAGTCAGCATGGTCCAGGCTGGAACCCGCAGGGGGGTTCTAGACCAGATCCGGCTGGAGTCGGCAGCCGTTGTGGACGATGCAGCTGCATCGTCACAGGAAAATCTCTGACGAGGCTCCTCCTGACCCGGAGCCTCATTTTAGATTGAAGACAAGATCACAACACAAGATGCATCCTGCACCAGGACCTGGGCCCACATTTCTAAAGATTCTGAGAATCCTCTCAGAGAGCTCCGGACTTAACCTAAAAATTCTGAGCAAGGAGTCTGAGCAAGGACTGGATAGGAACTCCTATCTTAGTGAAGAGGTGTGGTTGACCCTGTTGCTAGGTATGAGCATAGACCGTTAATAGAGAGGGACGAACCTCCCGCTCACGTGACCCGTTGGTTTCAGAAGAGCTAAAAGTGAAGCAAGTTGGGCGTGTCCCACCGTCGCCATCTTGCTGTGTCGCGTGTGTTGTCACTACCGGAAAATACTAAAATAGCAAAGGCGAGGCCGCTCTGAGCCGCGGGGCAAATGATTGACAACTGACATACTCTGGGCCAAACGCTAACCGAGCTAACTCGAAACTAAAAAAGATTGGCCCCCTAAGCGGTGGGGTAAAAGTAAGACACGCTTAGACTTGCTATTCGCTGACGAAAAACCGCAGTTATGCTACTGTACTTTGCTATAAATTGAGACCTTATTGAGAGCAAACAAGGAGCTAACTAGGAGCCACCGGTTGGTAGGCCGACTTCCAGTCTGCCGCATGTCATTCAAAAGGACACGCCCTTAATTATGTGTAATTTCAAGATTAAATAACATCTAGACAGCCCCCTCACAGTTGACATGAAGGTAAACTTGACCTATTGAACCTAAAATGATTTTTTGAATCAGGCTGTTAACATGTTTATTTTTGCTGTGACGTTGGCGTTGGAGTTTATGGGAATTTATGTTTTACAAATAATAACTTCTTTTAGGTAGCCTCATAGTCGGCCAGCAGAGGTTGCCGCTTTGGTATGAGTCATCATTTCAAACGCTGTGATCCTAAAAGTTAGACAAAAAATGTACTTTTGGTGATGATGGGTAAAGGACGGCCACTCGAATCGATAAACTTAATCACACGTAATCTAATGAAGACTGTAGCTGTAGATAACTGTAGATAGGAAAAGGAAATATCTGTTAAATAAGTCGTAAGCTATACTTTAACATTAGCCTACAAAATGTGTGAACTTAGTCCCACTTGAACGGTATTCATGTAGTGATAGCTACATTTATTTGCTTATATTAGGGGGCCGTTCACACGAGGACGATTGTAGGTAAAACAGTCTGCAGTGCATATCCAATCCAATTCCACGCACTCTTGCATCCACGTATGCAGGCAGATTTCTTCATGACGACGCTCGTATAAACGTGGATAAAAAGATGAAGACGAGACGCCACACTTGCATCTTCTCTTCTAATCGTCGCCGTATGAACGTAGCATAACTGACATTCTGGTAATTTTACACTTTTAACATTTCAACTCATTTTGGTATTAACAAGGGTCAAATGGCTCATGTCTGTGGTTGCTGACTGGCCTGTAAGAAGCAGTTTTGGTTGGCTTTCAAATCTATCTCAAACCAGTGAACAGAAATTGGAGAAGAAAAGAATCAGGAAACCCAACGGGACAGAGGATCAGTGTCTGCGTCTCTCTCTATTGGTCAACGATTATTTTGGGTGATATTGCGTTATGGCGTTAGGTTGGATAAGTTAATGCATCTCTAATGACCACAAACATGATTCCTGCACGATCCAATCTATAGCGTTTCATTAGTTCACGTCATCAGGTGTTTGAAACATATCTCTCCTGCCTCGTCCATCCACCACATTGTTTTAAGAGCTAGGATTCTTTCCTTTTATCTTTACTCGGATCTACTCTTAAATTTTAGGGGATTTTCTAAGAAAACGTCATGATTCTAAGAATTTTCTTAGAATTTGGCCACTAGGAGCAACTCTTTGCACTAAGAATCTTTAGGAATACGGCCCCTGGACTCCAGCAGACCAGGATCTGGACCCAGCAGAAACACTGACCCAGATGTGACATGAAGGTGTGTGTGGAACAGTAAGAGATGCTTTTCACAGAGACCTTGCCCTCGGCTTTCCCAAAGTTCCTGACCAGAACCAGTCCAGGCAGCAGCTCTGCAGGCGGCGGTCCGGTTCTGCAGGACAGAACGCGCCCACCTGCTCCTGAAGCAGACACGGCAGACTCCAGCTTCGTAATTATTCATATAATCCGCCCACACCGACGAGGGGGGGTGTGTTGCTGCTTCTCTACCGGTGTGTGCACATCCACAGCTGCATGTGCTGAGAGAACGCAGCCTTGTCACGAAAACGCGCTTTAAAGACTAGAAACAGAAAGGTTCATGTCACAGGAATAACAACAGTACGAACGACTACAAGAAACAACAGTTATCCAAAATCTGCTCTGTTGGTTGCGTCTAAAAATCTGGAAACCAGCTGTACTAAAAATCCTGATTATTCTTGTGTGTGTTTGTGTGTTTCTAACATACAATCAGCTGCTTTTCTGTGGTTGGACCTGAGGTATAAATGACAACCAGATATGCAGCCTGACAGAATAAGAAACAACGGAGGAGCATGGCAATCACATCCTGGCATGGCACCACGTCCCTGATCTTATTTACCATTCTGAGGAGACGTGGTGTCTGACAGTGAGGTTACAGTATTTGTTGTTTTACATCGTTTTCTTCTTTTATGGTAATTCTGACAGTCTTTCACTCAGAAGAAAATGAAAACGAAACAGAGAAGAGAAACTAATTGGCATACCTGAAGATGAAAACAGTAAAATAAATACATACATATTCAGAAGCTTCTTCCAGTTTAAGGTACATTTTCCTGTGTGCTGTGGTTTTTTTATGTGGAATGCAGTGAAAAAGCTTTTTTTTCAGTTTTTTTTAAAGACATATGATAAAGCAAGGTTAACTTGTCCACCTGTCCCCTAATACCCCCCAATGGGTATCTGATTTGTCCAGTGAGACAAAAAAAAACCCAAAGCAAAACAAAAAACACAAATCCCGAGTCGTGTTTCAACCCGGAGTCGAGTTGCATCTAAAAAACAACCAAAAAACTAATAAAAACCCCTCAGCGAACACAAGCCCTTATTCTTTCTTTCCCAGAGCAGGGTGGGACCGACCCGACCTGCCTCGCCGCCTCCAGGTGAAACCAGACAACTCAACCCAACAGGGTTGCGTCTGAGGGGGTAAAAGTGAGAAGATTCAGCATCTCTCATACAATCCCGAGCGGTCCTGGAAAAACGGGAACAGCTGAATGATCCCTGTGGGTCTCTTTGTCACTGTGTGGCTTAAAACTCTGCCAAGAGGTTCTGTTACAGAAAAAATACCTGAAAAGTGTTCGGGTGGCACATGTTGGTCAGTCAGACATTTGAAGCGCCTCCCTTCTTCCTTTGTTAGAGGAAGGCGAAACAAAAGAAGAACAAAGAAAGAGACAGCAACGGAAGAGAAACAGCGGAGGACACTAAAATTTCCCAGAGTATCAGCTAACGCTTTGCCAAGCACCCACGTAAGGTATACATTAAAGTACGAGGCACGGAGAGGAGTAAGAGTTCTGTGAATGAGGTACAGCGCTTTAGCTCGGCTCGCAGACGGGTGACAGACTGAAGGAAAATCCCAAAACCAGCGAACCCCTGTAGGGAGGAGGAGCGGAGGTCGGCTGTGCCATCCGGGCCGAGTCTTCCCTGAAAAGCAACGGGGGGGTTTTCACGTCCGTGGTGAGGATGGAAACGCTCCGTAGATTGTTTAAAGAAATCTACGAGTTTGGAAAGGGATGAAACTTCCATATGAAGCATCTATCTGTGGCAGGGGTCTGCAACTTTCACAATCCCAAGAGACTTTTTCCCCAACCCAGATCTGGTCCCACGAGACATGCTGTCATTTTTTATTAAAAAGCTACTGTAGGAAATTTGTTGTAATTTTTTTTAAAGTCACAATTTTATTTCTATTTTGAGTTTTTTTTTTATTTAAATGCCATAAGAAAAATAATACATCTGCTTTTATGGGATGTGAGAAAAAAAGCCCATAATTTCCAATTTAATAACGCAGATCTAAATAAATATTAGTGATACTTATCACGGTTATAATGACCAAAATGATCATAGTTATCATTGTGATCACTGTATTATTGAAATATCCCCCTAGCATCTTTAAAAATATCCAAAATGGGTCTAGACGTCTACTTTGTCCTTTTTAAAGGGGGGAAATCTTCACTGCGTGGGTGCCTTCGTTGCCTTCTGCCATTAGGACTACCACAAACATTTATTTTGATAATTGACGAGTCACCAATTATTTTGGCGATTAATCGACTAATTAGATCATACGTGAATTTTTGTATATTTACAGTACCAGTCAAAAGTCTGGACACTTTTTCATTGAATCTAGTGGAAAAACGTGTCCAAACTTTTGACTGGTAGTGTCTGTCTTTATTTATGTCAATACACAACTCAAGAAAAGCTGACCAGACAGAAAGACAGACAAGGCAGCAGAAGGTACTGTGGCAATTTTGAGAGGGAAAAGAAAGCTTTTAAAAAATAAACGATTTGTCGATTTTTTAATTAGTCGACGACTATTTTGATAGTCAACGTGGCAGCCCTGTCTGCCATGTTTTTGTACATTAAACATTGCAAACCGGGACTGCGGCTGCTTTTCCACTCAATGAGCAGCATCACTGTGAGTTTTTCAAACTGCAGTAATCAAGCTTTTAACCATGATTAAAATTTGAAATGGTATTACTAATCGTTGAGGATTTTATCACAGTTAATCATTTTTCTGGTAATCATTACATCCCTACTGATACTTTTATTCAATTAAAAAACTGCTAAAACCTGCATTTGTTACTAAATTTATATTTTAAAATGTTTGGGTTTTTTTAGCCAATGTTACTGAGAACCACTGTGGAAGGTCCTTGGGCTCCGGGGCCGCAGGTCTGGGTTGCAGACTCCTGGTCTGAGGGCTTTTGGAAATGATGGACCAGGAGAAGCTGGCAAATCTTCCTGAAATCAGCTGGTAAACGAGGAAACACTGTCTGTACTGGGACAAACCGTCTCCTATCACTAAAAAGTCTCCAGCTCTGATGCTAGATCGAAACTCTGGTCCATCCTGCAGGTTTTAGATGTTTCCTGCTAGAACATGCCTGATTTTAATCAATGGCTCATTGTGTAGAATTTAATTATCACAAGCACGTGTTCTGATGGATCAGGAGTCAACATTGGAGACTGTCATTAGATTTCAAAACTCCTCCAGTCGCTGATACTGATGCTGATTGGTCAAAAACATCTGACACGACGGTTTCTGCCACAATAATCCAGCTGCTTTTCAGGGTTAAAGTCTGCTCCGGTGGTGTGGCCTTCGGTTGGTCACCCGTCTGCTCCACGCAGCCATGAACGTAGAGCGGCGAGTTCTGCCTGCGCCACTTTCCGACTGGCAGTTTGCTCCTGAGACATTTACAGTACTGAGGGCTACTGTTGCATGCCTGCATCAGAGACAGCAGCATTTCCAATGCAAGCGCCGTGCAGTGGAAACAGAAAACAGTCACTTCTTGTGCAGATCGCTGTACGTCTGAGAGATTCCCCTGGCTTCGCTAAAACCAGGTTCTCCCAGGTCTACCGAGGTCTGAGGGTCTTCAGAACTGAGCTGAAATGGGGGGCTTTTGTTTTTGGACAGGTGGAGCCGTTAACCACAAAACTACAAACAGTCAAACTCAACCCAAGAAAAATCAAACAAGAAATAAATAAAGGTCTCAAATGGCATGCACCTCAGTCCATCCGATCAGGCTGAAAATGGGACTTTCAAACTACTTCCAGCTTTCTTTCAGGAAAAAAACGACAGCTTTTTCCCAAAGCTGAATGTCCAATAAGGGTCAATACGAAGGGAAAGAAAAGTTCCTCAGATTATTTAGGGATTAGTGTAAATTATTCACGCATACTGTTTGGCTTTGGGAGAATCTCCCCTCAAAGGGGAATTCAGTCTAAGTGCTGCTGTGGACTTTATCCATGCAAACATTTGCATTAAATGCCAATTACATCATCTCTGTACATACAGCTCATGCTTTACATGCATCATATGAAAGAAGCTAACAAAGATTTACAGGAGGATTTTGCTCCTCTTGCTAAAAGGGAGCGAGCTCAACGTTTTTTGTGTTTATTAAACTAATAATAAGAAGTGCTTTCCGATTAGCACCGAGGCTTTGATCCCGTTTTAACTAGCAGATCAGTGCATTGTCCTACGCTGGGTCCAACTCCATCTGCACAGCAACCTTTTAGACACTCGTAATGCTTAGCATTTTCAAAGTGTTGGACGCATTTTATGCAAGGGCAGTTTCTTTGTTCCAGGGGTCTTTCACGAAGATTAAGGTGGATTTCCAATAACCACATAGAATAGTCCCGATTGCCACAGTCGTAAATGAGTCTAATTCTAATTAGATTGTGACCAATTCATAGTAATAGGTGCTGTGGGTTCAAGCGTCTGCGCCTCAACATCAATCATAACTGGAACCGTAACACAGTACATCGGTTCAACACCCAAAATCAGCCAAAAAAAAGTGGTGCATGCCATTTCTTTTTGAAAGGAACAATAATAACAAAATCAAATAAATAAAAATGCACAATACATTTCATAAAGGAGTGAATCAACATTTCATCTGAGCAGAGATTTACAATTGTCATGTTAAAATCTCACAGACTGGGTGAGCACCAGGCAGTGTTCGGAGCCGAGAGCAACATTTAGAGGCAAGGATGGGGTCGGGTTTGGGGGCGGGGGACAATCAGACGACACGACACAAAACTCAACGTGTTCAAGGAGACAAACTTTCTTCTGTTTTCTCTCTTTTTTTTTGTCTTTTTAGCGTGGAGGTCAATGAGAGGGAAACAAAGAGTCGTTTGGGTCCAAGCTGCATCTTCCTTAGAGTCTTCAGTCACTAAAGCTTTTAGATTTCATCCGTCTACCCTCCTCTTCTTCATCTTCGCTCTCTGTTCCCAGACAAGAGCTACCCTCCATGCACAACCTCAAACTTTTATCTCTCTTGTTTTGATCCTCTTTACTTGTCAAAAGTGCTTTTTTTATTTCAGCGCTGTGAGTTAAAATTCCCGAACCCGACTTCAGTGTTTCCTGTTATTTTTCATGATTCAGTAGCAGATTTTTTTTCTTGCTTTTGTTTTTTTGTTTTGCTATGGCACTGCCATAATAAATTGTGTGGCCATACCACGGACAAAGCATGAGCGAGAGACGCGTCTTGTCCTCTCTGTCTGTTATAGGTCCAACAAGAAATCGTCACATATGTAACCCACATCGTCTGTCTCAGTTACCCTGAGTTAAAAATGAGGAGAGAAAAAAAGAAGAAGCAAAAAACACCCAGAATCATGGATTGGCTTTTACATAGTCAGTCATAATAACTTAGAATATATTAAAATCTGCCTCTCCCTCACCTATCAGCTAACCCTCCCCACTGCATATTACCCACCCGCCGCCCCACAATGAACAACCCTCATTAAATGCACATTGTTTCATACATAACTGCTTTTAAATCATCTAATTGTCTAAAAGTTTGAGGGAGAGAAATTTCTTTTAAAACTCATCAGCTAAGCTGCTCCTGCTCAGCATCATTAGAAAAGAAAACCACAAAAACCCATAAGCAATATGTTGTTATTAGCTAAGACAAGCTAAAGTTTGTTAGCCTGGGCTAGCTAAAGCCTTAATAGGAGCTAGATAATGAACTGGATAGCAGCACAGTTTCACATTCTTATCCTAAAAGGCCATCATCCAGTAAAGATCTCCATGAGGGGGGTGAGCTCACTTTGGTCACCGTTTGGAGGGCAACCTGCATGTGGCCCGCCTTTCCAGGATCAGCAGTGACAGACTGATGGAGGTCCATGAGGTAGCATCCCGCCTTAAAAACAGCTGATCCATAATCAGAGTACCCTTCGAGTTGTCCCTTGGCCAAAAACAGAAACAAAACAAAAAAGAAAAGAAGAGGGTGCATTCAGAGCGTCCTGCATCTGAATATGAATCAGCAAACGCAGGCAATGTGCACCTCTGACCCATTGCAAGGTTGCATCTGGGCTTCAGAAACAGACCATAATAAGTGCATGATGCATGGGCAACAATGCCGAGGTAACCTGGTCTGCAAGCACCAGACCCAAAGTGTAGTGCAAAAGAAAGCAAAACAAATCAAATGAAAAGATAGAGGAGAAGAAGTTGATTATAGGAGTCAGTAGTGTCCACGAAACTCACAAACATGCATCCCTGAATGACTTTTGTCTTCTCGCGATCAGAAGAGGACGGGTTAATCTTGCTTTCGTCCACACAGAGATTAGTAGAGTATTTTTTGAGGAGGAAAAAAAAGGGTTTGCAGTTAAAGCATCATGGCTACCTGGCAATAAGAGATGGGTTTGATTCCGAACCCTTGTGAGGAATATCAATGACATGATTACACCTTGTTGTTGGCTTTAAATGGAATAGACAGTCTTCTTACCAAATTTCCAGCTATTATTCCATGAGAAAGGGCAAGGTAAAGGGACTAATTTGTAAGTTTTTGAAATTTTCAACCATCCATTCAATTTTTTTACCCCCCAAAAATCGAATTCATTCAAAGCCCAAGCTGCATTTCGAAGCAGCAACGGATCAGAGTTCAGAACGGAGGGGAGTTTGGGGTTCGGGGCTGGGGATTATCAGCATGCTTAAGGAAATTTCAATAATTGTCATTTAACTCATGTCTTTATAGTTGCATTTGTTAAGCCCCTGGATATAAAAGCTAAACAAATGCTTGTTCAGCGTTTCTCAAAGACGCTGCTTATAAACTGTCCGATTGGTTGTTTCTCTCCAGTTTGTTTTTAAGAATCTTCCTCATTTTATCCCTGCGTTTGTGCTCACCCAGATACTGCAAAGTAGATTGGCACAAATAAAGCCCCATCCATTTCAAAGTTAAGTCACGTGACTGAGGTTTACATGTGTAAGTAGTTTAGTCGATTGATTTAAAATCGTCATCAGTCTCCTCTTTTACATTGTCCTTGAGCTCAGCAGCTGCTAGCGGCAGGCCGTCGTCTCGCGGGGTGGTGGTGGGCGTGTTCTCCGTCTCGGTGGGAAAATCCTGGCCTCCCGCTTCCATCTTCATCATCAGCTTGAGCTTTTTCTTTGGGGGGTTCTTCAAGGTTCCCATACGCTCCTTTACCTTGTACTCAAGGGTGCTGTGTGGGATCCCGTACATGTTCTGTGCCTTAGACACGCTCATTTTCCCACTCATCACTACTGCTATGGCTTCCTCCAGAATCTCGCTGTTGTACTGCCGATAACGGCCCCTCTTCTTCCTTGGCTGCTTGGAACTTGGGTCCCCTTCCACGTCGGAGATAGAGTATGCCGGCCCAGAAGAGGAGTGGTCCAGGTCAGAGCTCCAGTAGTCGGTCGCCCCATCCAGAAGGCTTCCGAGACTTCCGCCCCGGCGGTTCTGCTTCGGCAGGATGGCTCTCAGCTTCCGGCTCAGAGTGTTCTCCCCGTGCCCACCTCCCCCTACCCCCATGGCACCGTAACCGTACAGCTCAGAGGCATGAGAATCCCAGGAGAGATCCATTCCCCGAACCTGGGGGATCTTCAGGTCGACAGGGGGCGAATGGCCCTGCTCTCGTTTGCCCTCGCTGTGGTGGTGTTGGGTCTTTGAGACCTGATTGTGGCTGTGATGTTGGAGGGAACTCTTAAAGGAGAAGGCGCCATGGTGGTTATGGTGGTGATTCTCCAGGAATGTAGGCAGGTCTTTGAGGTCGCTCAGAGCTCCACCAGCCTGCTTCAGCTTCATCAGGCTTTCAAGCTGGGCCTTGCTTCCCCAAAATGAAGAAGAGCCCTTCTGGCTAAGCAGGGACTGGGACTGCCCGTGATTCAGCAAGCCAGAGGACTCTAGACTAGCCAATGAAAGAGCCGTCGGCTGGCTGAGAAGGCGGTGCTTTTGACTGAGGAGCTCTTCCTTGATGCGCAGCGAGCGGGCCATCGGGGGCTTGAAGGAGTTGACGTAGTTCTCCCTTAGTCCATCCTGCAAACTTTTCTGCAGCAGGCTGTCGTCATCCTCCACCTCAGACAAGGCATGTTCTGCTTTCAGCAGGCGTCTGGATGGAGAAGAAAAACAAGACAAAGAGATTAGAGAGTTTTCAGACTGCACTGTCAGAAATAGGGGGACTGCTCGGGTACATGTCTGTCCCTCAAGGTACAATTTGAATTTATGAACACGGTAAGGGGTCATAAGTGGACCTAAAGGCACATACATGTACCTTTTTGGGTGCCTGAACAGTACATTTATGTTCCAAAGCACAAAGTACCCACTGTTCGGGGTACATCAGCAGTGCCCTTGAGGGGACCACCCCAGTGACAAGCCAAACCCCTAAAGGTACAATTTGGTACTTATTTTTCTGAATGTGTGAAGTGAGTACACAGAATGTAGTTTCTTTACTCCCTATTTGTATTAAACCCTTGAAACTAGCATTGTGGGCTTTGGCGCGGAAGACCTGGGTTTGAGTCCCCGACACGACATTCAGGTGAACCACTGTGGACCCCTGAGCAAGGTTCTTAACCCCCACCAACTGCTCCCCGGGCGCTTAAAGTAGCAGCCCACTGCTCTCTGGTACTACTGTACAGAGATGGGTAAAATGCAGAGCCCTAATTTTCCCTCGGGGATCTTAACAGTATAAAAAACTCCAAATTATTCTTTTCTTTTGTTGGTCTGCCTGTTGTTTTTTCCAAATATAAAACTGCTCAATTTTTAATCCCAGTCAGCACCAGACATTATGTTCCAGTTCAGCCTCAGTTGTCAGATTATGAGGCTAAAATGATGTAAAATGAATGTATCAATACTAAATCTAATACTGACAATACTTTGTAGAAACAATACACAGATCAACAGTGACCAAGCCTTTTCTCATCTGCACATATCTTTGGCTGCTCCTGATTGGACATTACCGTCAATTTAAGCTCCCTGATTGGTGTAAAGCTTGACAGAAGTGGCTTCATCAACACTTCCAGGTTGAAATAGAGGTCTCTCAGCAGCATAGTAGTGATAGTGATGTTTTTATGCTGGAACTGGGATAAATAATGGCGTCATCATGGATCATTGTGGATTTACCAGACAGAGTCTCTGAATAAATATAAATAAATATAAATTCTGGAAAACTTCCGAAGATCACTTAAAGGGTAAACCATCCAACACATTTTACTCCGCAGAGTTATACACTAACGTTCCTGAGACATTGGTGATGGTAGAAGAGACAGACCTCGTGGAGATCTAGTGAAGGAAGAGTTAAGATGATGCTTCCTTGTGTTGGGTTATAAAAGTAAGGTCGGCATTCTCATGGCCTCCCACCAGTTTTCAGTTCTTCATTTATCTGAAGCATGTTTACATGCCAAGGGCTTTTACTCGAACCGCTGCAATGTATGTACCTACGGCTGAGTCTCTATAGCAACCGTGAAAAGGATTTCTACAAAGTACTCCCATAGGTTGATAATAAGAGGAAAGAGCTTGGATAGCACATGGGGGCTGAACTTGAGAGAAATACTGTATCTCTACTGGAGATGTATTCTGCTGAGCAACAGACCGAGTGTCTACAATGTGGGGAGTCCTCAGCAGGAGCTTTAGACAGATTATCTCAGTAGGCCGTCTCAAGCTTGTAAACAATACAGGGTTAATGGGAGTCTGGAGTCGAGTCTCAGAGCGATCTGAGCGTACAGCCATCAGAGAGGCTGCTGCTGTGTGTTCTTACTAACTAGATGAGTAAAGAAGTGTGCAGACAGCGAGCTTCACTGACGGATTGTTTCAGGGTCGTGATGGGCCGAGGCCTGTTTGCTGCCACAGAAAACGTTATTTTTTTTCATCTTTATGTGTTAAATGCTTGATTTTCGTGCATTAAATGTGCAGCATTTTCATTATTACAATTAAACTCCCAGGAAAAGACAAACAGCATCTACTTTTAATGTTGCTGAAGCCTCGGAAAAGATGTTCAGGATAATATTTCTAATTATAATCCTGCCACCACTAACCTTTCGCATACTTCAAGGGTGGTCTGGGAGAGAAACTGGTGTCAGTGGGAGTGGAACTGGAGGCTCTGCCTCATGCTGTAGTTAATATTACATGACCCGATCATTAGAAGCCTCACTGGGATTTAGGCTCACGGTCTTCGAGCCTCAGGGCACTCCCATGTTTGGGCTTCGGAGGGGAGACTGAATCTCAAACAGTAGAGCTGGTTGTTGGAGCTTTGGACTGGAGATGGGGTCTGAACGCACTGGTTGGCTGTCTCAGGGAAAGTTTAAAAAAAAAAAAGAGATAAACAAACAAATACCTAAGATAGACATGTCAGGTTATGGAAGGCATGAGTAAATGAAGGTTTTGTCAGTGGCGCTTTTTTTGATTGACAATGTACTTGTGGGAAATCTCATTCGTTGTGTTGATGGTTTGATGGAAACGTAGCAGAAACAGTAAGATTTATCTTCTTATTGTTCCTTTTCTTTTCATTCAACTTTTCTCTTTTCTAGTGTTTGATCTTTAATGTGTCTTGATTGGTTGAATGAAAAAAAAAAAGATAATTTAATAAAACATAAAGGAAAATTACATAAAAGAAAAAACATTAAACAAATGAATATATATTTAAATCCCTACATCAAAAACATGAAAAACAAACAATAAAAAAGAAAAGGAAAATATAATTTTAAAAAATGTAATAAACAAATAAATAAAGCAAAATTTAAAAGAATAAAACAGTACATAAAACAAAATAAAATGAATAAATAGATAGATAAAGGAATCCATAAATAAAACAAAATCAGAAAAAAGAACAACAAAAAAGAAATATAGATAGAAATATAAATAGAATAAAAATGTAACAAATTAATAAACTAATAAATTAAGCAAAATTAAATAAAACAAGGATAAAAGATATAAAATACAAAATAAATTGTTAGGAATTTTGGCCGACTGCGATCAAACAGCAGCTTGGTTTGGACTCCTCAGCAGCAGATCCAGCTTTGATTTCTGGTTAATTAAAATGTGAAGGGAGCATTTTAGTCCAGAACCAGTTCAAATGTTCCCTGCTGGATCAAAGGGGCGCCTCCAACACTGTGGGGGCAGATTTACTGTACCCACATACACTCTCTGAATCGAACGTTTCCTAATCCATACTTGACCTATAGATCAAAAGTATTCCTGAAAAAGGCAGCTGCAATTAATGATGATTGTTTATTAGCAAGTGTGATAGCTGCTGCTTCTCACGTGACATTAAGGATGTGCGTCGATAAACGAGCGGGATGCAGCACAGAGGGTTGTCGATAAAGCCAGAGACGCCGACTGCTTTTCAGAAATGGAAAACAGTCAGATCTCCGCTGAACTCTAGCTCCAGGGGGGGCAGGTGGGCGGCTTCAGTCAGAAATCCCTGCACACTAACACATATGTAGACTACCGATGGTCTGGATGCTGATCAGAATGACATGGAAGGTGGGAGGTAGCAAGGTTGTCTGAGGATGTGGAGTTAAAGTCAACTGTTGATGCTGATGAGATCTGGACTCCAGTAATGGGAGTGGAATCAGTAAGAACTAAGAACACAAAGCTCAACGGTGGCTCGGCATCTCTGAGAGTCAGTTCTGAGTCTGGTTCTTGGTCCTAGGCAACATCTGTCTGGGAACAAATGCTCAGTAAACACAAACTGGGTTTTTATAATTCAGCTCATCCTGTCATGCTTCTCTACATCTGGTGAATTAAACTTCCAAGACACCAAATTCTCTTTTACAATCCAGAGATAAAGATCCTGGCAGAACCGTGGCCTTCGACTGGGTCAAAGACCACCAACCCTTAGCAACACTCCACTTTCATCTCACCCTTTGGCCCCAGGAGCAGGGGTGCAGCTGGGCAGGGTTCTGGGGCTCCCTCCACTCTGGTTCTTCTTGGTGGACAGGTCCAGGACACCATCTGAGAAGAAGCACACATGGAAATGATTATAAATCTTTATTTTAAAATCCAAAGAGGTCCTAAGCAGAGACAATGATGTCTATGTGACAGAGACGGGACGGAAACTGGATCCTTATCTCGCAGAAATCAGGTAGAACATGTTAAATACTAAATACGAGCTCATCTGATCAGAACTCAGATGTGGGAGACTCCTCCGTCTTCAGATGCTTCCCGTCGCATGGCAAAATTATATTTACCTGAGCAGGAAGGCAGTTGCCATGGCGACCATATCATAAGTCTGTGTCTGAATGCCAGCAGCAGAGAAGTCAGTTTTACTACAGCAAATTTACTTCAGTTGAAATGAATATTGCGGTAATCAAATAGTTTTTATTCAGCACACACACCCATGTTTACCATGGTCATCATTTCTGAAACTTAAAGAGATTTCTGGATTTGTGTTCCTTTGTTGGCATTAATGATGATGATCCAGCCCTGTTTTGTAATTTTCCTGACCATCAATCTGCACGTTTTTTGCCAAAAAGCTGGAAGATGATTAACGAGCAGATCACTGTAAAACTGGGAAACAGATTGGAGGGTGTGCAGAGATGAATTCATGGAGAGTGGCTATAATCCGTAACCTTGTGACCTGTCAAAACCAGACGATCTCATATACACACAGAGCGTCAACGGCCTCGCTAATCTTCAGGGGGACACATTAGGCCAAATTAAAAAGGAAAAGAGTCGTTTCCACACAGGAAAATGATTAATCTGACATGAGTGTGGCAGCATGTGTGTGTTTTCAACAAACACATTGAGGTGAGCGGAAATCTGAGTACAGGTATGTATGTATGTGACGTTCCTGGCTGAAGACAACAACGGAGGGAAACTATGTGTAATGTCACAGAAATAAGCAACAATTTCCGAAAATAGTTTTTTTTTCTCAATAAAAAGGAACGCTTTGCTCAGAAAATGCTCTAAGGGGGGGTCACAAAAAGCTGCAAACACAGGACAGAGCAGTTTCCCCACAATTATGTGTCGGTGATCTAACCTGGACATATGTTTCTTATGGTCTATGTGGACCAGCATCTGTACATTAATATTGTTCTGAATTATGTATTTCTGACTATTGGCATTTTTTGTCTAAACTAGTGCCATGTTTTTGCCTTAAATATGTTTAAAAGTGTGAAAGCATTAAAGTTTTCAATTGTAACTGAATAAATTGGCTATATTTAATTGTTTTATACACATTATTGGTGTCAGATTTGTGTAAAGTAATAAAAACAGAATTCTCAAAAATCAAAAACGGAAAAACACCAAAAATGGGAAAAATTAAAACGGAATTTTAGAAAAAAATAAAACGGATTTCATAGGGCTTTATACTGTATGTGCTACAGTTAGACTGATGAGGCTTTTCTCTCAGCTGATGATATCTCAACCATCATCAACAATGTAGTTTTTAATTATATTTAATTTAATTTTATTTCATTCATAAATTATTATTTTCAGAAAAGAATTTTGAAAAAAGAAAAGAAAACCCTACAATGCAGTTTCCCTCCAGGAAAAAAAGTCCTTTTCTTTTCCTTGGACACATCATTCCCAGTAATAAGCCGTGAAGGTAGTCATGTCTTTACGTTTTCTTTCCCCTGAAACTTCATTTCTGTTTCATTCCCAACATTTTTTTTATTTAAAGTGAAATCAGAGTGGCTGAAACGAGAAGGTCTTGCCTGCAGCTCGCAGGACAATGCGGAGTCAGATGTAATAAACTCACACCTAACCCTTACCCCTACCCCTAGGCAGTGGTGGGGAACCCTGGTCATCAAGGGCCGCTGTCCCTTCAGGTTTCCATGTGTCCCCAATCCTGCACACCTGATTCAAATTAAGTGGATCTAACAGCCTGTCAAGTTCTGCCCAGTGATTCATTGTTCAGGAGTGTTGGTGCAAGGACACATGGAAGACCTGCAGGATTAGGGCCAAGGTTCCCCACCGCTGCCGTGTGGGGAGCTGAAGTTACACCCATCTACTTCCAGCCCATGGGACCTAAGGAACAAATATGAATGAAAGTCAGTGGGAAGGAAATAATTACCTTCTGGTCCCAGTCGTTCTCTGCCCTGGCTTTCAGATTTGTTGGTTGTGGATTTCAATGAAAATTTTTTTGTGCAAAGAAAAAACTGAAATATGGCAAAGAACTTTGATTATTTCACGTTTTACTTGAAGCCACTTTGTGGACTACAGCTCTCCTCGCAGGCAATGACGTTGTTCCCCGCTACTGGTGTGAATCAGAGCAACCGTCATTCCATCTGTGAAATGGAAAGACTCAACATGCCCTGACTTTTAACTGTTTTCACCTCTGTTAAAGCTCTTTTCTTGCCCATGAAAGAAAAGATGAGGTGCAGGGAGGAAATCACCATCATAGTGCACCTTGGGCAGTGACGAGAGCTGTAGTCCACAAAGCGGCTTCAAGAAAAACATGAAATAATCAAAGTTACTCATTGTATTTTATCCACTATGTGTTGTGGTGGTCTGGATTCCGCATCGTGCATTAAAACTGTATAATGTACGGCTCCTCATTGTTTAATCCTTACTTAATGAAGTCATAGACAAAAAGACAATTTTCCAGCCAAGCATTACTGTTTCATGGCATAAAGTGGGGAAAAAAGTATTGAACACTTCAACATTTTTCTCAGAAAATACATTTCTAGTAGAGCTATTTACATGAAATTTTCACCAGATGTCGACAACAACCCAAGTAATGTACACATACAGAAAAATTCTAACATTTATGTCCATAAATTAAGTTATTTGTAATGTAGTGAAATGACACAGGGAATAAGTATTGAACACATGAAGAAATTAAGGCACAAAAAGATCTGGAAAGCCAAGATAGCAGCTGGAGTCTGTCAGCATTTAGAAAGTAATCCTGTCCCCTATCAGTGCAAAGTAATATCAGATGGTTTACTCCTGATTGATGCCTTTTAAAAGGTTTCTCATCACCAAGGTGTCAGACAAGAAGCATTCCACAATGGGTAAAAGCAAAGACCTGTCTAAAGACCTACACAACCTTATTATTGCAAACACACTGAAGGCATTGGTTCCAGGTGCATTTCTAAACTTCTGAAAGTTCCAGTGAGCACCATTGGGACCATCATCTGGAGGTGGAAAGAACACGGCATGGTCATAAAGCGGCCACGGCCAGGTGCTCCTCACAAGATTTCAGACAAAGGAGTCAGAACAATAATCAGAATGGTTCTCCAACAGCCCAGGACCACTCGTGGAGAGCTTCAGAAAGACCTGGAATCAGCAGCTACAGTTGTTTCAGAGAAAACAAGAAGGAATGAACTCAACCACCATGGCCTACATGCACGCACACCACGCAAGACTCCATTTCTGAAGAAAAAGCAGGTTGATGCTGGTTTGAAGTTTGCAACACAACATCTGGACAAACCCATGACATTCTGGAAAACATAGTCTGGTCAGATGAGACCAGAAATTAACTGTTTGGACGTTTGGAGGAGAAATGGCACCGCACTTGACCTGAAAAACATCATAGTCATAGTGAAGTTTGGAGGTGGGAACATCATGGTGGGGGCTGTTTTTGAGCATGTGGTACCGGCAGACTTCATATGATTGAAGGAAGAATGAATGGAAAAAAGTAGAGAGACATTCTGGACCAGAATCTGCTGCATCTGCAGCTGCTGAAGATGAAAAGAGGCTGGATCTTTCAGCAAGACGACCATCCCACCACACAGCCAAGAAACACTCACCTGCTTTAAGAAAAAGAAAATAAAGCTGCTAGAACGGACCAGTCAATCACCCCACTTGAATCCAATTGAAAATGTTTGGAAAGAACTGAAGATCTGAGTTCACAGAAGAGACCCTCAAAACCTTGAAGATTTGAGGGCAGTTTGTGTGGAAGAATGGACCAAAATCACACCTGAGCAACGTATTCCACTGGTTTCTCCATACAGGAGGCAAAAACAAAGTGCACAAACAAAGTATTAAATTTCAGTAAACGTATTCAATACTTATTCCCTTTATCATTTCACCATATTACACATAACTTAATTTATGGACATAAATGTTACCTGTGAGGTCCACGTGTCTCAATTTGAAAGCTGTTTGTGTTTCTGAAAGAGAGGGATATCATGTGAATGCTGACATTTTTGTTGTAAAAATGAAGGAGGCTTACAGTAAGCAGATTCCAACAAGCCGGTATTAAAGCGTGTGAGCAGCCACCGGGTGGGTGATCAGGGCAGGACCCCTGCTGCTTCACTTTGATTAAACAGAGCTACTGTCCTCAGCTCAGCGTCACAGATCTCACAACTCAGTTCATCTGGCAAATTTTTCCTTTCTGTTTTTATTTTGACTGAAGCAGATTATTTTCCTGTCGGGGAACGGAGGCTGTGTGTGTGTGTGTGTGTGTGTGTGTGTGTGTGTGTGTGCGTGTACCCTGCTGGCTGGGCTCCGGCTCAGCCTGACTCTTCCTGACGGTGAGGTCCAGCGGGCCGTCCTGGTCGGCCATGAGCAGCTTGCTGAGGACGGGGTTCTGTGCAGAGGCAGCGGCCGTCCCTCCTCCCCCCGTACCGTTGCTGCTCTGGGTGCAGGCGGGTGCTGAGGTGGCAGCGGCGGAGGTGGGGCTGAAGCCCCCTCCGGGGGTCGGGGATGGGGAAGAGGAGGCAGACGATGGAGGGGAGCTGGGTGTGGGCCCGGGCGGGGAGCTGGGGGCCGGGGCCAGAGACACCGCTCTCGGCAGGCTTTGGTCCTTCATGGTGCCGTTGGGCAGGGGCGGGTCGTCCTGAGTAGTTTTTGAGGTATATTCGGCAGCGAACTGGCGGATCATTCGCTGCATGATCTCACGGGCCACTAGAGGAATGTGAGGGTCCGAGAAACTTGGGAGGTCTGTGGAGGGGAAACAAAGAGGAGCAAACATGTCAGCATGGCGTCCTCGAGGAATTTGTCCAGTTGTTGGTATGTTCAGCTGCTTATTTATCCCATTTCATCCTGAAAATGTAATCCTGATGCTATGCCGGAATAATCCAGAAATCACTCTGAAGCGGCCCTTAATCCTGCCTATTGAGCGTGTTGACAGCAGCATGATATCAGTATGTACAGCAGATTACTGCCCGCCTCCTCACAGGGACAATCCACAGCTTCCCATTTAATTCAGATTTGTTTTCATTTCTTCTCAACTCTCAGTTTCAAGTTTCTGGATGTTTCCTGCTTCCTTGCTTTGTTAAAACTGAGCGTCATCATTTAGCTGAAAACTGTCTGTGACTTAAGTCTCATTTCTCAATTCTAATTTTCTATTTCAAGTGAAAGAAAATTGGCAAAAGCAAATATAACTGTGAGCTGCAGCCTGAACTCCAGCAGTTTGACAGGTGGATCGTGAAGTTCATCACCATGGGAACCAAGGTAAACGCCTGTCAACCAATGAAGGCCAGCTGTGAGTCTCAAACTCTGGTTGGTTTCTGAGCTGGTTTCTGCAGCCGTCCAGGTCTTGGGGATCTGAGGTAAGCACGGACCTTCCCTCTAAGCTAACACTGCCATGTTTACATGAAAACAGCGTCCTTATCAGCCTCCAACATCCAGCTCGTTTTGGACATTGAAAAATGAATCAGTGAACAAACGTAACAGGTGTGGTCAGATCACCACATAAAATACAAAAGGATGAACTAAATGAAGGTATAATGAAGGAAAAAAATAAATTACTTTTTATCATTGAAAAAAGTTCCACAATGATGATGATGACGGTGTGAAGGTGGGTGTGATGGTGTTAAGAGTTAATTTTTCTGTGGGATGTTGAAGTAATCGAAAGCGCAACAAGTAGGACAGTCAGAGGATTGGACAAAGGAGAGGAAGGGGGAGAGGACAGAGGAGAGGACAGAAGAGTGGATGGAGGACAGGACGGATAAGAGGATGGAGGAGAGGACAGAGGAGAGGACGGAGGAGAGGACAGAAAAGAAGACAAGAGTGGATGGAAGAGAGGATGAAGGAGAGGACGGAGGAGAGGACAGAAAAGAAGACAAGAGTGGATGGAAGAGAGGACCGATAAGAAGATGGAGGTGAGGATGGGGGAGTGGATGGAAAAGAGGATGAAGGAGAGGACGGAGGAGTGGACTGAGGAGACGATGGATGGGGGGACGGACGAGTGGATGGAGAAGAGGACGGAGGAGAGGATGGAGGGGAGGATGGAGAAGAGGATTGTGGAGATGATGGAGGGGTGGACAGAGTAGAGGATGGAGGAGTGGATGAAGGAGAGGAAGGAGAAGAGGATAGAGGAGTGGACAGAGGAGAGGATGGAGGAGAGGAAGGACGAGTGGATGGTGTAGAGGATGGAGGCGAGGACGGAAGAGAGCACTGAGGAGAGAACGGGCAAGTGGACTGAGGAGAGGATGGAGGAGAGGATGGAGGAGTGGATGAAGGAGAGGAAGGAGGAAAGGATGGATGAGAGGGCGGAGGAGAGGATAGATGAGTGGATGGAGGAGAGGACGGAGGTGAGGATGGAGGGGTGGACGGAGGTGAGGATGGAGGGGTGGACGGAGGTGAGGATGGAGGAGTGGATGGAGGAGAGGATGGAGAAGAAGACTGAGGAGTGGACGGAGGAGTGGATGGAGGTGCGGATGGAGGGGTGGACGGAGGTGAGGATGGAGGGATGGACGGAGGTGAGGATGGAGGGGTAGACGGAGGTGAGGATGGAGGGGTGGACGGAGGTGAGGATGGAGGAGTGGATGGAGGAGAGGATGGAGAAGAAGACTGAGGAGTGGACGGAGGAGTGGATGGAGGTGAGGATGGAGGGGTGGACGGAGGAGAGGATGGAGGAGTGGATGAAGGTGAGGATGGAGGGGTGGATGGAGGTGAGGATGGAGGGGTGGACGGAGGTGAGGATGGAGGGGTGGACGGAGGTGAGGATGGAGGGGTGGACGGAGGTGAGGATGGAGGAGTGGATGAAGGTTAGGATGGAGGGGTGGATGAAGGTGAGGATGGAGGGGTGGATGGAGGTGAGGATGGAGGGGTGGACGGAGGAGACCCTGCGGTGACAAACTACCCTGCTAACTGAGCCAGCAGCTCCTGGAATGACGCTGTAATCTGTTATTGTCCCACATAATTCAGCTGCACTCATCTCCAAACCAACCACTTCCATTATTTGGATAATTTCATGCACGTCGCTGCGTCAGAGCCTAAATCCTTCAAATAATACATTAGTCCTAAAATATAATCCTTAAGATGAGTGGAAATAATCCAAAAATCACACATTGGGCATGTTGAGTTGATAATCCTGAGAGCTGAGCCAAATTAAGGTGCACGCTGCTGTTTTTCCTCACACCTGCTTTCCCAGAATGCCTTCTGTTATTCCCTGTTCTCACAGACCACCAGCTCCAGCATGAAGATGCTCTAATAAGTCTGGGATAGTTTTGTTTATTTTTTTTTTAAATGATTATTTCAAACCACAATTCAAAAGCAATATTTCACTAAATCATAATTTTGTAAATTTTTATTTATTATTAGTTTCTTGTTATTTGATTTACTATGTGAATTTAGCATTTTCTTTAATTGGAGGGCATGTATAATTTTGAGGACTGTATATATACACGCCAGGGGTCGCGTTAACCGAATATTTTCCGTCATTGACCGTTTTTTTTAAACGGTGACAGAAAAATCTGAAGGCCGTCAGTCATTTTGACAGATTGCAATTTACACTCCTGACCACTAGATGGCGAGTTAGCATATTGTCTCTCTTGATGCATGGCCTGTTGGGTTCACTCGGAAAAATGTCATGGCAGCTGAGTGTCCGAAGCTTCTTCAAAAAGCCCAATAATGAAGATAGTGTTGACAAAAGAGGTGAAAAAAGGAAGACTGATGCAGTGGAAGATGAGGGACAAAAAAGTAATTAGTCTTCGGCACCAACTGAGCAACCAAGCATTTCATGGAAAAATGCTACCGAATATGTCATTATTATATGTATATATTTTAATTAAAGTGACAGGTAAGAAATAGATTATGACTGGATTTTTATGACCCTGTCAGTCAAAATGACGGACAACGAAAAAGTCTAGCGCAACCTCTGATACACGCATATATATATATATATATATATATATATATATATATATATATATATATATATATATATACAAGGACATGTTGTACTGCTTATCTGTTCCTGACTGAGCTGAATAACCCTGAGTGTGTGTTAGTGTGTCACATTGTTTCTGCAGAACTGTTTGTCTGACTAAATATAGCACCTCCAAATGCAGTCCGATCGATTAAGAACACTGACTGGACAAATATCTGTTTCCTTCCTCCTGGAAATAAATGAATGAATAAATAAAAACCTGCTGCCATCTGTCAGACTCACCTTTGTCACACAGCAGCAGCTTCAGGATCTAACACGAGACATTCTCTGTTTAACAGGGATTAAGATCTGCTGCTGGTAGAATACATCTCTATCCTGATGGAAATGGGGCCTTATAAGGAGTTCAGGTTTTATGTGTCAGGACATGATAATGAAGTCATCAGGTCTGGAAGGGAAGTCAACCAACCTCAGATGAAACAGATGATGCTTCATTATGTCGTGATCAGTAAAGGTTTTGTTTTCCATATGATGTTTTTTCTCTTACGAAATTAGTGTAAAACATTCTGATGCCTTTACAGTATGACACTGTCAGTAACTGCGTTTCCATTACACCTAGAATTTCACAAAACTTAAATATCACAATTAAATCTGGATAAAAAAAAAACTAAAATATCGCAAAAAAGTTTTAAGCTTTCATGTTTTCTGCAAAATTGTAATGGAAACACTTTTTCACATTTCCACGCCATCAGGTGTGACGTAGGAGGGCAAAAGCCAGTTATTCCCTCTTAATTATGATGTTTATGATCATTTACAAGCATTAACTTTGGAACTGAAATGATGGGGGAAGTTTGAAAAAAAAAAACAAAATCGCCGCAATTTAGCAAAAGGACTTCATTTCTGGACAATATATGGATATGGTTTAAGTTCTTCATGTATTAGTAGTAACGACTGACAACAAATTATTTCATTTCCACACGTGTAACACATGGCCACGACTCAGTTTTCTTATTCCCACGTGATTTGTTTTTTGCCTTGATTTAATAATGCGTGACCACGTGATAACATCTTACGTCCATGCCTTATAGTCAACATCTGTATCACACATCCCAGATAACTGGGTGCCGGATTAAAGTGGAATACAGAGTCAAGCAATGAGATGCGCACGCCAGAAGTTGTTCTTGAGGGTTTTTTCATTTCTGTTACGCTTTGGCCGTCTGCCCTGGAAGTCACCACGAGGTTTTGTTTTTTTTTTCTTTTTTTTTCTCCCTGCTGATGTGATCAGAGGGCTTCATATGTACAGACTTTGCCTCTGAATTATCATCCGCCACTTTCATCTCCTCATGAAAAGCAACAGTAGCTCTAAAACATAAAATGTTTTTTATCTCCATCCCCCTCAAAGTGGAGTCTCGCCGGATGGGATTTTACGAGAATTACGGCTTACACCATTCAATGGAAACACCTGCATATTGCAATTGCACTTATTCGAAATTTAAGAAATATCGCCTTTATGTCTTTAAAAAAGTTATGGAATCCCAGCTATTGATGGAGGGCGGTGACCAACATCTGAAGCATGATGAAGAGGATCATCTCACAGCATCTGAATCAGATGGGATTAGAGAAAAAGGCTGAGAGGAAGATGCCTGAGGCGAAATGTGCGTAAGCAGGAAGAACTCAGTAAAATGTCTCATCTGACTCCCAGCACAGCTTCGTTCTGCATCATTTAAAGGAATAGTACACCCACAGAATGATGTCACTTCATTTTCTACTCACCCTCATGTTGAGCAATACTCTGGAGCATTTTTCAAATATCTCATGATTTTAAAATCTCAAGTCGCCCTTTGGTGTAGTATAATGGTGGAGACGGGGCAGCCTCTATATAGGGCATTATCTGCAGCAAAACTCCTTGATTTTTGCTAATACTTTAAGTTGAATGAACGAACGAACAAACAAGTACTATTGTCCTGTGAGTCCAGATTTAGCTTTCTGTTAGTTATCAGTGTATTGTACAAACTTTTCGGGCCGCACGTTCATGATGCGCGCTTCCGTAGTACGGCTGAGAAGAGCAGCTCGCTACCGAGACAACAAAAAAACCCCCACAGTCTGAGAAAATCTGAACTCACAGGACAATAGTACTCATTTGCTTGTTCATTTTACTTAAAGTATTGGTGAAATGAAGGAGTTTTTGCCGCAGAAATAAGGTTCAGGTTGAAAAAAAAGAAAGTTATCGTTTAATCAGAAACAGAACTGGGAAAGAAAACCTCAATCAGAATCAGAACCAGGAGGATGGCTATGCCTGGACCGGCTAACAGCTGTAATAACTCCACTAGGTTCATTATAGGCACTTTCGGACTGTAGGAACCTTTTGGAGTTCCTATAACCTTTTCGGGAACCAGGCCGTTTTTTTGCGCATTTGGACATATACTAACCAGGGACCTCAGTTCCTAGAACCTTTTTAGTTCCTACTCCCAGGCAGGGTCTTTTCGTGGTTCCATAGGAACTTAAATACGTGGATGTTTGGTGATTGGTAGAACTGGCCAGCCCCGCTCCTTGCATGATCTTTGCTTCTTCCGGCCCGCCATATTTAAAAAGTCTCACAGCTGTTTACCTGTGTTACTGTTTACCGAGATTGTAATCACAACAAGAACTATTACAATAGGAGTGTACCAACTCATTATAAAATCGATCACAACGGTGCACGCCCTGAATCGCTAACTATTTTGAAATGTCCAGAAAATGTCCAATGGACAAAATGTCCATTAAATTTTATGCTAATTTAATGACCCAAATACAGCTGCAAAGTGTGGCAGTACAATCTGCGCCACTTTAGTGAACGAACCCTGGCCCGTCCACCAAAGTGTCCGGGCGTACTTCAACGAACGGTAAACAAGACATTACTGTAGTAGGACAGCTTTCCAATGGGGGGGCTGTTCCGTTACATGATACAAATGACCGTGATGAGGGAAAGCTGTTAAGCTAGCTTTTATAATAGCTTTGAATAAAAGAGATGAGAAACCTCGGCTTTGTATTAGATCAGCTGGGGGATAAATTTGTCACTGTTGCAACGATTGCGTCAAACATGGTCCCTATCAAGGTCCTCCCTCATGCGCGAACGCCAACTGAAGGCGAAGGAAAGTTCTTATAACTAAACTCGGGAGGCGTAGTTATAGGAACTGCGTTCTTAGAACCTCTCTGTCCGAATGCGCCTCGTGCCACCAGTTTTCAATCTTCGTTTGAAAACTGGTGTTTTGTCTGAACAAAAGAAAACAAAACTAAGACTAAGAGCTGATTTTCAGACAGAAGTGTGTCAGTCATCTGATAACCAGTCACCTTCACTACTCAGAGTTATTTGACATTTACATCAACCAGGGTGCAGTTTTATTTCTGACTCAGTATTTCTGACCCGAGGTGACTCGTGAGATAAAAAGAAACATCCTGCAGAGAAGGGATGTCATAATTACTGGATTTCACAATTAATCACACTGTTAATTGCTATGATCAATTAATCATGACCATGGTGTCAATGTGGGGGACGACTCGGCAGCTGTAAAGGAGGGAAAACGTCGAGTATATTCTGCCGTGGCCCTGTGATGGGCAGATGAGCTGTCCAGGTGTACGGCTCCTCATCTTGTAGATGCTGGAGAAAACTCCAACACAGGAAAACAACAGAGTAAAGCCCCATTCATATCCTACGGTAAATACGAAGACGGACGCTTTCATCCGAATCTGGGAGTCGGTTTTGTCCGACAGTATGTCCACTGGGAGAGAGCTTACGAATCTGGAGTGCTTCGGACAAAATGGAGCAATACCACCAGAAATCGTGGCGGCAGTAGAGTCAGAGTTTACAGTTTACCCATTCATGAATATTGAAGAAGCGTAGGAAGAGGACATTTAAAATGTGATGAGTTTAAATTACTTTTAAGTGGTCGGACATGCCACCGCTGCGTACACTGTTTTTTCCGCCTTTTCTGAAGTAGATGCAGCAAAACTACCTCCTCTACCGATGCCATGTTCGTGATTGTCGATGGTGGTACATTTAAATGCAACACTGCCCCCTAGAGGATGTACGGAGCAACATTCACAACGATGCTGAAATCAGACGGAGGTATGTAGGCCAGTAGCAAAGACAACGTTTGGTACAGAGAGGCCGATTTCTTCTGTATCTGTACGTATTAAGCTAAATGTTCAGTATCTGGCTAAATGACGCTGTTGTTGTTGAAATTTTATGTCATTGTATCATTTGTAATTATGTAGTTGCACACAACTCAGGTTGGATGTGCAGCAAAGTGACAAGATGATTCACTGAGAAAAAACAAAAACTCTCAAACTTTTATAGTTTCTCTGTTCCAACATCACAGACTCATCATGAGATCCATGCGTACTTTACATTGTCATTCTATTATTTTATGTTTTCATCAAAAGATGAAAATAAATTAAACTTTAAGATCTGAAAGGAGTCTGCATGTAGTTTTACACATTCATGCTATCTGGAATAATTAACACAGAATAATTGTGATAATTTCTCTGACAATAATCACACCAAGAACTGGACTTGTCTCCTGCATTCTCTCAGTTCTGGTCCAATATCTACAATAAGAGCAAGCTGATGACGGATCTGGGACTAGAAGTGTGAGAGGAAGAGCTCGGCAGGTTCCAGCCCAAAAGTGAGAAACAATCAGCTGCAGTTTCTCATCCCAGCAGTCATCGAGAATCCCCCCGCTTCACCTCTCAGAGTAGGTGGGCCAGCCTTCCTGGACCGATCTGGACCAACTGTTATCTTATGGAGATATACAGCAGGTAAAAACCCTCTTTTCTCATCACCTGATCAATTTTGAGATTTTTTTTTTTTCATTTTTCTTCCTCAACATGTCTTCTTCCAAACTAGTGGCAAGAAAATATCAACAATAAACATGTTCAGTGTTCATTTTGCAACACTTTATCTGCATGCACATATGAATTTAGCCGGATGGTTGTCTGCACCTGTCGTTTTAAAGCTCTGGTTCTGCAGTACGACCTCATCCCATCTAAACCTGACTGACTGGATCTGCAAATGCGTTTCGTCACAAAAATGGATCCAAAGGTTTACAGTTCGTTTTCTCAAATTAGGTTTTTCTTACACTCTGGGTGAAAAATTTCAGAGCACTGTATGGAAATGAATGCATTTATGCTGTATAAAACCTGCTTTGCAAACTTTTAATTCAAAATATAATAATCACAATCTAGGGAAGAAACCAGGAAGGTTTCATGGTGATAGCTGTCAGTGATACATTTTGCTCTGTTCACCAAAGCTGCAGACAGAAACTTCTGCCATTTAAAAAAAAAAAGACTAAATCCCAGCAGGTAGCAGCTCTGTTAGTCCCCATATCAAGTCACCGATTCACAGAAAGCAGTGCAGATGTAACGAATGAGGAGGAGGAGCGTGCATGTCTTACCTTTTCTGTGGAACACAGCATTGAGGAAGTCTTGGGCCTGTCTGTCCAGCCGGCTGATCCGAGATCGTTCCTGTTTGAGGTCCTCACAGTCTGACAGCGCGTGGCTGCCTCCACCGTTTTCCACACTGTGCTCCTGCACACACACGGCACGGCAACATGTCAGAAACGTCACGCCACGGGTAACACCACACATTCAGTTTTAGGGTTTTAATGTCTGCTGGTTAAAGATGGACGACTCTTCTGCTACTGGACGGCGAACTCTGACGTTTTGGCTCATTTTGCAGTTGATTCATCCAAACTTCTTTGTTTTCACTGGGACCGTCACGATAAAAAACAATAACAATTTGAAATCATCCACTAAATGATTCAGATCTTCATAGTTGACTTACTGATTCAAAATTCTTTTTCTTTCATTGGCCAGTTAAATCTCTTCTTAACCAGAACAACCCCCACCCACCCACCCACCCATTGGTATCCAAACCAAACATAATTCAAACCCCAACAATGGGAATGTAATAAAGCATGAGAACAACACTGTACACTTTAGAGCCTCTGATCATTTCTCCACACAAACAAGGTGTCATATGAAAGCAGAGACTCTGCTGGTTACAAAGATGTCTGTCTCATCACTGAGGGACAAAACTCTGGGAGCTAGCAGCCAATCAGAAATCAGCTCCTAACAGCTCAGACCATATACTGCACTATGTTGGGCTTCACTTCTCTCTGGATCCTCATGGTGTTTCTGAGGTGAATGGGGGGGGGGGTCTCCTGATTCTGACCATTGATAGAGGTGTCCATCATCATCATCTTCATTGACCGATGGCTTCCTAAAATATTTACCTGCATAATACCTCATACAACACCTGGAAGACTGCTCAGCTTCATTTTTTTATCTTCTACTGCAGGGGTCGGCAAGTAAGTTTGGCCTGGGGCCAAATTTTTTCTAGACCAACTGAATGCTGGCCAAAGTTACAAGTTGATCATGCAAAATTAGTTTTTTCCAACAAAAGTTTTTTTTCCATCTATAAATTTAGACCATACGTGTACGATACTTTGCAAAGACATAATTTAATTAACTTATTTGTTTAAAATCTATTGCAGTGGCGCACAGAGTGCTGTCTTTTTTTAAACTCCTTTTTCTTAGAGCACATGAGCCATTTAAAGGGACTAGAGGCAAGATTAAGAAATGAGACTTGCGACTGCCGCAACTGGCGCTGCGGGTAACTGCAGCCACAAACCAAGCCATCACAGGAGCACAAACTGAAGCTATAACGTTGTTTACTACACTGATACAGTCTTTTCCTCCGTAGTTCCGCTTTTTAGTGTCTTTCAGTTGATCTGGATTGTTTGCTGATGGCAGAAGAATCCATAACTATCCCTCAAAGCAGTGGTGCCCAAAGTCGGTCCTCAAGGGCCGCTGTCCTGAGGGTTTTCCATGCATCCTTGCACCAGCACAGCTGACTCAGATTGAATTAATCTAACAGCCTATGAATTTGAGTCAGGTGTGTGTTGGAGAAGGGAGACATGGCATACCTGCAGGATTGTGGCCCTTGAGGACCGGAGCTGGACACCCCTGCCTTACAGAGTTTGAATTTACTGCGACCATCTTCTTCCTGTATTAAAACTGTCGGGGACGCGGTGGCAGCGCCATTTGGCGTCACATCCGCAGGACGCCGCAGGAAATTCGGCCACCGAATAGCAGCGCATTATGCAGCACACTGCCTGTTCAAGGCAATGGAGAGAAACATAGGTGGAAACTTTCTTTTTGGTTTTTAATGTTTCATCACCCATTAGTATTAAAAAAACTGGACATACTTGTTTATTCTTTCACAATTCCTGCCTCTAGTCCCTTTAAGTTTGTGCTCCAACCCAGATGGTCTGAAGTCAAGGAGCTGTGCTTTATTTTAACATATTTTGCCAGTTCACGACTTTTGAATAAAAAATCTGTGTGAAACTGATGTTTTGTGGTCGCAGATATTTGTCACGAATTAAAAAGTTTATCTTCAAAGGGAAAATGTGTTGGAAAACGTGTAATGTTATTTGTAGATGTGTCCAAACACAACAGTTTATTTTCATTAATATATATTTAACATACAGTTGGATCTAGTGTGCTTTATTGTAGCCTACAGCATGTAGCGGAGAAAATGAGTCAGGTCTGGCTGCATTTACAGTTGCCTACATGGCGGAGGATGCTGTGAACTAAGCAGCGCGCCCACAGCAGCGTTCAGTAACAACAAACTAGTTATTCTCCTCGTCGCTCTGTCTGGTCTTTTTGCTCCAGAACAACAGCAACAATTCAGTGAGTGTTTAGTAACTGCGCTACTCCACATTGTTTAAAACTCTGACTGGTCATCTGTTAAACTCTGCTGCTTCCACCTCCAAACGAGGCCGGTTAACTCTCCTCTTCACCCCGTCGCGGTGAAGCAGACTCTGCTGCAACCACAGGTGTGGGCATGAAAAAGTTCCACCTTTTTCTGACAGAAGTGGTGCAGTAACAGTGCATTATTACTGCACTATCAATGGCTGAACGATTTGTCCCGCGAATATGTCATCACGCACGGTGTCCAAACTTGGCGTGTGGAAACGTCCTTGTTCCAGGCATTCATTTAAGCTCTGAAATCGTTTGTGAGATATAACTGTACAAACAAACAGTCAACTGAGTCAATTGAGACTTAATGCAGACATCCTGAGAATTATTTGAGAAATGACTGAGATCTCCTTTGGAACTGGAAGACAAGGTAGAGAAACAGGAGAAATACAGTCATGCTCAAAATTATTCACACCTTCCAATTAAAGAAAAGGATAAATTCACATTAATATTTCAAATAACAAGAAACTAAGGAAACTAATAATAAATAAAAATTAACAAAATTGTGATTTAGTGAAATAAAATATTGCTTTTGAATTGTGGTAGAAAATCATAATTTAAACAAACAAACAAACAAACAAACAAAACTGGCCCAGACACATTGGAACACCTTTCCTGTGAAATGTGGACCAACATACCTGTCAACAGGTGTAAAAGTCTTTTTTAAACATTACAGAAAACAACTGATTGCAGTGATTACCTCAAAATGTTGCTCAATAAAATTTTAGCTTCAAAGGATTACTTTACTCATTCATACAATTATTTTATGCATTCCGAGGACACTCATTTCAGGGATTTCTTTAGTTGTTCCTAGGACTACTTTACTCATTTATAGGGTTACTTTACTCATTCCTAATATTTCTTTACTTGTTCCTAAGACTACTTGACTCATTCTAGGACTCCTTTACTCATTCCTAGGATTACTTTAGTCATTTCACCCTTATATCACTTTCCACTGTCAGATGTATCTGATGTCTTATGTCCTATGATGAATAAAAAACAATCAGATGACCCCACAGTGAAAGTTGGTGGTATATTAGCCACTACTGAAGCCAGGCCTTGTCTCAGTAAAACCAAGAGAAGTTGTTCCTCAGTATACAAGGTCCAAGTCTGACATCACTATGGACTGAAGAGTATCAAACAACCCTGAGACAAATGGCTGGGAATGGCGATGAATAGATGGGAATAGCTAGTAATGGCTGAGGATGGCTAAGAATGGCTAGGAATGGCTGGGAATGGCTAGGAATGACTGGAAATGGCTAGGAATGACTAATAATGGCTAGGAATGACTGGGGATGGCTAGGAATGGCTGGAAATAGCTAGGAATGACTAAGAATGGCTAGGAATGACTGGGGATGGCTAGGAATGGCTGGAAATGGCTAGGAATGACTAATAATGGCTAGGAATGGCTGGGAATGGCTGAAAATGGCTGGGAATGGCTGAAAATGTCTGTGAATGGCTAGGAATGGCTAAGAATGGCTAGGAATGACTGAGGATGGCTAGGAATGGCTGGAAATGGCTAGGAATTACCAATAATGGCTAGGAATGGCTGGGAATGGCTGAGAATGGCCAGGAATGGCTGGGAATGGCTAGGAATGGCTAATAATGGCTAGGAATGGCTGGGAATGGCTGAGAATGGCTAGGAATGGCTAATAAGGGCTAGGAATGGCTGGGAATGGCTGAGAATGGCTGAGAATGACTAGGAATGGCTAGGAATAGCTGAGAATGGCTAGGAATGGCTGGGAATGGCTGAGGGTGGCTAGGAATGGCTAGGAATGGCTGCGAATGGCTGAGAATGGTTAGGAATGGCTGGGAATGGCTGACAATGGCTAGGAATGGCTAGGAATGGTTGAGAATGGCTAGGAATGGCTGGGAATGGCTGAGGATTGCTAGGAATGGCTAGGAATGGCTGAGGATGGCTGAGGATGGCTAGGAATGGCTAGGAATGGTTGAGAATGGCTAAGAATGGCTGGGAATGGCTGAGGATTGCTAGGAATGGCTGAGAATGGCTAAGAATAGATAGAGATGGCAAGGAATTGCTGGAGATGGCTGGGGTTCACTAGGAATGGTTGACAATGGCTAGGAATGGCTGGGAATGGCTAAGAATATATAGGGATGGCTAGGAATGGCTGAGAATGGCTGAGGATGGGAATTCTGCCTCTGAATCAGAGAAGCAACGACCATAATGTGTGCTGCAGTATCCAGATGCAATGAGAGATTTTGTATAGCTGTAAAATTAAAATCGAAGTGCACGGTTAAGATGGTAAAAGGCAGAGCAGTAAAGCTGACCCACCCCCTCTACTTTACCCCCCAACCTTCAACCTTCTCTCTGCTGGCGCTTTGCATGGATTCAGATCAATGAATCGATGGTTGCTGCCCACTGAATCTCCTCCGGCATTTTACAAACGAGCAGAGGTTAGCAACAGTGAAACAGAGAGAGCATTCAAACCTTTATAAATCAGGAAAACTAACAAATGCATAAGGATGAGGATGAACACAGTCACAGGCTCTGCACATGTTGCAGACCAGACAACAAACATTAATTCTACTGAAGAGATAACAATCATCTACACAAAGCTCCTGCTGAGTTCTATTTAATTCATTTTCTCTGTCTACTGATTCAGATTTTTGTAGTAGTTTGTCTGTTTTGGCCATTCCAGTGATGACTGCATGCACAGCCATCTTTGACATCCCAACCACTGTTAGCATGAATGTGTTGGCACCAGAGGCAGATAGAGGGTCGGTGGGGTAGGGTGAAGGTGAGAGGTGAAGCAGGATAGAGGAGGAGGAGACAGATGGCTGACCTCTGAGATCTGCTGGGGTCAAGTTAAAGAATACAAGCAACAATCGACGAGTGGGGGAGGGACCACCCCCTCCAAACTTCCTTTCCCTCCCTCTACGCTCCTTCATGCCTCTTGTTTCACAAACTAACAGAGGTGTTAACAAAGGCATCCACAAAAAACACTTTTTTTTGTGGATGAGTAAAAAGGAACAACACAACTCCTGGAAACAACTTCTACATGATGCTTATCCAGAGATTAACATTCGATTCATGCTCTGAAAGTCATTTCTGTAAGTTTAAAACCTAATTTACCCTCAGAAGCCCCACTCATACCATTTTTATTACAGATGAATACGAATGCTGAATCAGCACGAGGCTCCACAGGATGGCATCACAATGGCTTCAACTCCCACAACCTTACTAATCTCTTTCCCTCCCAGCTTAAAGTCTATGTTTTCACTCTGGATAAATCAGGTTCAGCAGAAGTCCAGCAACAACATCACAGTGATGTAAAGGAGGACAGCTTAACAACTTAACAACAACCAGTGACAGCAAAATGAAAGTACAGGGCCTCAAGTGATTCTCAAGTGATCAAAAGGAAACACCACCAAATTATACAACAATAACTTCATCAGACCAGCACCACACCTAACACATGTCATCAGACCAGGAACAGATCCAACACATGACATCATCAGACTTGGAACAGATCTAACACATGTCATCAGACCAGGAACAGATCCAACACATGACATCAGACCAGGAACAGATCTAACACATGACATCATCAGACCAGGAACAGATCTAACACATGACATCAGACCAGGAACAGATCTAACACATGACATCATCAGACCAGGATCAGATCTAACACATGACATCATCAGACCAGGAACAGATCTAACACATGACATCATTAGACCAGGAACAGATCTAACACATGACATCAGACCAGGAACAGATCTAACACATGACATCATCAGACCAGGAACAGATCTAACACATGACATCATCAGACCAGGATCAGTTCTAACACATGACATCATCAGACCAGGAACAGATCTAACACATGACATCATTAGACCAGGATCAGATCTAACACATGACATCATCAGACCAAGATCAGATCTAACACATGACATCATCAGACCAGGAACAGATCTAAGACATGACATCATTAGACCAGGAACAGATCCAACACATGACATCAGACCAGGAACAGATCTAACACATGACATCATCGGATCAGGATCAGATCTAACACATGACATCATCAGACCAGGAACAGATCTAACACATGACATCAGACCAGGAACAGATCTAACACATGACATCATCAGACCAGGAACAGATCTAACACATGACATCAGACCAGGAACAGATCTAACACATGACATCATCGGATCAGGATCAGATCTAACACATGACATCATCAGACCAGGAACAGATCTAACACCACACATCATCAGACCAGGATCAGATCTAACACATGACATCATCAGACCAGGAACAGATCTAACACATGACATCATCAGACCAGGAACAGATCTAACATATGACATCATCAGACCAGGAACAGATCTAACACATGACATCATTAGACCAAGAACAGATCTAACACATGACATCAGATCAGGAACAGATCTAACACATGACATCATCAGACCAGGAACAGATCTAACATCATTAGACCAGGACCACTTAACACATGACATCATCAGACCAGGACCACGCCTAACACATGACATCACCAGACCAGGACCACACCTATCCCATGACATCATAAGACTAAAACCACCTAACCCATGATATCATCAGACTAGGACCACACCCAAAGCCTAATTTATACCCGTCCATAAAGTGCTCTACGTAGGTTATGGAGAACCCTCTACATCGACGGAGAGCTTGTCAGAGAGCCCCTCCGTCGTCTCCGGCTGCACAAAATATATTTTAAGTGTCCGTCAAGGGACGTCGGTAGATATGAGTAGATGTAGATGTGAGTCCAACCAAAGAACGTTTGGCTGAAGAAGTGAGGAAATACCAAAATTGCCCCATCGTCTTTATTTTGCACCAAAAGTATCTCTGTTATTCAGCTGCAGCAACAACAACAATCTTTCTCTCTCGGACGGCATCATATGAGTAGGTCAGTCTTGTGTAGCGACCCCTACTTATTGGGCGGGAAATTGAACTGCGTATACAGCAGCATGACGGAGAACTATGAAGACTGAAGGGGTTTCCGTCGTTACGCAGTTGGATAATGCATTACGTAGTCGGATAAGTATACTGTAGCCTTAACACATGACATCATCAGACTAGGACAACACCTGACACATGACATCATCAGACCAGGACCAGCTGCACATCTTTCTGCTTGTGGCTATGTATGTTTTTTCTCCTTTTTTCTTCTGTTGTTTAATTTAAAATGTTTTTTCTTTTTCTTTCTTATTTCCCTTTCTTTTATGTCATAAATATTTTTTAAAAAAAAAAGCTTATGTTTGGCAATATTAAACCTGTCTGAAGATAAAATCAAACGTGTCTGTGCAAATTATGTCCATTTGTGCTTAAAACAAAGTTAAAACATCAATTTCTAATCAGAAAACGAGCTGAAGCATCTGTCCAGATGATACCTCTTTATAAGGCTGACCCAGTTCTAAAAGGTGGTCCTGATAAAGGGGAGGGTGAGTATAAATATATGTGTAGAAGTCACTAATTTTCACTCCTCACCCTCCTCCTCTTCCCAACACACACACACTCACACTCACAAGTCCCTTTCATGAGCTAAACTGGGGTCAACGATGTTGGACAACATAAAAGACAAGCAGAGCGACAGGAGACACAATGAGAACTTTCAAAACAGAAACTGAAAGATGATGGCAGACAAAATCCTGGGAAAGTGTTGGAGACACAAGCTCAGTTATGAACAGCGCAATATTGTGTTTCTGCTGCCACACATTTCATCATCTCCAACAGCTCATCCTCCAGAGGGAGCTGGGAAAGCACCACACACCTTTTCAGGATTTAGATTCCCTACATGTTCTTCTTATATTTCATTAAAACGACTTCAGAATATTGTTGTAAGCCTGAAATAAGATAATCTTCCAAGATCTGCGGAGCTCACTTCTGCATCTAGTTAAGGAAGTTCGTTTTGATAACAGTAGTAAAAAAGCAACAAAAAGAAAGAAGATTAAGCAGTTGTGAGTTCACCAAACTGACAGGGCCAATAAAACCACCTGCATGACGGTTGGAAAGAGGGGTCACCTGTACTCACAAATTATTTATTAACTCACTTTGCTTTGATCCAACTTGGACCTTCGTCAGGTCAAAAGTTTGATGGATGGGAAACACACCCATATTTATACATTCCACCAGTCCAACAGGCCCAGTCTCAAACTCCAAACATTAACCATCCAAAACGTTAAACTGGCTCTCACCAGTTCAAACTGGTTGACCATCCCACTGAACTGGACCTGTGAAGCACCTGGACATTGCGTTTCCCGTCAGTTGGTGCTGATTTACATAAAAACGGCTTCTGATTAATTCTCTGGGAAATATTAGTCCATGATTTCATGCTTTTTTTTTTCTTCATGTGGATAAAGTGTGTAAAATGCTTTCTAAAATGACAATTTCTACTCTAACCATTCAAATAAAAAGTCCCCACCTGGATTTATAAGGGATGTTCTATATTATTATCAGTATTGTTATAATTTTAACATATTCAATATACCGATATTGTCCAACTCTTAATTTCGGTCATCTGAAATGAGCTGGTACTGATCTATGCAGACAGCTGTGAGGTCATAACTCTCATGTTGTGGAGAGATACAACTATATTCTGCTCCGAGAGCAAAGATCCCAAAATGGTTTAGTTCTACTGTTTGGGCTATAAAAATATACTAAATGACGTTTTGAGTAAAGTATGGACGCTACCCACTCAGGATACTTGGATTACATTGGATGAGCAGTATGGCCAAGTTTTTATGAACCTTTTTGTGTTGAGCGCCGGTGAACTCCATTATACGAAAGTTGGGGGATAACGAAAAGCCTCCTTATCTCCTTGTGGGTGTACTATTCCTTTAACTCAGCCAGAGGAGTTCATTTTGGACATCTGGCTGCCAGATATCAGATACTAGCAGGTATTAGCCAACATGTGGCTGATTATAATGTTTCTGACAACTTGGTAACTTCACCAACAACTTAAAACCAGCATGAAAAACGTCATAAGCAGCTTCAAAGCAAGTCAGTCTGTAGCAGCAGCAGCTGCACCGAAGTCACATGACTCTACAAGGAATGCTGGGATATGAAGTTCTTCCATAATAACAGGGATTTTTGTTGCGTTCCAGTTGAACTGGGAAGTGGAAGTGGGCTCTATGCATGACTCCACTACTTCCTGAACTTAAGGTAGCTCCTTTGTTTCCTGTCTTTCATTACTGGACAAACTGGACAAACTGATTAATCCAGGTGTGTCTGGCCAGTTACTGAGATCAGACACACCTGAGTTAATCAGTTTGTCCAGTAATGAAAGACAGGAAACAAATGAGCTACCTTAAGTTCAGGAAGTAGTGGAGCTGTGCATAGAGCCCATTCCCAGTTCCAAGTATGAAGTTTCAACTGGAATGGCCCCCTGAAGTCGCATTTCCCACTTAGAAAGTCAAAGAATCCTCGCCACCTCTGAGTACAGATTTAAAGATGGCGACGCCCAGTTTTTGCTGTAGTAGTAGCTTCTGTGATGCTACAGTGCTGACTAATTTTTGTTGCATTAAAGGGGAAGTTCGTTTTTTTCAGCCTGGACCTATTTTCCAGCATGAAATACATTCATTTACTCACCCAGACAGTTTTTGGTGTAACTTGGATTCTTTCAGGAGATATTTGGATCCACTGGAGAGCAACGTATGTCCAATATCATGTAAGTGATGCGGGCAACCTCATGCAGCCTCTACATAAGGCATTATCTGCCAGAAACTCCTTCATTTCACTAATGTTTTGTTACGAAACATTAGTCGGACCCCCATGTGAGCTTGAAGTGGCTTTTTTTGTGGTGATCTGTCCTTATTTACAGACATTTTTACTGCGGCGGCTGATGTTGTCACTGTTATGCGACACCATCTCAAGTAAATGTCTGCAAATTAGGACAGATCACCACAAAAAATGCCACTTCAAGCTCACATGGGGGGTCCGACTAACGTTTCGTAACAAAACATTAGTGAAATGAAGGAGTTTCTGGCAGATAATGCCTTATGTAGAGGCTGCATGAGGTTGCCCGCATCACTTACATGATATTGGACATACGTTGCTCTCCAGTGGATCCAAATATCTCCTGAAAGAATTCAAATTACACCAAAACTGTCTGGGTGAATAAATGAATGTATTTTATGCTAAAATATAGGTCCAGGCTGAAAAAAACAAACTTCCCCTTTAAAGGGACTAGCGGCAGGAATTGTGAAAGAATAAACAAGCATGTCCAGTGTTTTTGATATGAATGGGTAAAGAAGCGATAAAAACCAAAAAGAACGAGCCCACCCACGCGGCACTCGCAAGTCTCATTCTTAATTCTGCCTCTAGACCCTTTAAATCCAGCATACATGTAGTATTGTTTGATATAGATGTGGGGGGAAGCTGCTGTGGTATAATTCACATTTTTCATGTGGTATATGTGAACAACAGCACCAGCTCGGCTAACAACGGCTAATAACAATAGCTTTAGTAAACGCGTTCTTTTGCAAGGCTTCGATCTATCTCGATTTCCGAATAGAACGCAGTTAGATGGGGCGTGACATCATTCCCATTTCCCAGTTCCGAGTTCAACTGGAATGCAGCATTTTCTACATGCTGGACCGGTGCTAATGGAATAATATCTTGCGAGATTTTGTAACAGAACGAAATCTCGCAAGATTTCATTCGTAAAAAATCGGTCTGGAAATACAATGCCAATGTGTTCCAACATCAGACGTTTCTAATATTTGACTAAGCTGCAGGTGAGAGCCTCCAATTGGATGATTCCTGCTTGGATGATGTTTCAGCTCCAGCAAGTTAATTAAACTCCAACTGATGCAGCTTTTTTAAACAACCATGAGGAAAGACATCCTGTGTTCATGGAGAAATGTTAGTCTGTTGCAGAAGGGTCAGATTTTTGGCATCAAGCAGAGAAAACATCTAAAGAGATGCAGAAACTACTAAAACTGGGTTCAGAACTGTCCAATGCATTATTAAAAACTGGAAGGATAGTGGGGACCCATCGTCCTCTGGGAGGAAACGTGATGTTTGCTCAGAGCTTTTTGATCAGCTGTTAATTCCTCTGTTATAAAAGCAAACCATCTCCTTCCTTTCAAACACACAGCCTGGAGTTCTGCTCATTCCTACACCCCATTCACTCCATCTATGATCAGCCTGGACTCTGGACCTTCGGGTTGGGCTCCAGGCCTCAGCTTTAATGTCCTGCAGTAAGAGGATCCTGTCTGACAAGGAAACGAGGTGTTGTGATGCCTCCTACCTTGTTTGTCTCACGTCTTAAGCAGCAGAAGAGACAGTTTTCATCAAAGGACCAGTCAGACACTTCCTCCGGCTCGCAGTCTGGATCCGACAGGAAGACAGAAAGCGCCAGGTTAAATCATGACAAGCTGTAACTGCACAGGCTGCATCATAAAACCAGCTGTGTGTGTGCGTGTGTGTGTGTGTGTGTGTGTGTGAAATGCTGTCTTTGAATTATTCTAATTAAATTTAGACTTTAAATGATCTGCAGATTAATGCAAAATGTTTCTGTCCCAGTTTGTAGGAGTCGGTGGAGAAATCCCAACGCTCTGTGTTTTAATTGAACTTCTATTCAAGCCCACAGAGACTAAAGCTGAGGAACAACAACAACAACATTAAAACAATTTCAGTTTAATTAAAAGCTGCGACGACAAACTTCATGCCTGAAAGTCTGAAAAACAGAGCTCACCTGTGACTGACAGCTGAGCTCACGCAGCAATCTGTCTCATTAATTAATCCCATAAACATGCTGAGCTGAAGATACTTCCCTAAAATCTTTTATTAGGATAAATGAGTCAGAAATATATTCAGATATGATGATGAATAAATTCAAACATGAGTCATCCCCATAGGGGAGCACTTCCTGTCGCACCTGTTCCCCTGCTTCATAGGCCCGGTCCCAATACCCAAACTAAACCCTACGGTCCTGCATGAGGTGTGCAGCTGGTAGAAGTGCACACGGTGGGTTGGAGTGTGCAGGTTGCAAGTGCGGTGAAATGACAGAATTGGGACAGTGATGGTTCCTCCATCATCTTGCACCACAACGTCATTTTATGTCACTCAGTCTGATTTCTCCAGTGAAGAGACGTCATTTTCAGACCTAAACTGAATAAAGTTAATTCCATCAATTCTTGTCAAATATATTATAATATCCACAAATGTTGAATTAATAAATTAATTAATTACTGAACTAATTTATGTACGTGACTGTAACTGTACAGGGATAAATAAATGTTTGTTTGTTTTTTACATTGTAAACTAAATGTTTAATAAAAATTTATCCACCGACTTCATCCACCGACGAAGTCACCGGTGCTCAACAAAAAAAAGATCCATAAAGTCCACAAAAACTTGGCAATATTCCTCCATACAAATTTTTGGAAAACCTACTTAGATGTCGTGTCCAAGACCCCATCAAAAACTATTGACATGTCACCACACATCTGTATCTTTGGCCATCCGGAACAACACATAGGATTTTCTAACAAGGAACTGGAAGTAATAGCCTTCACCTCTGTAATTGCTAAGCATCATCTCTGTAAAGGGACTAGAGGCAGGAACTAAAAAAACAAACAAACATGCAAGTCAAATTTTATAACGCTAATGGGTGATGAAGCGCTAAATACCAAAAAGAACGAGCCCACCCACGTCTCTCTTGCCTTGAAAAGGCTGTGTGCTGCATAATGTGCTGCAATTCGGTGGCCGAATTTCCGGTGCTGCCCTGCGGATGCGACGTCCCCGACAGTTTTGATACAGGAAGGAGACGGTTGTGGTAAATTCAAACGCTGTAAGCGATAATTACAGATTCTTCTGCCGTCAGCAAACGATCCACTAAAAAAGTGACACTAAAAAGTGTAACTACTAGTCAACAACATTACTAAAAAATCTTGACCTCCCACAGCTTCCTCAACTGGTTGATATTGGTTCCCTCATCATCAGCCAAAGGTGAAATCAATTTTGAATCACTGTGTTTACCTGTTGACACCTGTGTCTTAGTTGTGATCAAAGTGTGCAGCATGTGTTCACCATTTTGCACAGCAAATGCATCACAATGCAAATGTGTTTGCAAACAGTGTCTAGTGATGTGAAGTTTGCTTTAGGTTTTGATCACAAGGGGACTGATTTGATGCCTTGGTTTAGGCTTCTGAAAATTTGGCTTTGAAAATTGGATTTAGTGTTTTAGCAACACAGAAAAACTGTAAATGTTTTGTCTGAAAATTTGCGTGATGTTTTATGTTTGTCCATGAGAGAAGTGGGCAATGCCATTGATTCAGTGTGTTCTATTTCTATAACTGTGTTTTCAGTTTTGCTCTTCAGTGTTCTGTACATGCTTGGTGGTGTTCAGCCAAAAGCAGTTGTGTTTATTCACTGAATGGTATGTGTGTGTCATGTGAAAATATGTGTTTATTCAAATGAAAACACGAGTTCTATTTTGTGAACATGTTAAGAGATTTGATGGCAGAGTTTTTTTGCAAAGGGATGCCAGGGTCTAGCAATTTGTGAGTGATGTTTGGAGTTTTGTGTGAAGTTTTGTCAAAGTTTTGAAAAATCTGTTTTAACAATCGAAAAAAACTGTAATGAGATCATGTCCTTTTTAAAATTAGATAAGATTCGGTATTCAAAAAAAGGGAAATGTGAACATGTTTTATAATAAATGGCAACCTTTTATAGATTTGTTTGCAAAAATGTAACAAACCCCACCTTTTTTCACTTCTTTTTTTTTCTTCCTCTTCTCTCTTCTTTTTCCTTTTCTCAAATCAAGTATAAAACTAGTTTATTTATCTGGCACATACTAAATTCAGGTACTTAAAAAAGAAAAAATCAGGCTACTTGTATAGTTTTTTTTTTATTATACTTGGTGTTTCCTTTGTCTTTCTCTCTCTTTGTTGTTACTGGTTCTAAAGAAAATGTAAAAAACTAATGGTGTATATGTTTGATACCAAGTGTGCCCGAGAGTGAGGGACCACCTACTTTGTTGTTGTGTATAAATCAACAAAAATATAAAACAATATTCCTCCATACTGTTCATCCAATGTAATCCACGTGTGCTGAGTGGGTAGCATCCATAAATTACTCAGAACTCAAAAAATATTTTTATAGCTTAAACAGTAGAACATCGTACTTCCCCGATGCGCATCCATGCGCGTCCACGAAACTACGGAAGCCACGGGAGGCGGCATCGCGCATTTTCTTTCTTTCTTTCTTTCTTTCTTTCTTTCTTTCTTTCTTTCTTTCTTTCTTTCTTTCTTTCTTTCTTTCTTTCTTTCTTTTAAATCAAAAGCCAACCCTTCTTGTGTTTGTCCACAGCTTGTTCTTCTTAGCACAATTTAAAAAGTGAATTTCTCCTTCTACGCTTGCATCATCGGCAGAGTAGGCGCTGAGCGCCGTGGCTTTCGTTGTATCATGAACTTGCATGAGAGCGCATCTAGGAAGTGTGATGTTCTACTGTTTAGGGAATAAAAATATACTAAATGATGTCGTTTCGAGTAAATTCTGGACGCTACCCACTCAGGACACTTGGATTTCATTGGATGAGCAGCATGGAGGAATATTGACAAGTTTCTGTGGACTTTTATGGACCTTTTTGTGTTGAGTGCCAGTAACCTCCATTATATGACAGTCGGTGGATAACAAAAACTTCCCCGATCTCCGGCTGCATTTGAGATATTAAAAAAGTGCTCCAGAGTCTTGCTCAGCATGAGGGTGAGGAGAAAATGAACAGACATCATTCTGTGGGTGTACTTTCCCTATAAATAAAAATGTAGCACTTCTATCAGTGAACTAATAACTATCATTATTCAAATGCTTTGAATTTTAATATTCAAAGCATATTTCAAAGTAACAGGACAAACTTCAATAATTATTTCAGATAAAGTAAAAGATGAAATATTTCAATATTTACATCAGAAAAGACATTTTTTTCACCACAGGCAGGAGCTCAATCACCAAACACAGCCATTTCCCGCCTTTATGGTTCAAAACGTCACACGCAGCAATGAATACTGGGTAATATTCTTCAGCAAAATCCATCAGGAGGCTGACTTTGCTGAACTGTTTGAGGGCGCACAGGGGGCGGGGCCAACATCCACTCTGAAGAAATGGGACACACTAGACAGTTGAAACCTTAAACGGGAATGCAAAACTACCGAGCAAACACCGAATCAGCCAGCCATCCTGGTCGTACACACAGATCCAGGAAGCTTCAGAAAAACAGGCTGAAATGATGCTGAGCAGGTTGCCGGTGCAAAACCTGCTGCTTAGTTGTTTATATAGAGATGAACAGAAACAGGAAATCCTTCATCAAACTGAGGTAGAGCTGACAGCTGCAGGCGAGAAGGGTCTGAATGTGGATGCAGACGGACCAAGAGACGGCGCTAACAGCCATGACAACATGGATTCATTCGGACTATTCTGTCCGGAGTGTTGTGGTGTGAGAGATGTGTTTTTGTTACACACCATGTCCGTCCCCTGATGTCCACGGTCTCTCCGCCCTACAAAGGCTCCTTTCAGCAGCGTAACACACCATGTCACAACACAACAAGACTCAACTGAATCCCAAGTCCTTCTTAATCCCTCTGGACTGATCTGAAACGGAGATTCTCAGAATGAAGGAGCTGCTCGCAGAGCTGCGGTGACCGCATGAAGAAACCAGCTCAGCGAAAGCTGCTTCCATCATCAATCATCAAAAGATGATCAGCAGTCATTCAAACAACTCATGGTTTAACTGTCAAGTACACACTAATAAATTATGGGTTATTCCTTCAACCCAACTGCTAGGTTAGGAAATGTGCAACTTGTTTTGGTTATCTGGGTATTTTCATGAACGTTGGTTTAAATAGGTGTGGGAGTCAATTTTTAAAAAAATAATATAATTAATTAGATCCTAACTTGCATTTTAATCGCATGACAAAAAATTGTCCCCCAAAAAACATTTTCTTTATTTAAATAGATTTTTGGGGACAAGTGAATCAAATAACAGACACAGACATTAAAAATTGTGAACTCCAGCTCTATTCTTGTCTGATCAAATGTATTTAATTGTATTTTAACCTCTAAAAAAAATGTAGAAAAAGAAATAAAATGATCCCTGGCCAAAACTGAACAGACCTAAAGTTTAAGTATACCATATTAAACTGGCTGTTTTCTAATTAAGAGTCTACAACATGCTAAAATACTTTTTTAAGTGTTTCTTTCCACACTTTACATTAACAGGCATTAATATCTAATGATGAGTGGCAACTTTGAGTTTTATTTTCTGGTTCATGAAGCAGAGGTATCTATTGTTGTCTGCAGATGATGCTTCCTCCAGCCTTTAGTGTGTGATTCAGACGGGGGAGGGGGCCTGTCGCAGCTAAAAGAAGCAGGTAAACGACACGTTCTTTCAAGTTTGTCTCTAAAAGTCTCCAATTAAACCCCACCAAAATTTGGTAGACTTTTGACATAGGTTCCGCTTTGCTTTCAATGCAAACTACGATTAAATGCTTACATTTTTTACCGTGTTAATTTTTCGTAATTAATTCATTGCAATTAACGCATTGAAGTCCCATCCCTAATTTAAACAGCTAAGTTATGCTGAGTTGTTTTTTAATCTCAACCATTGAGTTGGGTTTCTGCAAGAGGGGGTGGGGCTATTTCCAAAACTCAATGTATCTGGATCACAAAGGCTCATGGGAAATGCAAATGCAGCAGGAATTCAACCTTTTATGAGTGTTATCCTATAAATTTGAATAATTTGTTTTACCTTAGTTTTGCCTTAGTTACAGTATGTTCACATTTAGCCAAAGTTGTTGAAAAAATTCTGTTAGATGCAGCGACCAAATTTCCCATTTAGGACTAAAATAGAATAAAAGAAAGCCATAATTCTAATTGATTAGTCCTGACATCTGAATTAAATGTAACCCATCTACTTGGGTTAAAGTGCACGATCCATTTTGGTGGGTAAAATTAATTACTGTTGGGGTTGGTCTCACAGTCTTTGGGTTAAAAACAACCCAAGTTGGGTCGTGTATTTCTGAAATGTTTAGATGAAAAACCATGCCATGTTCAAAGTCACTTAAATCCCCCTTCTTCCTCATTCTGATGCTCAGTTTGAACTTCAGCAAGTTTTTCATCATGACAAGATGTTGCCGTGTGATTGGCTGGCTAGATAGGAAGCAGAACAGGTGGAGCTGATAAGGTGGGGGCTGAGTGTTTATCTTCAGTATCAGCAGTAAACAAACCTATAACCAGATGACTTCAAACAATTTTGACCACAGCATTAAAAGTTAAATGTGACTTTATGCCAGCAGGTAAGAAAATGTGAGGAAAGTTTCCAAAATCTGTGCCACAAAGAACTGAGACAGTTCTGAAGGTAAAATGGGTCCAACCCAGATTTTAACAGTCCATAACGTTTTCTTTAACACAACCAATCATAGCAGCAGTTATTGGTTAATCACATCAGTAGCTTCAGCTTGTGGTCTCGTGATTGATTTCAAGGATGCAAACTGTCAGTTCTGTCCACTGAGAATCATTTCTCTTCATTACTGTGTGGTTACACAGCAGCTATGTACATATATCTGAGTCTTTATCTTTCAGATGGAAATGTGTTTCACCAATACATCGCCCTCTGATCAGAGAAAGGCAGGAGATTGGTTTGAGCTGAGATGTTGCCATGGTGCAACACTCCAGTTAAAAAGCCTGGGTTCAGTGTGGTACCACATCACCAGGGAGCGTTGGAAACATATGCACACAGTGTGAGGAGGAAGGACTGAAGGAGAGGAGGAGGAAAAGGGGAGCAGAGTCAGCTCCGCAGAGAGAAACAGGGAGAACACAGTAACACAAGAGCAAAATCAATGCAGTCACAATATCCTGCATCATGCAGCAGGCCAACGGTAAAAAAAATAAATTATAAAAAAAAAAAAAAAAAAAAAAAAAAAAAAAATGTCATCTCCTAAATATTCTGCATCATGCATCAAGGCAGCATGTTCAGATTTCACATCTCCAAAATTGAAAAGCTCAATCAAAAGCTCACAATATGTTGTCACAGCATAGATGAAGAAAGCCCGTTTTATATGTTTGTGTCACAAAGATTTACACCATGAAATAAACTGGAGAGTTTATGGAGAGAAAACACATTTCTGTGACCTGGAATCACGACTTTGGTCTAGTCTGGTTGTTGTGCCAAAGAAAACATACACACACACTCAAAAAGGATTTCTTCTGATGGTGTAAAACACAAGTGAAAACAATCTGAATGTTAAGTGAACCACATTTCTGGATTTTAGAGTCTCAAACCAAATATTTTACTACAAAATTTGTAAAAACCAAAGTATTACGGTCTGACTTTACTGCGCAAAAATAAATAAATACATAAACGACCTCCTGCCAACTTTAAAGCTTTCATTGGTCATGAGTTTGAATATAGTTCGATATGACTCAGATGTTTCTGTGTCACCTCTGACCACATTCACCAGCACCACTCATGCCCAGACTACACCGTCTCCATCCCAGACTACACCGTCCCCATCCCAGACTACACCGTCCTCATCCCAGACTACACCTCTTCCGTCCCAGACTACACCACCTCCCAACCCCAGAGTACACCATCCCAGACTACACCATCCCACACTACACCATCTCCGTCCCAGACTACACCGCCTCAACCCCAGACTACACCATCTCCATCCCAGACTACACCATCTTCCATCCCAGACTAAAATCATCCCAGACTACACTTCTTCTGTCCCAGACTATACCATCCCAGACTAAACTTCCTTCATCCCTGACTGCATAATCCCAGACTACACCATCTCCATCCCAAACTGCATCTCCTGCCTCCCAGATTACATCACCCCGACTACATTGTCTCCATCCCAGATTACACCTTCTCCGTCCCAGACTACACTGTCCCACACTTTACCTCCTCTGCCCCAGACTACACCATCTCCATCCCAGAATACACCATCCCAGATTACATCATCCCAGACTACACCATCCCAGACTACACTGTCTCCATCCCAGACTACACCATCCCAGACTACACTGTCTCCATCCCAGACTACACCTCCTCCATCCCAGACTACACCATCCCAGACTACACTGTCTCCATCCCAGACTACACCATCCCAGACTACACCTCCTCCATCCCAGACTACACCATCCCAGATTACACCTCCTCCATCCCAGACAACACCATCCCAGACTACACCTCCTCCATCCCAGACTTCACTGTCTTTATCCCAGACTACACCATCCCAGATTACACCTCCTCCATCCCAGACTACACCTCCACCATCGCTGCAGGAGGGCAGCCAATCAAACCACTAGAGAGCAGCACAACTCTGCCATGCTTTGCTGCATCGATCACTTTTAGAGAATGTAAAACTTGATAAAGACACCTGAGAGTTCATCTCAGAAGACCGACATGATGTAAAAATATCTGTTTCAGTCACAGTCCAGCTTCCTGTCAGCTTCCTGTGAGACGCACAGCAGATTGAGTTACTACGGACTCCCCTCCTCCTCTTCCCCCTCCTGTCAGCTGCAGGGATGAAAAGGTCACAGGTGAGCTGAGCTTCAATCCTGCGGTTGTGCCACCTCCAACATCCCTGAGAAGACACCAATTAGCTCCCATCCCGCTGATAGCTTGACCCCCCACTTTCAAAGCTGTCCTTGTTTTTCCTACATGATGAGGACATGATGGGGACTGCTCAGAAGCTTATGGGGACTTCCTGTAAATGTGGGGACAGTGTTCTTGTCCCAGACTTCTGCTATTCAGTGTTGGCATGATTGTCCCACATTTCTGAGCCAACCCAAATGTTTTGCAGCTGTTAACTTACAAAATATTTTCAGTTAGTGTTTGGCATATTTGTACATTTTGCATGAATTATGAAAATATTCTGCAGATGGTGCACTTAGTGACATGTCAGTATTACTGTTTTCATTTGTTTAATTTTTCTTCTGGCATGTTCTCCATTACTTGCACTATTTTGCATTAAGCAGCAACCTTTTCATAGCATCCAATCAACATCTTTCTATCCTCACGTTGCTTCAAAACAGACTGGAATTAGGGTAAAGGTGCTGGGAATGTGGTGGAAAAAAACCCATAGTAAATACAAACCAGGCGATTTGTGTCAATTTACAAACATGAAGAAAAAATTTTCTGCTGTTATTCGGTTAGTTTGATTTGTAGTCTTAAACAGAACTTTAATAACATCACCATTTATACTTAGTTTTGTTTGTAAAAATATGATTATTATTTGGTTTAACTCCTCAGAGCAGATGCTAGCTATAGGCTAGCTAGTCAGTTGAAGATAGTCTCCGGTGTTTTAAACTTCATTACAACAGCAACTAATTTGAACACAGTGCACTGGGAATTTCCACTTAACAAGTGGAAAATATCATTTTTCCCTTACCACATGAAGGCAGCAATATACACGGACATTTATCTGGGCAAGTTCAAGTTCAATTTATTGATACTGTAGAGCACACTAACGACATCTTTTTGAAGCCCGAGGTGCTCTACAACCCAACTAAACGATTGGATACTTAAAACAAATCACAATAAAAGATAAAATAAAAACTAACAAAGACAAGAAAATATTTATATATGACATAAAATAAAATACAAATGACACCATTCATGATAAAAAGGTTGTAATGACCCAGAGTTAAAACATAAGTGTGAGAAATGTGGGTCCACGGATGCCACCCTTTCATCCCAAACTGCACAGTACTGCTGCAGCATATTCCAGTTTCTCTCCAGGATCTTGGACGTCAATATGGCCAACCACTTTTACTGCGAAACTTTATGACATTATCACCATACAACATGTATCTCAATGTTTTGAAATCTCTGTAATCTCTAAAACACTGTAAATGTCTAATTCAACATCATGATGCATAAAAAGACACCAGTAGATTTGAAAAGGCTTTGTTGCCCTCATAAATTTTGAAAAAAACAGTGGGATAAATAAAGGTGGAAATCCATTTTCATTGAATTTTTGTTTTTGTTATATACATTTGATATATGAAAAAATATATAATAAAATTTGTTTATCTCAATTTATGTTCATTAAATTATTTAAAGGGAAAATAAAACCACAGCAGAAGTAATTTTAGTTCCATTTTCCTCAAGAACAGGTTGATGTTTCATCTTTTTATTATAAAAACCAAACAAACTGATGTTTATTTATGCAACATCATGAATGTACATGTCAAGCCACATGCACACAAGTGAGGTTCACATGCACACAGGTAAGGTCCATGTGCACATAGGTGAGGTTCACATGCACATACAGATGCAGGCATGAAAAAGTTCTGCCTTTTTCTGCCAGAAGTGGTGCAGTCATAGTGCAGTAATAGTGCACTATTACTGCACTATTACTGGCTAAACGTTTTGTCCAGCGAATACGTCATCATGCACGGTGTCCAAACTTGGCGTGTGGAAACGTCCTTGTTCCGGGCATTTATGCTATGAAATTGTTACCCCTGGGCACACAGGCTTTTCTTTGTGCGATTGAATTAGCAGACAAGTCGCTGGTAAGTTGCTGGCAGTCGGAAGAAAGGGGAACTTTTTCATGCCCGCATCTGTAGGTAAGGTCCATGTGCACGTAGGTGAGGTTCACATGCACACAGGTGAGGGTCACATGCACATAGGTGAGGTCCATGTGCACATAGGTAAGGTCCACGTGCACACAGGTGAGGTTCACATCCCAATAGGTAAAGTCCATGTGCACACAAGTGGGGTTCACATGCACAAAGGTGAGGTTTACATGCACATAGGTGAAAATATATCAGGGTGTGAGGAGCAGTGGAGTTCTCCTGCTCCCAACCTGGTTGAATCGCTCATATTTTGAGAGATAAAACTACGTTCAGCTGTAAGAACAAAGATCCCAAAATAGTCTTAACTCAGCAAGAGGAGTTCATTTCAGACACCTGGCTGCCAGATATCAATACTAGAGGAATATAATGTTTCTGACAACTTGGTAACTTAACCAACGACTTAAAAACAGACATATTATAAGCAGCTTCAAAGCAAGTCAGTCTGTAGCAGCAGCAGCTGCACCGTAGTCACGTGACTCTGAAAGGAATGCTGGGATATAAAGTTCTTCCAGAATAACAGGGACTTTTCAACATGCTGGACCGCTGCTAATGAAACAAGATCTTGCAAGATTTCGTTCATAAAAATATCAATATGATATAACTGATATCAGTATTTTCTAATGTCACATTTCATTGCGATAATTGGACATCTCTAACAAACATACAAACCATTCATAAATGCCATCTCAGCTAAAATAGAGCCTGTAAGTGATAATAAATGAAGATGAAGGGCTGAATCCGGGAAAGAAGCCGGACTTCCAGACTTCCATCACTAATAGCTGCTAAACAACTGATCTGGCTGATGGAGAAAATGAGATCAATCCTGAAAGTGAAGCAGAGGGAAAATTTGGGCCTCTTTTGATTTCCTGTTCTGGACAAAAACAACAACAACAACAACAACAACAAAAAACTTAATTAATTCTCCAAACAGTGACGGACTCCTGAGGAGGGGGTGGGTGATGGTAAAGGCTCTGGGCTAGCGGTGGATAGTATCTGTCTCTTATATTGCTTTTTTCCAGCGTGCGCATCTTGTTTTTGTTTGTGAGATTCTACAGTGAGGAGATGTCAGAAAATTCCCTGCTGAATAAAATTCACTCTGAACTCATCTGAAACAGAAACGGAGCTGAAACGGGTTAAATGTGAGGAACAGAACAGGAATACAGATCTGTATGTGCACATGTGAGAGTCAGCAGCGTGTGTTGTTGTTTACTGTGGACACACGGTGGGATATAAATAGGACAGTGTGTAGAGTATAAAAAAAAAAATACAGGATCAGTGTGTGAGTTAACTGCAGGAAACACTGGACATGTAGGGAATGACAGATACAGGCCTTCAGAGGGTAAAATGTATCTTATACGTAGATTTTCTGCTTCCTTGTTGCTGTCTGCAGTGACATGAGTGTGTTAGTGCGACTGAGCATGCGCCAGCTTTACGTGTGCATGTATGTGTGTGTGTAGAAGTGTAATGCATGAGTGAAAATGGCATGCCCGAAATATTCTAAAAATGCCTTAAGTTGGTGGGGGATGGGTCACATGACTGTGGGCCGCCATGTTGACCTTGTTTCTGGGAGGGAGACGGAGAGGGAGGAAGCTGCATGCTCAGCGGTGCAAATCAAATCCATATTTGATTTTCAGCCGGTGCAGGAAGCTGTCATTTTGGAAGCTAAATAACACAGACTGGGATTTTCTTTCAGTACCGAAAACCACGTAAAGCAGCGACGATGCTGATAACGAAACAACTGGAGCAGCTTTAAGACCCTCAGTTTTTTAAACTTCAACCAGCCAAGTTGGAGCTGCTCTGCAAAAACAGTCTATCTAACCAAGTTTTACAGTCTTATATTCAGCAAAAACTGTCTTAACAATCTTGATTTGAGAGTAAGATACTTGACAAGAGCAGAATATGTTTTCTTTTCAATCATGTTTTGAGTCTTTTATTTCTTACTAAGTAACTGAATCCTAAAATTGGTTATTATACATGCATGCTAAGTTAAATTATCTCCCTACGACTCTGTTTCAGATCACTTTGTCTTTCACTCCCAATGATAGCTGTAAAAACTTGTTTGAAGACCTCCCGCACCAGTTCATACACACAGGTTTCTTGTAATAAGAAAAAATACCGACTTTAGACAAGTGAGAAGTAGCTGAAAACAAGCTGTGAAACATTAATTTCAAGCTTTTTATAGGGATGTAACGATATTGGCGATATTGGTGATATCACGATATTGCGGTAGGTAAACTGACATGAAATTGTCGTGGTCTTGTCATGGTATTAAACAGCGTATCTCTTAAGACAAAAATTATAGTTTTCAGTCCACTTCATGCGTATCGCAACATACTAAGCTACATAGACCATGATCCTTTGCTGCCAGTGCGCTTTTAGGGATAGGACCCCCCAAAAGGAAAAAAAAAAGGGAAAAAAAGGAAAAGGGGAAGGAAAATGTTATACTAAAGAAGAAGAATTTTTTGGGGAGGGAAAAAAATTATTGTTTTCATTTTGAGCCAATGGGAACGAAGGTAAGACAGAAGAAGAAGAAGAAGAAGAAGAAGAAGAATGGAAGAAGAAGAAGAAGAAGAAGAAGACTCAGAAGAAGCAAGAATGGAAGTTAAGAAGAAGAAGAAGAAGAAGAAGAAGAAGAAGAAGAAGAAGAAGAAGAAGAAGAAGAAGAAGAAGAAGAAGAAGAAGACGTGTCAATGAGTCACTGTACAGAACTCCAAGAAATTTGGGTACGAAGCCTCAAGGAGGCGCGTAGGGGAAAGCGTAAGGGGAAGCTTCATCGCCGTGGGGATCGCTATGTTGACACGGTGAGTTTATATTTAACGACAAACATGGTGTGGGGGGCTGTGCATGTGGTGATGTCCGTGTATTTAATTTGTCACCACCTTGATGAGCTGTTCATTAAAAGTGTCCGTTTAACCTGCAGCAGCGGATGCAGAAGAGAGCTGATTGCCGACAGCCTGTAGAAGTTTAAGTCGTCACGGTAACTGACCACTGACAGGTGGACTTATCTATTTCTATTTATTGACTACTAAAGACGAGGCAGTTTCTTTGTGCCTGGGTCTTTTTACTTATTACACAGGCTGTTTTAATGCCTGGTTCAGTTTATTTAATATAGAACCTGAGCTGTCTTCTCAATAAATATATGTTGGATTTTTACTTGAATTTCACGCTTAAGCAAAGATTTTTTAAGCTTTTCAAAATGTCACAACCTTGAACATGATGATAAATGTTGTAGCAATGACTGGTCAAAGCATTTTATACCATCATTATTTTTATCATGAGCCTCCCCACAATAGCGGATAATATTGTACCGTGAGATGTGGATATCATTACATCCATAGTTTCTTAGTAAGTGAAAAACACTTGGAACTAGTCTGGTAATGCTTGTATTCAGTGATGTTACTCCAAATTCCTGGCATTGCCCCTGGGGTCAGGTGGTAGACCAGCTCGTCCAGCAGCCAGAAGCTTGTAGGTTCAACTCCGATGCCATCCTAAGGGCACTGCCTTTCAAAAAAGCCTTTTTTAGCAATTCTCAAATCTAAAAGAAATCTTGTTTTAAGATCTTTTCTTTTAAATTTAGAATGAAACAACACTGAAAAGAAGCATTACCAGACTGGTTTTGAGGGGATTTTCACTAAACGAGGGACTTGAAATGAGAGTTTTTCAACTTGTTTACAGGCTTCCTACACGTTTTAACAAGTTAAATTTAAGACTTTTTAGGACCTTTTTAAGACCATTTGGAACAAAATTTAATGCCCATTTCACGGACACACTGGCTGAAATTCAGATTTCTCTGCATTTGCAAAGATGTTGTCAAAAAAGATAGATTGAACAACAACTTTTGGCTGTCGTTACCTACGTCTATCATTGGTTACCAGTTGGAAATTTTCTTCCAAAACATAAACAAAATGTTTACGCAAACCTCAGGCAGACAGGTAACCCGCTCAGATCTCTTCCTGATTGGCTAATATAAAATCTGTTGGAGCATAAGAGAGTTTAAGACCTACCATATGAAATTTAAGACCACAGCTGTCAATTTTAAGGACTTTTTAAGGTACCATATGCAGATATGTAAATTTAAGACGTTTTAAGACCACGCGGGAACCATGGTTTAGCAATATTTCCTCCTGTCTAGAGTCTCCATATTTTTTCTTATTTCAAGAAATCTCAGCAAGTATAAATATTAGGGCTGTCAGGCAATTAAATAAATTAATTAAATTAATTACAGGATTTGTAATTAATTAATCTAATTAATCGCATTTTAATCTCATATCTGCTAAAGCAGTCATGGGGAACAATGGTCCTCAAGAGCTGCGGTCCTTAAAGTTTTCCATGCAACCCTGCTCCAACACAGCCTATGGAGTTGTGCACAGTGACTCACTGAGACGTCTTCTTCTTCTTCTTCTGTGGTTATTGGCGGTTGGCAAACAGCTTTAGGTGCATTACCGCTAGGGCTGTCAACAAATATTCTAAATTCAAATATATATTTGAATATTAATAAAAAAAACAAGATTGGGATGTGAAAATTTTTATTCGAATATTAAATAACCAGTGGGAAAAATGGCCTATTACATTAGGCTACACTGGTTTGATTATACAGTAGGCCGACTGTTTAAATATTACAGCTTGCTCGGAGTGTTCAAAGTTCATTAATTTAATTAAAATTTTCCAAGACCTTTAATTGCTCGCACAAGTTAGGGAGATGCGTGTGTGTGTGTGTGTGGGGGGGGGGGGGGGGGGGGGGGGGCTGCAGCGAGTTCATTTTGTAATGTTAAACATGTTGATAATGAAATAAAAATAAAAAATAACTAACTATAACAAGTAGTAATGTCTTGTATTAGTTTGTCCTCCAGTTGGCATAATACAGTACTCAAATGGATATCCGAATATGTGTTAATTTGATAACAAATATTTCAACGTCATTTTGGAGCCCTAATTACTGCCACCCACTGCCTGGGTCATTAAGTGGGCCAAATTTAAAATGCTCGTGCATTGAATTCTCACTCTGAATTAATTGCGGTTATTTCTTTAATGCTTTAATTTGCAGTGTAATTAATTAATTTAATTAACGTGTTAAACTGACAGCCCTAATAATTATCTTACCCTATTGACAGATTATTTCACTTGAATATAGTCTGATTCTTCTCAATTTCAGGGTTTTTTGAAAACTTTCCGTAAGACCAGTAATTTTTGCAGTGTGATCCTGCAGAGTGTGTTTCTGCTAAACTACTGAGGTCTGCTGCTTCATCAAAGTTGTGCGTGGACAGGCCTGTTTGGAGGAAAGCGACTGATTGTGATTGCAGGAGCCCGCCTACTGTAGAAACACTAATGATTACAGCCGCTATGTGAGTGCAGACCAGATGAATTCATCCCTGATCACTTCAGCCGCCGTGAGTAACAGGAATCACAAGCAGCCTGTCAGATCCCACTCAGACAGAAGCTCGAGACCACAGACGCGTCTCGAAGGTGGAGTCAGCTGACTGTCAGCAGAAACGGTGACACCTGTCAGTACGGCGTCAACAGCTTACACCACTGGTTCCAGCACAGTTTAACCACTGTTTTGTTTGTTTTTTGCAGCAGTGATAAACACATTTAAGACGGATCTGTGAGTTGCTGCTCTGACTCCACGCCGGCTCCCATCAACACGAAGCACGGAAAAGAACAAAAGAAAAGCCACAGAAATGATTCCAGTCCTGCACCACTGAGACGGGTTCCTTTATCGACGTGTTTAACATCATCAGCTTCTGTTTATCCCGTTTTATTGATGAGGAATTACTTCAACTCCTAGTTGTCATTCAGTCGAGTCTGGTTGTATTTAGCATGACGTATTTGTCCGTGTGTTGTTGCATGTTTACCTTGGAAAAGTGTGATATCCTTGACTAGTCCCGGCCCAAACAAGCCCTCCAAGATGCTTTCAAAGCCTGCAAAAACAAACAAACAAAACATGAGGAGGGCATTTATGACAGCCAACATTTTTACTGTGATAAAAAAAGACTAAACAAATGAGAACAACTAAACATGCTGTCACACAGATAAGAAACTAACATGCATAATTATAAACAAACAAACAAACAAACGCTATTTTATTATCTGAATGCAGGAGCACCAAATGTTTTTCCCCAAAGGGCCAATTATATCCGCTGATGCAGAGCTTCTACAATTCTCAACCAATAGATCAAAATACAAACAAATAAAATATTAAATAAAAAACTAAATTTAGTCAATAAATAAATAAAACATTTAAAGAAATAAATAGATAAGTCACTGAAATAAATAAAAACCTGAGAAGTTCAAACTCTTCCAGCATGTAAATGAACAAATGTTTTTGATTCATACAGACTGATATACTGACATTACCTCCTGCAAACACACACACACACACACATAAAAAGGGGGAGTGACACACACACGCTGATGTGAGAGCATTTGAAAAACAACGCATTTCAGCTGCACACACACACACACACACACACACACACACAGGTGCATAGAAAAATCAGCATAAGATAAAGCTTAAGTCGCTTATTTTGCACATGCACACTATATGCATAAGTCTTAGAGACACACACACACACTGTAGGTGTGTGTGTCTTTCTTCTGAGCTCTTAAAGCATATGAGTGTTTCCCTTTTAATACACCAAGCTAATGTCACTCACTTTTTTATTAACTGTAAATACCCTCAATCTGCTGTTGCTTGGCAACACCATACAGGGAAACATAAATACATATTGTAATTTTCAACCTGAGCCCCCCTCCCCCTTCCTCTCCACCCCCACCTCATCCTCCGTTAAATGGAAATGGAGGCAGACAGAGAAACCGAGACAAAGACGTGTGTGAGTGTGTTTGTGCATTTGTGTGTGTGAAAATGTGTGTGCATTTTAAACATAGAAAGGGGAAGGTTAACAGGGCACATATGGGCACACACACACACGCACGCACACGCACACACACACACATATAGTTCAAGTGTAGCCACTTCTCTGCACTAAAGGTGAACGCCTGAGGCCTCTGCAGGAATAAACAAGATTGATAAACCAGAGGTGGAATAGAAATGTGTTTGTCTGTTATAGAATCGTTACAGTCAGCCTCACGACAGCACACACACGCACACCCACACACACACACACACACACACCCACGCACACACACAGCTGCCAGCCATAGGAAGGAGGTCAGAGATTCAAGGTCTGCAGCAGCATCTTTCTCAGACATGTTTGGCTGGAATCGTCGGTTCTGCTTTAATGACTCCAGGAAACCACAATTACATCCCATTAGAGCAGCGATGATGTCACAGCAACCATCAGCTTTCCACTGTCACACTGGATTTCGTGTGTTTGATTTACTGAAGTTCACCAAACTTCATATTAAAGGAGTGACGAGAAGACGTGAGCTCTGGGACTTCTAGCGCCACAATTCATGCCGCGGCAACAAATTACAGAATAATTCTGCAAGTCTGGAAATACAAGTTCATTTTCCTTCCATCCATCCAACATCCATCCATCCATCCATCCATCCATCCATGCATCCATCCATCCATCTTCCGCCACCCATCCATCCACATCCATCCATCCGTCCGTCCACCCATCCATCCATCCATCCATGCATGCATCCATCGTCTGTCCATCCATCCATCCATTCGTCCGTCCACCCATCCATCCATTCATCCATCCATCCATCCATCCATCCATCCATGCATCCATCCATCCATCCATCCATCCATCCGTCCATCCCATCCATCCATCCATCCATCCATCCATCCATCCATCGCATCCATGCGTCTGTCCATCCATCCACCCACCCATCCCTCCATCCATCCATCCATCCGTCTGTCCATCCTTCCATCCATTCATCCATCCATCTATCTGCCCGTCCACCCCCATCCATCCATCCATCCATCCATCCATCCATCCATCCATCCATCCATCCGTCTGTCCATCCTTCCATCCATCCATCCATCCATGCGTCTGTCCATCCATCCATCCATCCATCCATCCATCCATCCGTCTGTCCATCCTTCCATCCATTCATCCATCCATATATCTGCCCGTCCACCCATCCATCCATCCATCCATCCATCCATCCATCCGTCTGTCCATCCTTCCATCCATTCATCCATCCATATATCTGCCCGTCCATCCATCCATCCATCCATCCATCCATCCATCCATCCATCCATCCATCCATCCATCCATCCATCCATCCATCCACCCATCCATCCATCCGTCCGTCTGTCCATCCATCCATCCATCCATCCATCCATCCATCCATCCATCCATCCATCCATCCATCCATCCATCCGTCTGTCCATCCATCCATCCATCCATCCATCCATCCATCCATCCATCCATCCATCCATCCATCCGTCCATCCATCCATCCGTCTGTCCATCCTTCCATCCATCCATCCATCCATCCATCCATCCATCCATCCATCCATCCATCCATCCATCCATCCATCCATCCATCCGTGTGTGTTGGTTATAATAAAAATCCTTATTCTCATCGCCCTGCTGGCTCTCTTTCATCTCCAGTCGGGTTGTGATTCAGAGATCAGACGTTCTGTTCATGTTCACATATTTTAAGTTCGATGTTTTTTCTCTCTCTAGTGTTCATGGATTAGCTTGATGTCATGTGATGTGATTCCCTCCATGCCTTCAGTGTGTGTGTGTGTGTGTTTGTGTGTGAGTCTGAAGCTTGTGTCACGCTGCTCTCGGCTGTGCTGCTGAACTGTGAGAAGTGAAATGAAGTGACACAATGGAGGTTTCAGAGACCGGGGACAGTTTGTGTGTTCGTCTTTACTCACGTGCCTTTTTGCATAACACACTGGCAGAATCCCAGATGCTGCGTGTGTGTGAGTGTGTGTGTGGTCTCTCGGCCAAGTGTGAATGCTTTTGGGCCGTGAGCGTGTTCACTAACTGACCTACATTTCTGGAGCTTTTTGCCCGTGGCTCCAGAGACTTTGTCACTGTTATCTCATCTAGCCAATCACATCCCCTAATCTCATTTGGCGAATCACATCCCCGATCTGATCTGTCCAATCACAGCGTTGGCCTTGCAGGGGAGTCATCGACTGTACACGGGTTGTTGCTGGAGATGCACTGAAGTCCGACTGTCCCTTCTGAAAAAAAAAGCCGGCGTCTTATTGGCCGAGCAGCACCGGGTCGAGGAACTTTGACTTTCAGAGCTCATTTCCACTCTGCAGCCTAATTATTCCTCCTGACTTGAAAGGAAAGTTTGTGTTTCTGTGCATACCAACGGCTGGAGAGGAAGGAAAAGACAGGCTTTGAAGCTCCAGTTTTTTGTTATCAAAGCTGCCTTTGTAGGCTGCATGAATTTTGCATGTGCAGGTTTGAGGGAACTTGTGTTTTTCCAACATGTGCAACATACTTGAGAAAATAAGAGGAGGGAGGAAGAGGGGGCTGCTGTGAATTTTCCTTTGGCTGATAGGAATCATCAAATTCTCAAACTCAGGTCGACACACACACTCCCGTGTGCTTGTAGGTGTGAATATTGATGCAACACCGCTTTTATTTAAAAGACAACACAGTGGAATGACTTCCGGACTATCAGACTGAATGACTGATAATCAGTTCCAGCATCGTCGGCCTGCTATATATTTCTTTCATGTACATGTATCAACGAGCTCCGACCACATCCAGCCGTCCCCGAACTAAAGAGAGAACATCCTGGATTTTTTTTTCAATTGTGATATTAAATGTCACTGTTAAATAATCATAATGATCCTTTAATATTAGGGATGTTCAATAATGGCTTTTAAAAAACAAAAAAACAAAAAACAATATCTGATATATCAATATTGCCCAACTCTTAATTTCTGATATCAGACAACTGTGACGTTGTATCTCTTATATTTTGAGAGATACAGCTATATTCTGCCACGAGAAAATATCCTTAACTCAGCCAGAGGAGTTCATTTCAGACATCTGGCTGCCTGATATCAGATACTAGCAGGTATTAGCCAACATGTGGCTAATTCTAATGTTTCTGACAACTTGGTAACTTAACCAACAACTTAAAAACAGACATATTATAAGCAGCTTCAAAGCAAGTCAGTCTGTGGCAGCAGCAGCTGCACCAGAGTCACATGACTTTGTAAGGAATGCTGGGAAATGAAGTTCTTCCACAATAACAGGGACTTTTCTACATGCTGGAGTAACAAGATCTCGCGAGATTTTGTAAGGAAACAATAAGATCTCACAATATTTGGTTAGTAAAAACATCAAAACCATAAAACCAACACCGATATTTTCCCATGTCACATTTTAATGCCAATATCAGCCAATAACAACGGATATCGCCACCAAACATACAAACCATGATGGACCAGTGCTAATGGAACAAGATCTCATTAGATTTCGTAACGGAACGAGATTTTGTTACTAAAAATATCGGTCTGAAAAAAACAATACCGACATTTTCTGATATCACATTTTAATGGTCGATAATATTAGGCATTTATACCAGGAAGAAAGCTGCAAGAGACGGGATGGAAAAGCAAAAGGAGAAGAAGCAAAAGAAGTAAAGCGTGAGGACCCAAGATGAATGAACGAAAAAGGGTGAGAGATGAAAGGAGAAGACACAAAAGATGAAGAAAGGAGGAGCAGAAGATGAAGAAGAACTCAAGTGCACGCGGTGGAAAGAATAAAAAATACTGTAAGAGGAGTGACGATGGTGATGCTGGGTGTGTCTACATGGAGTCTAAGCGAGGATGCTCTGCAGCCGGCCTGGATCTCCTTAGCAAAAATATCAGTCTGAAAAAAACTATACCAATATTTTCTGATATCAAATTCTAACGCTGATATTGGTCGATAATAACGGTGGGCTGATAATATCGGACAACTCTACCTAGCATCGTTGATAATCTCTAAACACATCGGCAGATCAATGCACCTCGCACCCAGAACTAAAACAAAGCTGCATCCACGTGTTGTTGTTTATTTTCATTCCATGTGACTTCCAGAACAGTTAAAGTGGGAAAGCAGGAGGGAGAGGAAGAGTGATTCCCTCAAACAAACCGATTAAATCATCCCGCTTGGATTTCTTTGCTTCGAGAGAAAAGAGTATGGTGTCATCATGGAGAAGATGGAGCGAAAGCATCCTATACAGGACCACTGCAGACCAGTGCAGCTGCAGGGATGTGAGCCAGGCCCTGAGCCTTTACCTGCCAACCAACCACCAGCAAATCTACATGACATGACTCTAAAATCTAAAGGTGATCCCATGATCAGGTCCAGCCTGCCTCGTGTGAACGGTTTCAGGCAGATCCAGCACAGCTGTGGAAGCCAGAATGAGACCTCCCAGTGCTGATGCTTCGCTGCTTCAGTCTGCTGAGAGAAGCAGAGCTGCTCAAACATTCATCTGGAGCACGCTTGTCAAATCAAAGCAGCACACACAGACACATGCAAGCATGTCAAGAAACAGCATCTCTCCCGTTTCTAACAGCAACTCGACACCAAAGGCAGCTATCTAAGGATGGGGGGGGGCAGCCACGTTTGGCTTTCCTCTGGCCATCGGTCGTTCTACTGTATGTAAAGTGCTGCATGAACATTAATAATTTAGTAAGACTTAAGCCTTTAGAAGTGTGCCTCCTCCCTGGTTCTAATCAAATCAATAAGTAATTATCCCTATGGGGGGGGGTATCAGAACCAGATCCAGACCTTCTCCACAGCTTCCTGCTCACATATGAACCTGGTCCAGATGGAGTAAACATGGCCAAGGATGTGACATGAGCGAAGCAACGTGGTTGCCGAGGGGTGGTTGTCCCATCCAAGTTTGCAGGTGTTCAAAGGATGACTTGCCATGTGATTTCAGAGACGCCATCGGGACTTCTGAGCAGACGTGAGCTCACAGAGTGGCGTGCATGAAAAGGGTTTTACGTTGTCTACCACATAGTGATGGGCGGATCAATACAGATATCATAATAACGATTACCGTTGGTATCAATATCGATCGAAACTAGTGCAATTATATGGATACTTCAATGTAAGGCCTGAAAAAAAATCTTCATAAATATGGAGGATAAAGTGTTTTTTTATGACCCCCGTATTCCCAAAATCAGCTTCTCTTACTAAGATAAAGCCAAATTCAGACTTTTAAAATGGCCCCAGTGATTACTTTGTTTCTGTTCACCTCATTATAAAAATTTTAATGTAAGGCTTTAAACTATCCCAAACGTCATAAATAAGGAGGATATTGTGGTGGATTCGGTTTACCTTGGTGACAAGGTATCTACATGCCAAAAATCAGCTTCTCTCATCGAGATAATGCCAAATCAAGGGGCAGCTCCGCTGGGGAACAGTGAAGCTACTTCCTGGTTGCCCCAAAATTGCAACCAGCAGCAATTGGCTCCAAAACAGAACAAATCCCCGTAGACTCCCATGTTAAAAAGGCCGACTTTACAGCGGAAATAAACATGTTCACAGCCTGGTTCAAAACATTATTTTAGGTTTAATACACACTAAAAACTCCTGGGGCAATAATAATTTCTGACCCACTGCTGGGCTAAAAAGGGACCAACTAATTTCCAGGTAAATTCAACCCATAAAATTGTTTTTTTTTTTTTTTTTTTTTAACCAAACTTTTGGGTTGAATATTTGACCCAGAAGTTGGGTTATATTGACAACAATGTTAAGTTATTTTAACCCAGAGGTTGGGTCAACAACCCAAATGTCTGGGTTGAAATAACCCAGAAATTGGTTGGTCCCTTTTTAAACCATCAGTTTGACCCAGGAGTTTTAATATGTAGGTCAAGTTTACCTTCATGTTAACATTGAGGGGGGGATTTTTTTTATTTATATATATTTAATTAATCTGTTTAGATGGTATTTAATCTTGAAATTACACATAATTAGGGATGTGTCCTTTTGATTGACAGGCAGCAGACTGGGTGCCGATTTTAGCTGTGTACGTTAATACTTAGCTCCCTGCTTGCTCCCAGGAAGGCCTCAGCCTGTAGCAGAGTTGCACAACGGCAGTTTTTACAGCAAGTCTGAGCGTGTTTTTCCCTTTAAACTGTCTATCTTTGTTCGTTCCTGTTCACTTCGGATTAGCTCAGTTAGCATTAGCTTGACTGTCAATCATTTGCGTCATGGCTCGGGGCGGCCCTGTCTTTGCTAGTTTTAGTATTTTCCAGCAGTAATGACACGCAGGACATGGCAAGAGACGATGCGAAGCGCCCAACGGGGTTTACTTTTAGCTCTTCAGATGTGGCCGGATACTACGTCCATTTTTTTTTACAGTCTTTGTGCCAAATTTGGATTTTTATGGTATGGATAATGATTTGGTTGTTTATGCATTATTGATCAATAGTGTATAGATTCTACAGAATAATCTTTTTAAATAAATCTGTTAATTTTACAGCCCTAATAAAAAGTGTTGGTATCGACAGTACTAGCCCTTTATTTACTTGGTACCAGATAACAAATCTTGCAGTTTAACACACCCCTACCTCCACTGCAGTGTTGCTTCAGGCTCAAACGACATCAATTGTGCTGTCAGAGTCAAATATTCTTGCAGAATGACAATTTTATGCTTGAATAATTGTAAAATAGCATGAAGCTAACCCTCTGCAGCCAATTCATCACACTAGCTAGCAGCTAAAGCAAACCTCTAGAGGTGTGTTTCAAGCTTCCACCACTACACAAGCTGCAGGTAGAGCCACTTCAACTGAGCAGCTGGTAAAGTTTTGTGTGCCCCCCCCCTCCCCGTTTGCTCCTGCTGACAAACAGCACCCATGAATAAATAGTTGTTTTGTGGTTTCTACTCTGAGCGCTGTGTGAGAGGGAAAATACTAGAAAGCCTCCGACTCCACTGATCATTTTACATGGATATACAAGCAAAGCTGCCCCCCAGCTGTTGTTTGCACACAGCACTGACTCAATGTAATACATCAAACCAGATATATCACAGGATAAATAATATGAATCTCCTGAACCAGACCAGCAAGAAAGCAATCAACTTCTCCACAAGACTAAACTGATTATTGAAAAGCTGTTATAGAGAAATTAAAAACGAAGCTGAGCTGGATGGATGAAGTCCTGTCAGAGAAAGTAAATCCTAACCTGAGCTTAATGTGATCAGTCCTGCAGCAGACCTCTGTGATCTTTATGATCTCCACTCTGCAGCTGCAATTAGCTGCAGCCATTTCCACAAACGCCAGCGAGCTTCCAGCAGCATTATTCTCTGCAACTCCTGGCACTCTGACCCTGACTGTAACCTCCACACTGAAAAACACATAATCCGCTCTGGAGACAATGAGAGACACAGCGAGGTGACTCGGATTAGGAATGACACGGGACATCACATGACACGTCATCAAGCAGAAACACCACAACACAAAGTCGTGGCGGACTAATCTGGGTTTTCCACAAATGTTCCACGCCACTGTGATTTGGATTCAGCTGGCAGAAACTAACGCGGTGTGCCGAATGCGCTGATGAGCGCAGCGCCATCTGTTTTTATGTCTGAGAAAAACCCTGAGAATGGTCATCATCATCATCATCGGGACGGCCATTTTCTGCCCTGCTGTGTCCAAACATGCACATGATTCAGACATCCAACATTTCAGCAATTCGTGCTGCTCGGTTGTCCACGGCAACATGACCTAAATAATGAGCTGTTTGTGGCCCGTGTGGCTCGTATGTGAGGTGTGAACACGGTGTGGTGGCTGTGGACGGACGGATGAGGCTTCTCGTTAAGCTGTTCGAGGCCTGAGTGTATGTGAGGTGAGAGCAGCACCACCCCTACCCAAAGTGAGGCCCCAAGCGAAGGGTCCACATGAGCCCCCCCCCCCCGGAGCCATAACATCCAGGTCACCGTCCGGAACCCCTAAAAATGTATGAGCATCGTCTGGGTTTGGATAATATGTAAAAAAAAAGATTAAGGCCTCTGACTTGCCACTGAAGAATTCACAGCAGTTTCTAATAACCTAAGCGAAACATATTGCATCATGCAAGAACCATTCGTACGAACAAATTTGATCTTAAATGGTTCGTACGAGTGATTTCATATTTCTAATCTTCTCTCAGGGACAAACAAATTTCACGAATGGTCCAGACTTGACATAGAAGTCTTGCGCAATTAGTCTGTCGTTATCCAAACATAATTTCTCACTAAAGATCTATATTTGTCAATTTTAGAAACAATGGTATATTTTAAAATCCAATATACAGGACTGTCTCAGAAAATTAGAATTCACGATTTTCAATTTTGAGATAGGATATTTGAGTTTTCTTAAGCTGTATGCCATAATCAGCAATATTACAACAATTTCATGTTTTTTTAATTGCATTACAGAAAATAAAGAACTTTATCACAATATTCTCATTTTCTGAGACAGTCCTGTAGGCTACATCATTATGTATCATAATTTTTTTATTTATTTATCATTTTTATTTGCAATCTGAATGACAATAAATAGATTAGGTCATATTTTTAAAAAAATGATTACGCTTCAGATTGTAAAAAAAAAAAAAAGACTGATGCTTTACATCACATCTTTGTCGGACTATCGGCCTCTTCACTTGCAGCCTGCATGTCGGTGTCCGGGGGACATTGGTTTAATTTGTTGTCATTTTGTCAAAAGGAAGTGCCGTCGGTGAGCGTTAAGTGAGGTCAAGCTACTATAAAATTGAAATAACATCTCCAACAGAAAATGGATAGAAAGTTCAGAGAGGAGGTTCTTGCAACTCTTCTAACGGTACGACATGCATTCAGTTCACTTCATGGCGCCAGCCTTGGCTTCACTATTACACAATGTGGAATGTTTGGCTATCAAATTAGTTTCACCGTTCACATTTTTATGTGTAGACTACGTGATGAATAAGAGTGATGGAGAGGGCGATGAAAGATGACAGCTACATGTTGGCTTTTTTATCCATTTGGGACGCACAGTACACTTGTGTGCATGTGTATTAAATGGAGATTGTGCAGAAGTTGCAGAAGTTGTTTGAGGACGGCTTGCGGCTTGTTCTCGACCCCTCGGCCAAGCAGAACTTTCTTCTCAGGGATTGGTCGGACATTTGAGGCAGGCAGGGTTTACACAGAGACGCTTGAAGCAGAGAGATGTCACTTCCGCATTTCCACAAATGCGACATTGAACGGATAGTTTTAATAAACAGTTGATCGAGGCGGTGAGAAACCTCACATTCAAAAATGTGAACAACACCTATGGCATTTAAATACACAGACACCACCGCGTGGCTGTGAGTGGAATGGAAGAGGCTTCTTGTTAAGCCTCAGCACGGTTAGAAAGCTGCTGCATTCATGCTTACTGGTAAAAAAAAAAACAAAAAACTGTTGTGTATGGAGCCATGAATGAGTGGAACTCATTCCCTAAGCACATCAAGCAAACAGCAAAAGAACATTCAAACTAATAGTTAAGCAACATCTTTTGAATAAGTATGAAAAATTATAAAATATATCATAAATATGATTTAAATAGCTGACATAGATTGTTTAATGTGCTGGCTCTGGCTCTGCATATGGGTCCCACATGCAATGCCGGCTGGGTTTCTATTCAAAACCAGCCTGCAGACCTTCATCTTTACTCTGGCTGATAACCGCACTGGGAGAGGCTCCAGCTTCCTCTGACCCTGAAGTAGGAATGAGCCGTATAGAAAGTGAATGATTCAATAATGAATTTAGTTATTTTATCATTTATTCACATTTTTGTGTGATCTATTTTGATTCCATGCATTTTTTATGTCTACCTTGAGGTAAATGCATGTACTATTATTCTAATCCTTGTTGGATTTTAATGTATATTTATTCTAACCTCCACCAAGGAGGTAAACGGACTGTACTTATAGAGCACTTTTCTAGTCGTACTGACATCTCAAAGTGACTGGGTCGCATTCACCCAGTCACACACACATTCATACCCTGATAGAATAGATGGAGGCAACGTGGGGTTCAGTGTCTTGCCCAAGGACACTTCAGCATGTAGTCTGGTGAAGCCTGGAATTGATCCCCCAACCCTCCGGGTGAGAGACGACTACTCTTCCAACCGCAGCTACAGCCGCCCTGGGTGATGTAATTGCCAGCATTTGTCTGTTACTTAGCAAAATAACTAAAAAAAATTTGAACAAATTTGGATTAAATTTTCAGGGAATGTTGATAATGTACAAGAAGGAACTGATTAAATTTTGGTGTCGATCCGGATCTCCACCTGGATCCAGGAATTCTTTGAAGGACTCTGGCTTTTGGTGGGGGGCTGCTTGGTGGGGTCTGCACTCTCAGAGTGCTTTTCTAGCATCTGTGTTATTTCACTCCTTCATTGAATAGTATGTTGCATTTTTTCTGATTTGCTCCCAGAATCTCCTCTAGAAATCTAGAAAACGTGCAGATCTTGTCATGTTTTTCCTCATGCAGATTTCTGGGATCTTTTTTCCAGACTGTGATGGTGTTTTATCATGATTTTGTGCTGCCTCCAGTTTCACATGAACTGTGCTGTATGGATAAAGTTTGACTGATTGATTTAAAGGGATATAACACTCACAGAATGATGTGCTTTCATTTTCTACACATCCTCATGCTGAGCAAGACTCTGGAGCACTTCTTAAATATCTCAAATGCAGCCGGAGATCCGACAGGTTTTCTTTATCCCCCAACTTTCATATAATGGAGTTCACCGGCGACTGAAACAAAAAGGTCCATAAAAGTCCACAAAAACTTGGCAATATTCCTCCATACTGCTCGTCCAATGTAATCCAAGTGTCCTGATTGGGTAGCGTCCATAATTTACTTGAAACGACATCATTTAGTATATTTTTACAGCCTAAATAGTAAAACATTGCTCTTCCTATTTGGGCATTCGTGCAAGTTCACAACACAATGGAAGCCCAAATAGGCAGATGAGATTACGCATTCTTTCTATGTTTTAAATCAATACCCAACCCCTCTTGTGTTTGTCCCGGTTTTTCCGCAGCTCGTTTGCTCTTAGCGCAATGTAAACAGCGAATTTCTTCTTCTACAGTTGCATTATTGGCAGACTAGCCGCTGAACCCTGCGACTTCCGCAGTGTTGTAAACTAGCACGAACGTGCAAATAGGACGTGCAATGTTCTACGGTTTAGGCTATAAAAATATACTAAATGATGTCGTTTGGAGAAAAATTATGGACGCTACCCGCTCAAGATACTTGGATTACATTGGACGAGCAGTATGGAGGATTACTGACAAGTTTTTGTGGACTTTTATGGACCTTTTTGGTTCAGGCACCGGTGACCCCCCCATCTTCAGCTGCATTTGAGATATTAAAAAAGTGCTCCTGAGTCTTGCTCAGCATGAGGGTGAGTAGAAAATGAAGGCGCATCATTCTGTGGGTGTTGTATCTCTTTAAGGTTTGAAACTGTCGTGTGATCCTTTAATCAGCTGCTGTTCAGCTAACCGATCCCTCTGCAGGGAAACGTCCTGGCTCCATCACACCAGACTACTGTGGGACTTATTTCCTCTTCCCCAGGATAATTTTCTCATGTTGCCGTTTGGATGATGCCTTCACTGACTGCTGGAGCGAAGTAAGAATTCAGTCTTCCTGGCTGTTTCAGAGGAGGATGATGTCTGATTTCAGGGGCCATGCAGGCAGGGGAAGGGGAACCAAAGGAACTGCAGGGACAGATTATTTAAATTAAAACACACAGAAATCACAGTTATCAACATTTTTCAGATGTTTTGATGTTTTCAGACTGCGTTCGATTTTGTAAAGTGAAAGAAAATCCTTATGGGGATATAAAATGTTAATGTAGGATTAGCGGTAGTTAAAATAAGCTGACTTTTAGGTTGTTCACTTTGTGAGGACTCTAATCCCCAATCACTCCCTGTACATATACTCAGTCATTCCATTAATAACCAGGCTGTATGTTTCTAGTGCTTCCCTCCCTCTGCACTGTGTGCATTTGCATTTTTTTTGACCGGCATTAATTTACTATATTCCAGGCCAAATGTACAGTTTGTGGACTTGATGTCATGCTTCAGATTTGTGGGATGTGGGAAATGAGAGACAAATAGAATAAGAGAAAGAGAGAGGGAGGGAGGGAGGGAGCAGTGATTCACCGACATCTCTGCAGAGGAAAGATCAACTCAATCCTTTTTTTTTCTCTGCAGGAAAACAAACTTCACACACGCTGGAATCGTTACTGTGTGTCTGCGCAAAGAACAAACACAAATAGAAAAAGCTTATTTAATAAGAGGCGCAACCAGCTCTACACGCATCCTGCGTTCACGCACACGCACACAAGACAATACACGCACGTGTCCAGGTTACTGAGGAGCAAAATGAATAAAAGAAATGTGTGTGTGATTGGCTGAAGGCGTGGCGAAGCACAAACACTCGAACCCAGAAATTACGATGAATTCTGCAACAGAAAAAAAAAAAAAAAAACAGAGTCGATGGTGGAAGATTGGAAGTGTTCAGACTGGATGTGTGTTTTACTGCAAACATGAGGTCTGGTGACATGTTGTTGTCCTCCGTCAGACACAGAAAAGAACATTTTCTCCTTTTACTGTAATTTACTCAGGCATGGTAGCAGAAATGACATTCTGGTCCCTCCCGGTCCCGGACATCAAGAGCATGACGATGAGCCTGATTATTGTGGAGATGTTCTTCATTTACTCTTTTTATACAGAAAATATAAACCAAAAATATAAACTACAAAATATGTCAAAAAAGTTAGAATATTTCTGTTCATTCATTTGAACCAATAATAATTCAGTTTATTTTTAAAAATCAGAAATGTCTTTCTGTTTTTTATTTTCATTGCGTTTCCCTTCAGTCACTCTGATCTCCTTTTATTTTCATGTTATTTGACTTTTAAAGGATTTAGTTTACATAAAGAAAGAAAATAAGTAGGGGTGTGGCTCAATTTTAAAAAAAATCTAATTAAGTAGGAGCTTGTAATCAATTAATCTCAATTAATCGAATAATAAAAATTGCCCCCCAAAGTTATATTGTCTTTATTTGAATAGATTTTCTATGACAACTGAATCAAATAATAGACACAAACATTACAATTGTATACTCAAGCTCTATTATTGTCTGACCAAATGCATTTAATTGTATTTCAACTTTTTAAGAAAGTAGAAAAAGATATAAAAATGATCCCTGGCCAAAACTGAACAGACATGAAGTTAAAAATACCATTTTAAATAGTTTAACTATTAAACTGGTTTAGGGTGAGAATTTGTAAACTTGGAGGGAGGAAATGACTTAAATTAAGTAAATTATTTTTGTGTAATTTGGGCTTTAACCAGCGCTCAGGCAGTTACTTTGTGAAAGTCTATGAGCCAAAAGATTTGTCTAAAAAGTCTTTGTTGAACAAAGACCTACATGATCAACACTAGCCACACATTATGAAACCAAGAATGCCGGTAACCCACCAAAACTTCATGCCTCATGCAAAATATGTTTAATTTAACATATTTTGTACAATTAGCTTCTGTGTTCAAAATCCCAGATTTAAAGGGCAAGTTAATCTTTTATCAACCTGGACCTATTTTCTAGCATGAAATACATTCATTTACTCGCCCAGACAGTTTTGGTGAAACTTGAATTCCTTCAGGAGATACAGTATTTAGATCCACTCCAGATCAGCGTTTGTCCAATATAATGTAAGTGATGGGGCAACCTCGCGCAGCCTCTAAATAAGGCATTATCTGCCACAAACGCCTTCATTTTACCATTGTTTTGTTACGAAACATTAGTCGGACCCCCCTGTGAGTTCAAAGTGGCTTTGAGTTTCTTATTTGTGGTGATCCGTCCTTATTTTTAGACATTTTTACTGTGGCGGCTTTAATAACGTCACTGTTATGCGACACCATAGCAAGTAAATATTGCCCGCATCATTTACTTTATATTCAATCAATCAATCTTTATTTATGAAGCGCTTTTCCAGCAAGTTGTGCGACTCAAAGTGCTTTACAGTTTAAAAATATTTCCGCCCACTGCCCATAAAAAACCCCAAAATATTACAGCATATATACAAACAACAGCAACAAAAAAATTCCCCAACTCAATTACATTGATATACCTGAGGATGAGTATAGATGAAAAAAGTGCGGGAACCCCATCAGAGGAGCCGTCTGCACCGGGGCGGCATAGCAACCATAACCGCAGTGGCCCAGGTGTCCAGGGGAGGGGTGGATGGAACACCAACCCCCACCAAGGCACCATTGGACCATATTGGACATACGCTGATCTCCAGTGGATCTAAATATCTCCTGAAGGAATTCAAGTTACACCAAAACTGTCCGGGTGAGGAAATGAATGTATTTCATGATAGAAAATAGGTCCAGGTTGAAAAAACTGAAGTTCCCCTTTAAAGCCAGAGTTGATAATCCTGCTCAGAAACACGTTTTGTCCCACTGGGTGAAATGGTCCTTCCATCCTGACAGTATCAATGCATCATGTCATAACAAAGAAGGAAAAACTTCAGACCTCTGTGAGAGCTGCAGTTCTGGGAAAACTCTGATCAACCCCTGTCATTCGCACCGAAAGGCAGGAATTGGTCATTCGCAACTTATAGAAAGAATAAATCAATGCCTTGTCTCGTCTGTCCCTCCCCTCTCCTTGTCCCCCACCTGGTCCCCACGTGACCCCCCTGGGGCCGCTTACTGTAAACTAGGGATGTAAAGATATGAAAATTTCCTATCACGGTTATTGTGACCAAAATGATCACAGTTATTATAATCACGGTATTATTGAAATAACTCACCAGCATCTCTAATAATATCCAAAACATGTCAAGATGTCAACTTAAGCGGAAAAATGTCCACGTGGGCGCATTTGTTGCTTTCCACCATGTTTTCATAAATTAAATAATGCAAACTGGGCAAACTGGGTCTGCTGCTGTTTTTCCAGGCAGTAAGCAACATCATAGTGAGTTTTTCAAAGTGCAGTCACAGTTTTAACGATATTTAAAGTTTGAAACGGTATTACTAATCGTTGGGAATTGTATCACGGTTAATCATTTTATCTGTAATCGTTACATCCCTACTGTAAACAAATATAGCTAACGGACTGCTAACTGCTGCTGCGCCAAAAAAACAAAACAAAACAACAGATAAGGATTAAATCTCGGAGGCGTTGATGTTTGCAGTGTGGACTTTTTACACCGCAGAGGGAGTTGGAGGTAAGTGGATTCATGCTTTTAAAAACGTGGTTTGTCAGCTGTTTACTTTCAAGCTAACAAGCTATCCACTCTGCTTTTATCATTAACCTGCTTGTAAAACATCGGCACACACGTCCCTGTGCTGTGTGAAGGCGTTGTTTCGGGTGGTGCGTTTTTTTAAATGCAGCTTGCTCGAACCGTTTTTCCAACAATGCCAACCCTAGCTTTAAGCTTTTCTTGCCGAGATATTGCAATTGGGGAAAGAAAGCTGCTTCAAAACCACTTTTCCTTCTTATTTTAGACACGAGCTACCCCCTACAGTTTGTGCTTTAAAAAAAAAAAAAAAAAATATATATATATATATATATATATATATATATATATATATATATATACATATGTATATCAGAGGGGTCTGAAAAATTGCAAAATATAGCAACAAAAGTTGTGAAGTTTTACTGTGTTCGTCAGCTTTACTGGTTGTACCAGAAAATCGACCCTAACAAATGTTCCGCTTTTATTCCAATGCAAACTACAATTAAATCTGTTAATTAATTTAATATGTTTTGATAAATGAATTGTAATTAACATGTTAAAGCCCCACCCTAAAAATGAGTAAATGAGAAAAGTTCACACAATTGGAAATAAGCAGAAGCATCACCAGAAAAGATGCTGCCTAAAACAAACCAGACTGCACTCACTCATTCTCTCCTTTTCCATTTTTTAGAAATCACTCAGAGAATTCATTCGTTTTCATTTTCACATGAAGGAGCATCCACAGCCTCTGACTGGTTCCTGTTCCCAGAGCTCCCAGTCAGGAAGGTCGCTCTGCAGCAACACTTTCTATCATTTTCAGACCTTCCTCCTCTTTTCTTCTTGTCTCATTCATTCTTTTTATCCGGTAATGTTTCAGAGATCTTTCATTGTTTTTATTGGATTAAAAATAGGATTAAGACGCTACTGATGATGATGGTAATGATGCTGCTGAAGATGATGTGTAAAGGTGTGGTAAACCAGGAAGAGTGAAACAACCTGAACCTGGACTCAGTCTGAAACCAGATGTCATCTCATCTGAATCTGTCTCCGTTGATGAGGTCGAAGGGGGAAGATGATGTTCACTGGCAGCGATCTCTGCAACTAACACACACACACACACACATGCACGACATGAATGCAGCAGAAACGCTGGAATAAGAGAAAATTGGGGGGCGTCTCAGTGCAGGATGATGCATGCCATCACACTGGGTGGAAGACTATATGTCAGCATGTCACGGCTGCAGAATGGAGGGAGAAAAAAATAGGTCGAGCTCTCTGATTGGATGACAAATCTCTCCCTAATGTCACACAGCGAGTTTGTGCAGGCAGCTCCTCTCCTCTCCGAGGTAAATTTGGGTTTCTTGCCTTCCCGGCGGACGTTGGGGGAGTTCGGATGGGTGTGGAAAGGATGCTCTACATCTTTTCTACATTTCCGCAGCCAATCAAACGTCTCACTGGGAGGAAAGGGGAAAAAAAGAATGGTTCCAATTAGCCGACTAACCAGCTAATTATTTCATTATGTGCTGGAGAGCAGGAAGGAGGATGACGACGTGTTTCCTTTCATCCTCTGCGCTCCAACCTGGAAGTATTACATCCTACCTGCACACATCTCTCTGCTGTGGGTTCCAGTCATGCTCTGCAGGACTTAAACTCTTTTCTTCCCCTTCTTCAGTTAAACCTCCAACACAATCACACAGCAGCCTGCACATCTGAGAGCAGCTCTTCCTCGCAGCACCTTCTTACAGCAGGGAGGAGGAGCAGGCGAAACGCTAACAAGAAGCTAATTGAAAACAATTAAAGGAGAGATGGGGGAGTTGAGGTTTGTGCAAATGATGGAGTACTTAAGTCAGGAGGAGGATGGGGGGTGGGTGCGTAGCAATGACCAGCTTCGTATCAAAGAACAGGAGTGGTTCTGTGTGTATTCCTTTATCCTCAGCCAATTATCACGTCTGCTGGGGAGGGAAACAGCAGGGAGGCGATGCAACATGAACAAAAGACAGAAATTCCACTCCACGTCCAACCAGGACGACCAAAACCAGATCTCCCAAACATGACGATGAAATCATTCAGTCACAGACGTCCAGTTAAACATCTGACTCCTCGTTCGCAGGAAGTTAGGTCCTGCTGTTTGGTCAGACGGTGCAACAATATTTGGGAAAGAAACAACTAGGGGTCTGCTTCAGTGCTGGGGGGCTCACTGGCCCCTACTGAAACTGGTTTCAAGTTCTGTTACGATGAAACTAAAGGCTGCAGGACACCGTCTTCCTGATCCGTTTCCGTTTCTGACTAAATCGTTTTATTTTCTGGTCCCAACGTTTCCCTGATCAGAGCAAATGACGTTATATTTCACAATATCTCCCAGATAAGTCATTAACTCTCAGCAACACCACAGCTGTCTCTGTTAGCATTAGCTAGCATGAAAACGTAGTGCAGTGCATTATTTTCGGGAGCAGAGATACGTGAAATAAAGTGTCAGATTATTGAGTGTTCACCATAATTTACCGTGTTTTTGTTGTTGGGGATTAAATCCAGTGTTTTCTCCACTGTGGCAGCAAGTTATTCCTCCTCTGCTCTGTGTGTCCGACATTCCTCCCGATATGAACACACTGATACACAGTGGACAGAGCATTGTCCAGTTTTGTCACAGACGGCAGAAATCTTCATGAAATAAGTGTCCGCGATCTTCTTATTCACTTATTACCACATTAAAATTTTCCTCTGATGTTCCAACAAGCAGGGATGAGACAGTCTTTCCAGATTTCCTCCATATTGTTCAGAAAAAAGTCCGATTCCCAGCTGTTCTAATTACACATGCAGAAGCGCCACCGTTGCAATGGCGGACGGTCTACTGGCGGCCATTGGCCGGATCAGTCTATAGCAGATGCCCTTCGCCCTGTGGGCCAGGCAAGTGCCCTTATCAAAGTAGTAACCACCCAGGAAATGCATTAATTAATCTTGTGTGTTGTTTTTCCCCTCAGCCTCAGTTGCCAAGTGTTGTCTGAGTTGTTGTTGCCTCATGCAGCGCCAAACGGTCGGGCCTAAAGTAGCTGACTGTCCATCTGCTTAACATCAAAACATCGTCACTAAATGATGTTTTCAGGGCACATGTCCGCTAAAAGATGGGCTCCAGTTCAGTCTTGTAAGTTAAAGGATAACTGTCTTTTTTTGTCAACCTGGACCTTATTTCTTGGAGTTTATAAGTGAATTTACTCACTGGTAAAATTTCTGTATCACTTTGACTGCTTCAGAAGATATTGCGTTGCGTTGCCCAGCGACGTGCATCCATATAATGGGAGAGACAGGGCAGCCTCTCTATAAGGCATTATCTGCAGCAAAGCTCCTTCATTTCACCAATACCTTAAGTGGAATGAACAAACTAACGAGTACTATTGTCCCATGAGTCCAGATTTAGCTCCTTGTTAGTTATTGGGAGGTTTTTCTGTACTCTACAGGATGATGTGTACATCCGCAGTACAGCTGAGAAGAGGAGCTCGCTACCTAAACACTGAAAAACTGCAATCCGCGAAACTCTGGACTTAGCGTTATTAGCTAAATATATTACAGTGGACCAACAACAAGTTATTCTTATGTAACAACACTTGCAGCAATCTTGTATTTACCGTAATTACCTAAAATATGTGCTTCCTATTTTAATCTCACAGCTGGCAGCTGGTATGTGCACAAGGTGCCCTTATTTTTCCCCGAGCAGCTGCCCCCAAACTGCCTGTGCACACCACTGGCCATAGCTGAGACAGGTCATGGTTAATAAATAAACCTTAGAACTGCAATGGGAAGTCTTTCTGTTACTGAAATATGAACATTAAGATCTGTAAAGCCAAAAGAAAGAAAGAAAGAAAGAAAGAAAGCATCCAGATGAGTCTGACATTGAGTTTTTTTTTTCTTTTGTTTTTATTCAGTTCATTCTGGGAGGACTGGCCTCGCTGGGTCAAACCATCACTTCTGCCTTTCATCCCATAAAGTCTTTTAGTTTCTGTTAATTCTGCTGATTTAAGATGTGAGACCCAACGACTCCGACTTTAACGTGAAAAAGAAAACAGAAGTGTGTAAATAATTAAAAGTTTTTGATTTGACTGGATGGAGAAAAAAATGGGTCAATGTCTCTGTTCTGTTTCCTGCTAATTCCTTTTTGACTTCTGTACAAGAACAACACTGACACATGAACCGAGTCAACACAAAGCCAAAAGGTTAAATAATAATGAACATCTCCACATTCTGCACTCATGAAAGGAAGTAATTACGTTTTTATTAATTTCTGAATTATCTTTTGGGACCTTTGATCCACTCCGCTCTGCTAAAAACATGCAATCTTCTCTCCATCTCCGTGAAAAGGGCAAGAGCCTCTCATTTCTATGGTGAACACATGTTCCTCTTCACATGACTGTAAACATCTTTTATTACGCCACAAGGTCGCAAAAGCTGTCAGGAAAAAGTGAGACTGAATGAATGAATGAGAGGAGAATTAAATGAGAAGTGAATGGCAGGCAGCATTGTGATGCAGCTTGAAGAGCTGGATCACGTTTCCCTGCTTTATGAACCTCTCTTAGAAATCATTTCAAGCAAAGGAACGCATTTCTGAGCCAAAAATTCAAAGGATCTAAACTGTTGAGCTGAGGGAGGAAAAAGGTTATTAGGACTCAGACTGCTTCATATCTGGCCTTGAACATGGACATGGGATTCTTCTCCTCATAGTATATTTACCATAGTATATCCTTGTCCCTAAAACTGCTGCAGCCATAAGGTCAGAACTACTGATGTTCGATGCATTTTTTACCAATATCCAACATGCCAATATTGTCCAACTCTTAATTCACAATGGCTTTCTCAATACAGAGTATGCTACGAACATACTTATGTACTTGCTAGTATGGACTTGTCGGAAGTACAGACTTCCAAGGACGGAATGACGCAAGTACGCTCATTGCACATTTGGAACAGAAACATACTTGATTACGTCAAAGACGTCGCTGAAGTTATGTCATGACGGTTATCTAATAATAAAATAATAAAAAGTAAAAGCCCTGCTGGAATGTTGCAGTTAAATCCAGCTAATCTGCACGGCCGTCTTACTGTTAGCTACTGCTAGCTACCGTTAGCCGTTCAGCCCCTGTTTGTGAAACCGCAAGTCACTTTTAATAACGGTTTAAACTTCATCAAACCACCAAGAAGTTGAAGTAAAACAACTCTGATGTAGAAAAGTTATATAAAACCAACGTTGTGTAAAATAATAAGTCATTTCAGCACTTACAGCTATTACTTTTCTCCACCACCATTGTTACGCCACAATGCCTTATGGGATATAAGGCTAAGGGTGCCTGAATTCCACAAAAGTCACCTCCAATGCAGACTTGTAAAAGTGGGCAGAGCAAGTTCACGTCTGAGAATGTGGAGCGTTCTTGTCTTGATGCTTTCTTCGAATTCAACAAAAGTGCACAAGAACGCAAGTACGCAAAAGTATGCTTATTGAGAAATAGGCCGATATCTGATATCAACTGATACCGATCTATGCAGACAGCTGTGAGGTTGTATCTCCCATATTTTGAGAGATACAGCTATATTTTGCCCCAAGAGCAAAGCAAAAATAGCCTTCAGCCAGAAGGGTTCGTTTTGGCCATCTGGCCGGAACTGCGTTCCTAGAACTTCTCTGTCCGAATGCACCTAATACTCAGGTAGGCTGTAGTGCTAAGGGGCCCAAAGTGGGCCAAGAAAATCCCCCCCACACCATTACACCAGCAGCAGCCTGAAGCCTTGATCCAAGGCAGGATGGATCCATGCTTTCATGATGTTTCCAGCAGATTCTGAGCCACATCTGAATGTGGAGCTGAAATCGAAATTCAGACCAGCAACGTTTCTGCACCTTCTATTGTCCAACGTTGGTGAGTCTGTGTGAATTGAAGCCTCAGTTTCCTGTTCTTAGCTGGCAGGAGTGGCCCCTGGTGTGGTCTTCTGCTGCTGTAGTCCTTCTGCTTCAAGGTTGATGTGTGTTCAGAGATAATATCCTGCATACCTTGGTTGGAACCAGTGCTAATCTGACTTCTATTGTCTTTCTTCCTCATTTTGATGCTCAGTTTGAACTTCAGAAAGTCGTCTCCACCATGACTAGATGAGTAGATGCTGCTGTGTGATTGGTTGATCAGATATTCATGTTATTAAGAAGTTGATCAGGTGGAGCTGATGAAGAGGATGGTGAGTGTATTGATCATTTATGAAGCTGACTGACTGTGTGAACAGCAGCCTCTGCAGCCAGCGAGCAGCCTCAAGCAACTTTTCCAGCTTAATGACAGAAAATAATTACAGCTTTTGTAATTAGCTGTAATGGATGAAGATTAGCAGAGAGGAGATAATTGTGTCCGTGGAGCAGTGCGGTCCATCGAACAGCTGATCTGTGAGCAGGGATCTTCCTTCCTGCTCTTTGTTTAACGCCACTTTTCTTCCTCAGATGCTCACTGCTGCCTGCTGGCACAATCTCTCCTTTTTCTCCAAGTCTGGGAAATCTCCCTCCATAAATTATCAGCAGAAGAGATGCAGCATCTCTTCATGTGACTCAACATTCTTCCCAGCATATAGCTGGATTTTTGCTTAGTTGGGGGGGGGGGGGGGGGGGGCACACCATTGGCATTGTTGTCAGAAAGAGTGCAGAACACCATCTGATGACACGTCTCTGATCACTGCTTCAATGCATTGTTTAATGAAGGCAAGCATGTTGTGTTCAGGGTCTCGGTGGTGGGCTGAGGTAAACAGCTGTGTCATGCTTACAGGTGGGGCTGGAGAGGGTGGGGGGTATGACGAGGAAAGATGAAAAATGTGCAAAGTGTGGGATAACTTAACCCCTTCATGTCTGGTGTTGCAAACTACTTCTGGTTATGTGTTTTTAACTAAATGGATTCGATTCATTTTATTTATTTATTTATTTTTATTCACTCATTTTTGTGTTTATTACTTGATTCTTATGAATTTATTCAAAATCTTATTATATTTTATTTTATCCCAGTCTTTTTGTTTGTTTGTTTTATTTTACTGTGTTCTAATATCATTGTAAATAAATACAGTTGTTATGGGGTTGAACACTAACCAGAGTGTCAAACTGAATTACCTTCCCACCTTAAGGCGACTTGAACGTTGCAGCATCTTTCCACATGCTTCATGTCAGCATCTCAGCTGTGCTGGAAGTTAATTACAAACACATCAGCTGAAGCTTGCGGTTCATAAACCAAAAAAAAAACAAAAAACACGTTACATATATAACATTGGAAAAATTAAGGATAAATAGTGTTGAAGTGTTGTTTCTTATTTAATAAGAGGAGGATTTACTGGGACTTCCATCGGTGGAATCAGAGACAGCAGAAGAACTAAACTGGAGCTCAGAATCAGTACATCCTGTAAAACAACTTCTGTGGGTTTACAAACAGATTTAAAAATCTGGGTGAAGAAGTGACTTTAAGTCTTGAAATCACCAACTGGTTTCCATAGAGACCTGGAGAAGACTGCTGAAGGTTGTCATCTTTTTGCAGATGGGATGATGACGACTCCAGGGCCGGAAAAGCCCATCTTGGGGCCTGGCAGTCTCACACCAGGGCCTGGCGAGCCCATCAAAGGGTTCAGTGGGCTCATCCAGGGGCCTGGTGACCCCACCACAGGTCCTGGTGGGCTCATCCCGGGGCCTGGTGACCCCATCTCAGGGCCTGGTGGATTCATCCTGGGGCCCAGTGGGCTAATCCAAGGGCCCAACAAGCCCGTCCTGGAGCCTGGCAGTCTCAAACCGTCGCCTGGCAAACCCATCACAGGGCCCGATGGGCTCATCCCGGGGCCTGGTGGGCTTGTCCTGGGGCCCAGTGGATTCATTACGGAGCCCAGTGGGTTCACCCTGGGGCCTGGTGACCCCATCTCAGGGCCTGGTGGATTCATCCCGGGGCCCAGTAGATTCATTACGGAGCCCAGTGGGTTCACCCTGGGGCCTGGTGACCCCATCTCAGAGCCTGGTGGATTCATCCCGGGGCCCAGTGGGCTCATCCAGGGGCCCAGTGGGTTCATTCCAGAGCCCAATGAGTTCATCCTGGGGCCCGGTGACCCCATCTTAGGGCCCTGTGGGTTCATCCTGGAGCCCAGTCGGTTCATCCTGGGGCCTGGTGACCCCATCTCAGGGCCTGGCGGATTCTTCCCAAGGCCCAGCAGGCTCATCTGACGAGCCTATACCAGGGCCCGGCAAGCTCATCCAGGGGCCCAGTGGGATCATTCCGGTATCTAGAGGCTCTGTGTGGGGTGTGCTCGCTGCGTAGCAAAGTTTCAGCTCTGTGGGGAAATTTTGTCAGAGCGGCACACAAGTCGGACGTCACATGCTCCATGTCCATGTCAGCGTCAAAGCTCTGAGAAACTGAGCTCTTTGTCTGCTTTATTATCTCCTTATGCAGAGTCCAATCTTCCACTTAGGCTCACTTTCAAGTTCTGTGCAGTGGGACGCAGAGATTTCATGATCTAAATGACTTTTTATTCCAAGAGAGAAAAACATAATGCTTCTATTGTTTAAAAGAAAAACACCAAACATCCGGATGGGAACAAACACGGGTGACATCTAATCTTGTTATCGGAGCTGGAGTCAGCCGTGTGCGCTGCAGCATCATTACATCCCATCAGCAGCTCAGAGACGACCACAGCAGCTAACAGGATCTGGATCGCTGGGATTCGGGTCATCCCATTTCACAACCAGGGATCTGAACCATGTCTCTGCCCCCAAACACCAGAACTGAGCTGGAAACAGCAGAAAACCCTCCAGATTTACAGCCTGGAACTGGAAAATATTCACTTTTAATGAGATTTAATGATTGACTGATAATAAAAACTGATTCGATGGCGTCAGCTCCTCTTGGACTGCAGTCTGTCCAACATGTCTCTCGCCTCTCGGTTAAAAACTCATCAAATCTGTCCTCAGGGATCTGGAGGTGGCTGGGACACAACCATCCACGACTTTTCGTCACATAACAGACTTTTTATCCCCAGCATTCTGCTCACAAGCTGTTGACTCTGAAAATGATGCCTGACATTTTTGTTTTGAAAGTGGATGTCACTTCCAAATAACTAATGAAATATCTGGAACTGCAACCAGGAAATGGATTTTCATCGCATAACCCAGTTCCAGCATCTTTATCTTCCCAACACACTAAACACTTCTGTCCCCAGGAAAACAAAACCTCCCACTAAATCAGATCTGGTCTGGTCAGACCGAACCAAATGAGCTGCTTTCTGCCTCCATCACTCACTGAAACACTGAGGAAGAAAACTGGTCCTGAGCAGACCTCCAGCCCTGAACTCAGTTTCAGCTCGGACTTTTTTTCTCAGTCAGCAGATTTCAGCGATATCAGATGTTTAATCTCAAGATCACTTTCAAAGGTCACTCGTAATTTCTAATGTTAGATTCTGTGTATCTCGCAGCATGCCCTGATCCAAGGGGCGGGTTAGGGTGAGGGTTAGGGATCTACTCCACCAAACACAGCCTTTCACTTCCCCCACCCAGGGCACAGCCGGGTGGAGTTTGTTTTTCTAAAAGCCTTTAATGCCTCGATTAAAGCCGGGGGCGACGTTCGAGGTTCTTCACTAAGCAGCGAGCAGAGGGGACAGATGTGGAACATCAGCCGCCTGGAGCAGCTGCCATCATCTCTAATCTCCACTACATGGATCTTATTCCAGCTGTCCCAAAAATTCCAAAGAATTTCAAAAGCACTTTGGATGCATTCAGCTCTGTTGAGGATGCACTAAAAACTGGACACACACAGACATGAGTAGGCCTGACTGCAGACTCGTGTCCAGAGCTCCACATGAACACCCACCAACCCTCGAAATGCAGGTTAAAATTCATTTTAGTGGTTTTCAACAACTTTTGTCTCAAGTACCATCCATCCGTCCGTCCATCCATCTGTCCGTCCATCCATCCATCCATTGACCCATTGACTCATTCATCCGTCCGTCCGTCCGTCCATCCATCCATCCATCCATCCATTGATTCATTCATCCACCCGTCTGTCCGTCCGTCCGCCCCTCCATCCATCCATCCATCCATCCATCCATCCATCCATCCATCCATCCATCCATCCATCCATCCATTCAGCCATCCATCCATGGAGAATATTCACATTGAAAGAGGAGGTGAAAGTTATTGACAGCTAACATGCAGTAATGTTTAGATATAATGGTATTCCGGTACTAGATACTACTGTAACTTTACTATTGCTCACATAGTGCAAAAACTGAACTGACCCAGAATACTCAGAGAGGATTTGTTTGTATTTATTGATTTTACTTTGATCCATCTTTGTTTCCTGTTAAAAACATTTCCATAATGCTATCCTGAGAATATTTCTATTTCAGGAAAGTTGTAAAAACAATCTGAAGCTCAAGTTCGATCATTTGCAATGTGCTCAGACATGAAGTTGCTTTGTTCCTTATTGGAAAGCACCGTTTGGTTGTTATTTGGCATTTTAATGAAAACAAGCCCCATTAAAATCAATTTAAAGAAACACATAATAAATGAGTTCTGTTTCATTTATTATCTGGATTGTTTTCTTTTAATAAACCAAACTGGTACCTTCAGGAATCTTCCACAAAAATCTGCTGCTGATAAAATCAGTTTATTCAGATATCTGTAACTAACAATGCATCATCCCAGATCTTTATCATCACCAGTTAAATCAATAATTGTACTCTGACCTCTTTGCCTGAACAGAAATCTGACTGCAGCACAGTTCTGAACATCTGGTTTAATTTAGTCCTGATCCTGGACATCATCAGGTCTTCGTTTCAGCCTCATTTTCAAAAGCAATGTGAGAACAAACACCAGGTTATTCCAGCCACACGCTGCCATTGTTCAGCATGAACGCCTCCGAGTTCAGGGTTACTGAGACCACCAGCGGACCACCGGGACGCCTTCCTGCCTCTGTTTCCACACACTAACCCGTCTGTCTTCCAACTGTTAGTTTTACTTCCATAAATAAACAAATTAACAGAAAAATCGGCTCTGGCTTTTTTTTTAGCCTACTGACGTTCGGGGTAAACTTCTCTAACGGTCCTCGTCTCCATCCTCCGGACCAGAGGAAACTCCTCATGAGGTTTAAAGGTCGGAAAAGACAAAAGAGACAAAGAGGCTGCGCACACACACACACACACACCCACACACACACACACTTAACACAGCCTTACGTTTTACTGCTGCTTCCTGAGCAAAGGCCTTTTCACGCCAAGTGTGTTTTTCCACGGCGTTGCTACATGATGCAGAAAAAGAACTGTGTGCGTGTGTGTGTGTGTGCGTGTCATATTCACACACCAACTGAAACTTTTATCTGTCATCAAAGTTTCCTCGACAGGTTTGATCTTCTGGGTTTTTCCACATCAGTCAGGTGTGTTTTGAGGTTTTGTGTGTGACCCCTCAGGGCCACCGTACACACAAACTTCAGTGAGAATATTTTTAGATCCCTGGAGGGAAGTTTTATCATCATCTGTTTCCAGGACTAAACCCTTTGTAGGAGACTATAGAGCCGGGGTGCCCAAGTCCAGTCCTCCAGAGCTACAATCCTGCACATTTTGGTTACACCCCTTCTCCAACACACCTGAATCAAACGATTGGCTCGTTAACAGCCTCTGCAGAACTGAATGACATGTGCATGAGGGAATTAGTCCTTTGATTCAGGTGTGTTGGGAGGGTATGTTCTAAAAATTGTAGGATAGTAGCTTGAGCAAACCTGCTGTAGAGGATACGGATCCTGGATCCCAGAGCTGTTCCTGAAGTCCCAGATCTGGGATCCTGGAGGTTCTTTCAGTCCCAGCAGGACTTCAGAAAGGACCTGAAAGACACTTTTCTAAAAGAAGAAAAAAAAATTGTTCCCTTTTATTCTAATTTAGTTTTTTTCTTTCTTTCTTTCGTTCTCTTTCTTTCTTTCTTTCTTTCTTTCTTTCTTTCTTTCTTTCTTTCTTTCTTTCTTTCTTTCTTTCTTTCTTTCTTTCTTTCTTTCTTTCTTTCTTTCTTTCTTTTAAACCTGATGGAAAGATTCTCTTTCCTTCTCTTTTTCTTCTTTATGTCCAGTTTTCTCAGACTCATCCTGTCTTTCGTTGCCATCCTGCTTCGTCTCCCTGCTGAGCTCTGTCAGCTATTTTATACAATATCAAAAACTTGCTGGCACCATGATAACTGTTCACATTTAATTATTATAATTATCAGTCCATTAAACAGTGTAGCTGTTAATATATAATTAAATGAATGAAAAAAATGTTATAAATAACTAAAATTTTTCTTTGAAGAAATAATGTAAAACAGTTTTTTTTCACATTTTCATTTACATATAAATCATAATCAAAGAATCGAGTCAGTGAAAGAAAATGTTCCTTCAGATAAAGAGAATGAGGTTAATAATAACAAAAAAGGAATAAAAGCAGTGAATGTGAATGAAGCTGAGAGTTCAGCTTTTGGAAGATGCTCAGTTAGTTGATTTACAGCCTCCACAGTCGGTTGGACACAACTGCAGTAAAACTACAGCTGAAAATGAAATAATGATTCTCAACATGACTTCATATGTTAGAAAAGGTCTGTATAACTTGGAGGTGATGGAGTGGTGACAGAGCGCCCCCCCCCCCCCCCCCCCCCCCCCCATAAACTCATAGCATCAGCTTTGACAGGGGCCTCACACAGACTCAATCATTGACTAACTGCAGTTATGGATGATTGTGTGTGTATCTCTGTGTGTGCGTGTGCCTGCGTGCATGTGTGTGTAATAAACATGGTGACATCCCTGGTCCAGAGACTAAAAATCCTGTCCTGTTGTTCCAACTAATCACTTAACCAGCTGAATGTAATTACAGCTCCTCCTCCAGGGATGAGCTGTGAAAACACCTGTTCTAAATGTACAGGTTGATCCAAAAACATGGCAGAACTTTCACTCTCTGGCACCTGGACTGTCCGCCTGGTAATAAATAACAGCCTCATCTCTCCCCGGACATACGGCGATAAGAGCCAAACCCAGTGAAGTGATTACCTACAAAAAAAGTTATTTTTCCTTTCAAACACCTCAGTCCGAGTTCGCTCAGTTAGCTGCTACAGAAGCTAACGTTTCACCTCAAACATGTCGGGATGAGTTGGCTCAGTTAGCCGCTATAGAGGCTAACGTTTCCCTTAAAACCGGTGGGATGAGTCGACTCAGTTAGCCACTAGAGGCTAACGTTTCCCTTCAAAGCAGTGGGATGAGTCGACTCAGTTAGCCAATATAGAGGCTAACTTTGCCCTTTAAACCAGTGGGATGAGTCGACTCAGTTAGCCGCTATAGAGGCTAACGTTTCCCTTCAAAGCAGTGGGATGAGTCGACTCAGTTAGCCAATATAGAGGCTAACTTTGCCCTTTAAACCAGTGGGATGAGTCGACTCAGTTAGCCAATATAGAGGCTAACTTTGCCCTTTAAACCAGTGGGATGAGTCGAGTCAGTTAGCCGCTATTGAGGCTAACTTTTCCCTTCAAACCAGTGGGATGAGTCGACTCAGTTAGCCTCTACAGATGCTAACTTTTCCCCTTTAACATGTCGGGATGAGTCAATAATGTAAGCTGCTACAGAGGTTAATTTTTCCACTCAAAGATGTGGGGATAAGTCAGCTCAGAGGCTTATTTTTCCCTTGAAACAAGTCGGGAGGAGTCGGTTCAGTTATTTCAGGAAGTGAAACTGTTGATGATGATCTGTAGTCTGGAGATACTCTGACTTTGTTGGACGTAGACCAAACTACTGGTTACTGAAGATGATGGAGCTAAAGTCGTCACCGGAAGCAGCAGCATCAACAATCTGCTCCAGCATTTCTGCTGCAAATAAGAATGTCTGAAACTAAGATCAGCATCCTCCACATCCTCAGGTAAAACTGAAAAAGCCAGAGGACACTCCCTTGTAGACGTGTTTGTTGGAGGAACTGAGTACAAGGTGAACAAGACAACCAACAGCATTATAATCCACACAGCCAAAGACCTGTTTCTGATACACTCTCAGGAGAAAAATGGATTTAGGATAAAGATCAAGACCCTGCAGACATTAAATGTACAATTCTCATGTAAAAGTCTGCTTTTCTGTTCATCAGTGGAAAATGTGGTTAACACAGTTCTGACAGGAAAATTCCATGAAACTGGAATCATAGTGAAAAAAAAAACCCTGATAGATGGTCGAGGAGGAAGAACGGGACTTCAGGTCTCCTCCGACTGCATGTGAAGGTCTGCAGAGTTTAAGTGAATGTTTATCTGCTGTAATGTTTTTGGCACAGAAAGCTTTCATTGGATAACCCCATAAACAGATTAGACTCCTCAACTGCAGTTTGATATGATTACTCTGAAAAAGCAGTTTGTTACTCAGTAATTACTGAGCTCAGAGCGCACACACACACACACACACACACTCCCTGCAGAACCTTAAATCTTATTTTATAGATTAAGTTTATTATTACTTGCGTGAATTAAAAAACAGCAGCAGCTTTTCTTTTTCTCCGAACAAACAACCTGTTAGAATTCAGACAACAGGGGTGAAGGTGAGCGCTGCTTTTCTCGTTAACGCGTGCTTCAAAACATGAATAAAATAACAATAGTGTCTGCATGATGGAAGATGAAGATGTCACGGTTTCACATCGCAGGTCACTGCTCTGCATGCTGAGGATGTGGGCTGCAGGATTCCAATTAAACCAACAATGGACTTCATAATAACTATTCAGAAATGATCCTTCAACTCTCTGGATGATGTTTACAGAAGTCAAAACAACTAAACTTTTAACGGCATAAACATAAAATATTTCCCTTCTTTATGATTCACAAACGCTGAACTTTGCAAAGTCTGAGTTAAGTAAAAAGATTCATCAAATGAACGACCAAAATAGAAACAGAGTAGTTAGAAGAGAAAGCTGTTTGCTGTAGTCTGTTGGCACAACATCGTGTCGATGGGGGTTGTTCTGGTTTCACGGTTATTACAGGACACAAGCTCACGTGCACAAGAATGACAAATGCTGCATCCCTGACCGTCACTTTACACCCGGAAAGCAGAGCGGAGGAAATGTTCTGCAGCTTCATCTCAGCGGAGCAGCAATCTGAGAGCCATTTACCCGACAGGAAGATGTCCGGATAACGTTACCACCAAAACACAAACAGCAGGCGTTTAAGGCTCACATCAGAAACACTGGAATCTAAAATCAGGCTTGTACTGATGACAGTCATCAGCACTTTTTTCAAATATGTTCATTGTTTTTATTGGCCTGCTGCTTCCTGCTATGATGTGGTGGCTGACTGCCACACGCTTCCACGTGCGCACCGTTTAATAACGTGCATTGTCCCTTTTTAAAACTAAATAAATAGAATAGAGTAAATCAGCCTCAGACAGCAAAATATCACCTCTCTGCTGCAGAAACACACACTGTGGAATCACCACGCGTGTGATATGTGGAATCAAACATGATGATCACGGCGCTACCGAGAGCACATGCAACATTTTCACCGTCAGGTCAGACTGTGCACGTCAGAGAGTGTGTAAGAGCTGAGGAAACACAGTCGCTGGGTTCAGACAGCAGATCAGCCTCAACTCAGAGTTCACACACACACACACACACACACACACACACACACACGCACACTAACATAGTTATCCTAAACCTGTCTTTGCTCCACTGCACACTCAAAAATAGAGGTACCAATTTGTACTTAAAAGGGTACAAAGCTTGTCGCTGGGGGTGTTCCTTTTTGAAAGACATTTCTGTACCTTCGGTCCTGGTCCATTTTTGTACCTTATCAAGCTGTATGAGTTAATAAAGTACAATTTAACCAATTAAAAATAAGGAATAAAAGTCAATGAAATAGAGATTATGACAACAATCAAAGATGCTAATAATAAATGAATAATTATTATGTAAATATCAGGCCAAATACACATGTAATTATACATATAATTATTACTATGATTATTATGAAAATCATAATATAATAACTATAATTATACTACGGTTTAGAAGGACTTCTATTTATAGTTATTGTACAAGCTACACACATTTTTCAATGCTGCAGGTACCCTAAGGGTTGAAATGGTACAAATTTGTACTTTATATTACTTTTGACCCTTTTTCATAGTATATAAGTACACTTCTGGCCTCATAAACACCAATATTGTACTTCTAAGAGAACATTTGTAAAAAATGTACCTACAGGCACAGAAATTTTCCTCTCTCGTCCCTTTATTTTTCAGTGTGTGTGGACTTCCTGACCTCTGAAACTCATTCAGATTATAACAAGTGTGTATGTGTGTGTGTACTTGTGCAGGCAAAGTTATGGGGACTGTTTTGAGTGTTAAAAACAAGAAAGTGAGGACAGTTAGGATGGTCCTCACTAAGAAGGCCTAAAAAAAAACCTTTTTGAGGGTCAAGATTTGGTTTTAGACTTTGGGTTTTGGTTAGGGTTGGGGGGAGGGTTAAGTTTACACTGCAAAAACTCAGTCTTAGCAAGTTTATTTTTCTACTTTCTAGTCAAAATATCTCATCACACTCGAAAATAAGACATAATCACCTAAAGAGAAAACAATGCATCTTAATTATGTCTTTTTTCAACAAATCTTATCAAGAAAATTTCACTTGTTCTGTTGGTAGATTTATACATAGATATCCTTGTTTAAACTTATTTTAAGAGTGGCCAAGATTTTTTTGCTTGTAATTAGGGATTGGCAATACCAACCTTTTTCCTGTCGATATGGTACCAGTAGTTTATGGTACTTTTTCATCTGTACTGATACCAATATCGATATCAATACTGATATTAATACAGCTACTGATACTTTGTCAGTTAAAAGAAAATCACATGAATGTCCAGTTTGCATTAATATTTTGAATGCAAGGGCGATATTGTATGTAAGTAAAATTTGAAAACACAAGTACTGCAAAGAAATTCTTTTAAAACAGCAATAAATTATATTAAAGTGTAAATTAAACAAAAATTAGATTAAAAATGAAGGATGTCCAATATTATCGGCCTTCTGTTATTGTTGGCCGATATTGGCATTAAAATGTGATATCAGAAAATATTGGTATCGGTTTTTTGGACCAATGTTTTAAAAAACGAAATCTCCCGAATCTTGTTCCATTAGCAGCAGTCTAGCATGTAGAAAAGTCTGTGTCATTGTGGAAGAACTTCATATCCCAGCATTCCTTTCAGAGAAACGTGACTACGGTGCAGCTGCTGCTGCTACAGACTGACTTGCTTTGAAGCTGTTTATAATATGTCTGGTTTTAAGTTGTTGGTTAAATTACCAAGTTGTCACAAACATGTTGGCTAATACCTGCTAGTATCTGATATCTGGCAGCCAGATGTCCAAAATGATATTTTGGGATCTTTGCCCTCAGAGCACAAAATAGTTGTATTTCTCAAAACATGAGAGATACAACCTCACAGTTCTCTGCATATATCGGTATCAGTTGATATCGGATATTGGAATTTAAGAGTTAGACAATATTGCATATTGGATATCGTAAAAAAGCCAATATCGAACATCCCTATTAAAAATGTCCTTCAATTATCAAATAACTCAAGTACAGGTTAAGATTATTTACATTTATTCAGTGGAAAATGTTCAAATATAAAATGTAATAGTAATTTTATAAATTTACAAAATATAATGTGCAATAACCTGTTTTAAAGCAATGAAAAATACCAAAACATCATCATCATCACTAGCAGTAGCAGCATCATCATGACATCTGATAGGCTACCACCATCATGTGATACAGAAGCTAGAATCTGGCTGCTTTCACATCATTTCATTGCTTAAAACTCTCCGAAGTGGAAACAAATTGCATGTTTTGTATCTGTAAAGTGGTATTGCGATACTCCAAAAAGTACCAATTCTGATATTTTGTCCGGCTGGTATTGAAGTATCGACTCCAGAGTATCGATATGGTATCCCTGGTTGTAATAAGGGGAAAAAATGCCAATACAACATAATAAGATAAGAATTTTTTAAATAAGACACATTTTAGATGCATTGTCTTCTCTTTAGGTGATATTGTTTTATTTTGAGTGTGATGAAATATTTTGACTGGAAATTAGAAAAATATACTTGGTAAGATTTGAGTTTTTGTAATGTAGGCAATCAGTTGTGATGGTTAGGGTAGGGGGGACAGGGAATGCATTGTCAATGAATGTCCTCACAAAGATAGAAGTACAAACATGTTAGTGTGTGCATGTGTGTGTGTGTGTGCATGCCTGCATGTGCGCAGTGTGTGTGCATGTCGGGGCTTTTCGTTATATCATATGATTTTCACATGAAGCCAAGCTGCTCACAGTTTGATGGACAAAAGAAGCGATTCACGGACAGAGCACATAAAGGAAAGACGATAATTTCCCCCAACACACACACACACACACACATCAGTGTGGCCCACTCCCTGCTTCAGTAACATGAAGAAGATGAGGATGAAGATAACCTGCATGTTTTCTGTCTCTGCCACCTGCACGCAAGGAGGACGATGCAAACAACGGGTCGAATTCTGCAGAACCGGCTGTCATTTCTAAAGTGTGTGGTCGGAGCATGCAACACACACACATCACACACAAATCCCAGTACCCAGGAGGGCTGTAACAAGCGGTCATAAATATTTCTCTTTTTACAAATCAAAGGTGCAGAGAGCTCTTTCAGCTTGTGTGTGTTTAATATTTACACAGCAGCCTCAGAGCCTCCTCACATTAATATTAGAAGATGTTATCACTAATATGCAGGAATGTTCTCTTAGTTTGCTCCACCCACCCACACACACACACACACACACACACACACACACACACACAGGAAGTCCTCCCCTCGGATATTTTACAGCCTATCTATCCTTGAACTGCTCCTTCTGCCCATTTTGTCTCCAGATTAAAGGTGGAAGAGTCCAAAGAGCTGCTGATACGCAGCGACACACCTCAGTTCACAAAATGTTCACGACTCATTAACCACATCCAAAACACGCAGATGAACTCTGAAACACTGAACCGGCCTGAGCGGCCGCACTTCTGTGCCTCTTTTTGTTGTATTCCTTCATCTTCATCACTTCTGTCTCAACTGAGGCTTCCCTGTCGACACCCTGCACCGAATTTCATTCATTCAGTCAGTTGCACACGTGCTAATGTGCTAACCGCTACTTCCAGCAGGGCCAACCTCTAAAACACGAGGACCAACATCCCCCGGACTCTTACAGTTCATTTGCACCGTGATCACAACGATTCAGACAGAAACGGCCAGGCCTCCTGGATTCCGCATGTCTCCGCAATTATGTCCAATTGCAGCAACCTGCAGTTTGGGGGGGGGGGGGGGGGCAAACCCACTAAAAACCACCACAGCTTTTGTTGCAGCTTTTCACACAAAACGCTGAAAAATCTGAAAATTTTGGTGGGAACAACGACACATCACCGAAATCTGGGATTTCCCTGGACTGGGGGAAGAGTCCGAGTTGCTGGATGTTGTTCAGAGAGTTGTCCAGCCCCGACTCAACAATAGCAATGCACAATATGAAAAATATCAACCGATACTGATAATAACCGATAATTTTCTGATTACAGATTTTCTGGTAACAATATTAAATGGAAGTTTGTTTCTTTTTCAATCTGGACCTATTTTCTAGCATGAAATATGTTAATTTACTCACCCAGACAGTTTTGGTGTAACTTGAATTCCTTCAGGAGATATTTAGATCCACTCCAGATCAGCGTATGTCCAATATAATGGAAGTGATGGGGCAACCTCGCGCCGCCTCTAAATAAGGAATTATCTGCCACAAACTCCTTCATTTCGCCAATGTTTTGTTATGAAACATCAGTCCGACCATCTGTAAGGATGCACGAGGTTGCCTGCATCACTTACATGATATTGGACAAACGCTGATCTCCAGTGGATCTAAATATCTCCTGAAGGAATTCATGTTCAATGTATTTCATGCTAGAAAATAAGTCCAGGTTGAAAAGAAAAAACAACTTCCCTTTTAAGGCTGAAAATGATGTAATATTCATTCCTTGTGAAATTTGTTTTTTAAATATGACTGCTGCAGATCCAGTAGTAACCGGAGAAGTCATATTGTTGCACAGTGGGTGTGGCCTTATGTTGTTTCCATGCTCTAAGGATTAAACAAAAAGAAAGAAGAACAAAATCAAACCAAAAAAAAAAACTTAAACAAAACCAAAAATAACCCAGCATTCCATGCATTCACCATGTTATATTTTGGTGCCATATTTTGGTTATTTATATTGATAATTGTTTTATTCACAATTTGATATTTCTGTATCTAATTTCAGAGAGCTTTTAAAGTTCTGGCTAAGTGTAGCAGATGAAAACTAGCCCTTTGGCTAAATCTGGCATTTGTAGAAGTTTTTAGATGCTCTTCACAATCACATAAACAAACAAAACTTAAAAAATATCAGCCTGATATCATGTCGATATCAGCCCGATATCAATATTTAGTTTTAAAGACAATATCGGCTGATACCGACATCGGGCCGATAAAATCGTGCATCAAATCACTGACGTGATTTTTGTTTCAGGATGACAGAATCTGTGGTTTACAAATTCCTGCCAGGCATGAGTTTTATTTCTGCTGAAGCTGAAGATCGTTCCACGTTCTGAAACCCGAGCTTTCCGCCAGCAGCCAGTGAGCTTAGCTTCATCCAAGACCAGAACCAGAACCAGGAGGGACCAGAAAACATGTCCCCACCCATGAGGGCAGAGAATATCCCAGTAATCCTCTTGATTACAGCACCTTGTGTATTTTTAAAGGGTGTTTTCCTCCTTTATGATTCACATGAGTTTGTCCTTGTGGCTCTGATCTGGTACACTGATTTATCCGGCTTCATCTCCCCAGAGTGCAGCATAGTGCTTTCATTGTTGTGGCAGCACCGTAGCACCAGCAGATAAAATGGACAAACTCTAAAAGGCTGCAGTGATAATTAGCTAAAGACCACGTGTATCTTTTCTTCATGAATCTTTTTAACTAAGGAAGCAAAATAAAAACAGGCATGTTTTATCCTTTGCTGGTGTGTTGGAGGTGAAAACCGCTTTGTTGTTGCCTCTTCGGCCCATAAAAACAGTTCTGTGCACACAAACTGTTGCCAAAGCTGTGAATCAGTCACCTGAAAGAACTTCATGTCCATGGAGGTTTTGGGAAAAACACAAGTGCAAAGCCCCGCCCACTTCCTGGAACAGCAAATTTCTGAGGAATTTGTTCTTCTGTTCTTGACCCTTACATCCACTGTTCCGGGTTTCAGCTGCTCAATGCACAACACAGAGGTCTCATTGTTGTTGTGTCAAAGTCTGCAACACTTGCAGATGAAATCTCCAAATTCTATTAGCCTGCCATGTCAATTAACCAGAAAGGAACATGTTTCATGCAGCAACTCCAGTGAAGCATGAAAAATCAGTCATAATTACACTCACATAAATATATATATATATATACATATTCACATGCTTGGAAATGTTTAATTTTAGTGTTGATGTCACATGTGCTGCAACGTTCATTTAAAATGAAAAAATGTGAACGTTTATGTTCAATAAATATCTGCTCTTATGTTTAAGAAATACTCAGATATTCTAAAGAAACTGTAACCAAGAGGAAATATACGGGAAGAAAAAGCTCCAGCCTACGCCTCAATTATGTCTGAGAGAAAAATATCTATAGCTGCCGCCGCAACACACTCCACATACGTGTGTGTATGTAGATGTGCACACAATTATTCTGAAGGTGGGTGTCAGAAAAATGTACCGCAGTTAAAAGTTGTTGCATATAAGGGCCATTTGGCAGAAATGTTAAGGAAGAAAACTGAAGACTCCTTCGGTTCGCTGCAGATTCACACGTCTTTGTTCCTGCATCCCCCAAAAAGACGGAGAAGATGAGGAAAAACAGAGGGGACGAAACCAAAACAGGCTGACGGTAATTATCATCACAGTTCAAGCAAGTACGGATGTCCAACACTGGCTTTTTTACCGATATCTGACATACCGATATTGTCAAACTTCAAATTCTTAAATTATTTTTAATTATTTTTCCAAATTAAATGATTTGAAACTAAATTATTTTCCTTCGTGTTTACATAAAATAATAAAAACAAATTGAGTTCTACATGGAAAACATGTTTATCTAATTCTGCATTAGATAAGGGTTCTGACTAGGGATGTTTGATACTGGCTTTTTTTCTTTGTTTTTTTACCAATATCTGATTTTTTTTTCTTCTCCCATTTCTCCACCTGTGTACGTAGAGAGTTCGTAGACCTCTTTTTCTTTTACCACCTACCCACCTTTCCTCGTGTTATCCTTTTCCATATCTGCAAAGGTGCCCCCTCTGAAGGGCTGTGTGGCCACGGTCTGCCTGATCCTGTCTTGTTTATATTTTTTATGTGTGCCTTGGACAGGTTGTACTGAAACATGAATTGATATAGATATGAACAATATAATTGATATTGAATTAATATGATTTGATATACCAATATTTTCCAACTTTTAATTTCCTATATCCAATATCAACTAATGTACAAAACGATACCGTTTTATTGTCAGACGTGTCTGAAATTTGTTTTGCACCACTTCAGCCAGATGCTTTCACTGGACAACGAACAAACAAGGGACAGTAAACAATACAGTTTCACATTTAACAGCCAGACAGTACGCACATGAAATCATTTCATTTTCACCATCACTGTCTTCCTTCTGAAAGCTCACCTAGACACAAGCTCGACTACACATCTTTGATCTCTCATATTTTGAGAGATAAAATATTCTGCTCTGAGAGCAAATATCTCAAAATAAATCCTTAACTCAGCCAGAGGAGTTCATTTTGGACATCTGGCTGCCATATATCAGATATTAACAAGTATTAGCAAACATGTGGCTGTTTATAATGTTACTGAAAACTGTCATTTAACCAACAACTTAAAACCAGACATATTATAAGCAGCTTCAAAGAACCGTAGTCACGTGACTCTGAAAGGAATACTGAGATATGAAGTTCTTCCAGAATAACGGGGACTTTTCTACATGACGGACCAATGCTAATGGAACAAAATCTCATGAGATTTTGTAACAGAACAAAAAGATCTCACAAGATTTATGATAGCAGGGCTCCAGGTTAACTTTTTTCACCAGGAGCTTAACTTAAATTTTTAGGAGTGCAAGCAGAAACTTTAAGAGCGCACACCGAAATCGACTTGCAAAGCAAATATTGACATTTTCTCTCATTTTCACTGTATTACTGACAAATACCTGAACAATAAATGCGAATTCTACAATGTTTACAGCACATTTATGTTTCAAATGGCTCTGTGTTCACTCAAAGTGTCCTGTTTTAGTTGTGTGGTGTGGGTTTTATCCCCAAATTTAGTGTTCCTGGCATGTTATGTGTGTGCAACGGATCAATGAACTCACAGTTTAGGTCAGTTTATGGTTTGAGTCACGGATCAGATCAGTTTTCAGATCAGAGAAAGAGAAAAAGGACAAGACACTTACTCATTTATGTAATTAAGTATTTTTCCTATGAAAATCATTCAACCCAAGACTCATTCCACTCAACTGTAAAAAATAGATTAACTACTGATAAATACATTATGATCATGGTATTAGGAACGGATGACCAAAAATTGCAAGGTCACTTAATAACAATGACAGCCCATGATGAAAAACCCTGACTTCTGAGACCTTCTGACCAACTGACTGCTAACCTGGTGTCACTGGCAATGATGTGATGTTTACATAGTCCAGGATCGCAGATCTGCAGGGGGCTTTTATTTTGAAAATTACCTGCTTCTGTGTCTGATTTTCTATCTTTTTGCTGAGAACTTTACGCTTTCTGGAAGCGTGCTCCGTGAAAAATGCGATGAGACGCATCTGACTTCTGGCGGCCTGGAGTGAAGTAAACCATTGACTAAAAGGGCCATGTTTGGCTCCAGAGGCGGCGCCAAACACACACCTTTACTGACCAGGAAGTCTGTCAGCAACTAAATTTGTTAAACAGACTACACATATAAAAACAAAAAACTGCAAATTTATTGGTCGCGCATGCGCAAATAGATGAAAAATTTACTAGCATTGTCTCACATTTTAGTCACAAAATGCGGCCTTTTGATTGCAGTCTGGAGCCCTGGATAGTAAAAATATTGGTCCAAAAAAACCCCACTGCTGATATTTTCCGATATTATGTTTTGATGCGGATATCAGCCGATAGTATCTGACATTTCGACCAGGAAAAAAGCTGCAGGAGCAGAGATGGAAAAGCAAAAGCAGAAGAACCAAAAGAAAAAAGTATGAAGAAGAAAAAGCAGAGGGACCCAAGATGAAGGAAGGAAAAAGGAAGAGAGATGAAAGGAGAAGACACAAAAGATGTAGAAAGGAGGAGCAGGAGGTGAAGAAGAAATCCAGTGGAAGAGGTGGAGTTTCTGGAAAACGCTGTAAGAGGAGTGAAGGTGGTGATGCTGGGTGTGTGTTTACATGGCGTCTAAGCGAGGTTGCTCTGCAGCCGGCCTGGATCTCACACAGCACAGCTGGACCTGTCACCTCCACTTATCCTGCAGTCCTCACGGACAGGAACTCATACGGCGCTGGGTAGAAGCCAGCTGGAAAAGCTCCTGAGCGTTGAGGTGCATCAAATTAAATTTTACTGTCCCACTGCACTCTGTAACCATAAATTATCTGCTGGGGTTGCCAGGTTTGATGTCCAGTGTTAATGACTGATAACTGCAGCTGGAGGAGAAACAAAGATGGAGTCCAGGAAACATATCAAAACCACAGCTGAGGGTTTACAGCTCAGTTTGGGTTTATTTCTCTATGGCACCGGAGAAGACTAAGGGAATTTAGGGGAATGTGATTGGCTACTCCAGTTCTGATTGGTAGCCTACATTTCTGCACTATCTATTATTATTTGCAACTTATTTTAAAATCTTTGTCCATTTTTAATCTATGTTGTTTTCAGTGTTTCTTTAATTTTCCAGTTGTTTTGGGTCATTTCTTGTTCTTTTTGGTTCACATGCTTTAAGCACCATCACTTCTATCATCAATAATTCCTCAGAAACGGTAGTGTGTAACTAAATCCACAATGATCCATGATAACACCATCATTTATCCCATTTTCATCATAAAAAGATCACTATCATGACTATGTTGCGAAGAGACCTCTAGTTAGACCTAGAAATGATGATGAAGCCACTTCCAGTCAAACTCTTCACCAATCAGAGAGCTTAAATTGATGGTAATGTCCAATCAGAAGCAGCCAAAGATCAACAAGTCAACAGGACGTTCTATGTATGTCTGAAAAAATTAAAAATAATGGTCCTCTATGACTGGAAAAACTACTCTGACAGATTTTCAGGTGTTTTCTTTTTGCACGAGGCAAAAACTTGAAATGTGACATTTTCTTATTTGCGCAGAAGAGAAACAGTTTTCGCTGCTGCACGGCTAGACCTACAGCATTGGAGAAGTTAAGAAAGACGTTGAACATGACGCATTTGATGTCTGGAGACAGTTTGGCTTTTGAAGGTCAGACGTGGGCTGAACAACTGAACACAGCACCGAACATTAGTAAATGAGTTTAGTGGGTGAGATAGTAGTTGTGACAGCTTAGTATGAGGGCTGCAGCCATGAAAAACCTGCCAAATCTTCTCTGCCAATGCTGAACGGCCGATTCTCTGACTGACTCTCTTGGAGCTTCTGGTATTACAGGTGTTGACAAGAGGTGCCTGTGAGCGTAGATCTGCTTTAGCACTCTGCTGGTGTTAAACTCAGCTCTGCTGCTCATCCTGTCAGTGTATTTTCCTTCCAAATGTGGCTCCATTTAAAAGGAAAATAAAAAGACCTTCCAACGGTGGAAGATTTATTACAGAGAAACATCTTTACAGCAAAGAAGTGATCCAGCTGACATTCATCTATTTACTACAAATACTGTGGGGCTGAAGTTGTGACCGGAGGCACCAACACGAGCAATGAGCTGCAAATGTGGACTAAACTGGACGATAAATGCACTATAAGGAGTCTATAACCAGAATATAACTACACTATAACTGGACTATAACTGGACTATAAAAGAAAAGCACTATAACTGGTCTATAACTGGACTATAACTGGACTTTAACTGGACTATAACTGGATCATAAATGGTTTATAACTGGCCTATAACTGGACCGTAACTGTAGAATAAATGGTTTATAAGTGGTCTATAACTGGACTATAACTGGATAATAAATGGTTTATAACTGGTCTATAACTGGTCTATAACTGGACAATAAATAGATAATAAATGGTTTATAAGTGGTCTATAACTGACTATAGCTGGATAATATGGTTTATAACTTGCCTATAACTGGACTATAACTAGATAATAAATGGTTTATAGCTGTCTATAACTGGACAATAACTAGACAATAACTGGTTTATAACTAGTAAATAACTGGAAAATAACTGCTTTAGAACTAGACTATAACTGGACTATAACTGGTTAACTGGGCAATAAATGGATAATAAATTGTTTATAAGTGGTCTATAACTGGACTATAACTGGATAATAAATGGTTTATAACTGGTCTATAACTGGACAATAACTAGACAATAACTGGTTTATAACTGGTCTATAACTGGGTAATAACTGGTTTCTAACTAGACTATAACTGGACTATAGCTGGACTATAACTGGTTTATAACTGGACTATAGCTGGACTATAACCGGACTATTGTCAGGTTGTCTGCTTTGGACTGTGCCTTCAAGAGTGTCTTTTTTTATGGCAACAGAATGATCTGTTTCTGCGGTCATTTCTCTCAAGTCAGTGGAAAATGTGGTCACACCCAGTCATGACTGGGAAAAACCACAGTCAAACTGGTAGGATTTAGTCATTCTCCCTAGAACTAATCGGACAAATCTGAATGTACAAATCAGTGCCACATGAACACTGGGTTACATTCTCTGTCACTACCTTATATACACACAAACACACACACACACACATCCACACCATCCCAACTTATTGAGGCACCAAATATGTAATAATCCTTTGTTGAAAATAATCCACAGTTCTGCAGCTGATTGAGCAATATTTGCTAAAACTGTAGCCAGTGGAGGGGATTACTGACTTTTTTTTTTTGTCTATCCTTGTCCAGATTATTGGTTTGGGGAGGTTTAAAGGTCAGAACACAGTGCACTGTTTGGTCATGTCAGGGAAATTAAAACTAATAACCAACGGAGGAATAAACCTTCTGAAGGAGGTTTGTAAAGAGTCGCCTCTTCTGGGACACAAAAATGTTAAATCCCCCCATATGCCAGCTTCTACCTGTGGAGTTAGTTATTCCTGAGAGGGTTGTGAGCAGTTGCCGGGGCAACCGGCAGGTTTACAGCTGAAGAGGAGCTCCATGCCACCATCTGTAACATCCAGCTTTGTTTGACCTCCACACTGTCAGCTCCTCTGAGGCACCACCCTGCGTCTCCATCCCCACAGATGGTGGTCCGTACCAGAAGCTTCAGCCCCCAACGTGTTGTTTGGAGGAACGACAATGAGGTCAGTCTTCCTGAGGCGATGTGAGTCAGACCCCAACACCCCCTGTGGCATCAGAAGCCATCACTGAGCCTGACCCTCTGTCATCGTACAATGAGCGCTGTGTGTTTTTACCAACACTGACGTCGCTGTTTGCTGAGGCAGACCGACGCCGGGTCTGGAAACCACCACATCCACCGCGCAGCCTGAACCAGAACTAAAGGAAAAGTAAAGGCCGGACTGACGGGACAGGGGGGGCTTGTGTTGTCTCTCTCAGCGTTGTCAGACAGAAACACAAACCAACACAAAGTTTTCCTTCCTCCTGCGGTCCCGTCGCAGCTGCTCTTCTTTCTCTGCCAGTGAGCAGAGGTAGGCTCGTGCTCAGGTGGACCTCTAATCAAACATGTGACCTCTGAGCTCCACAGCGGCGCAACGAGTCTGCAAGGACGCCACGATGAGCATCCATGAGCATTGTTGCACCAGACCAGCGGGTCTGCTGGCTTTTCAGAGTGATGCACGGTATGAAAAATTTCAACCGATATGGAAAATCGATAATTTTCTGCTTCTCATGGTCGATGCTGATACCGATATCAAAGCTGAAAATGATGCAAAATTCAAATTAGAAAAACACATCTGCTCCCACAGTTGCCGGAGACATCATTTTGAACGGTGAGTGTGGCCTTATGTTGTCCCCATGCCCCACTGATTAAAAATAAATAAATAAATAACAAATAAAAAACATAAAAATATTGATTTTGAATTTTTGTTTAAAAAATTATTTAAAACAAAAAACCTAACAAACAAACAAAACTGTCAGACAAACTAAAGCACGTTGCTCATGAATGTTGGGTCAAAATGTGCAGAAATCTTATTGAACATTACAGAAAACACATCATTGCAGCGATTGCCTCAAAGTGTTGTTCAACAAAATTTTATTCCAGCGGCTAAATCATGCTTACTTACTTGTTTTATTTTTTGTCTGTTTGTTTTTATTATTCTGTTGAGCAATAATACAAAATCAATGTCATGATGTTAATCAAATTTTTTATTTATTATTACTTTAGTCAATTACAATTTCTTTCACTGGCAGCTGATTTTTTCTGTCTTTAATAGAAGGGTGGCACAACTGTAGATTAATATTTTTTTTAATTATGAATAAATTAATTCATATTTTAAGATTTATTGTATAACTAATTTTAAAAGCATAGAGATCCTAATTTAAAGCTGAGTGCAGCTGGTTTTCTTATCATTCTTTATTTCTACCTCAACATCTTTGTCTTTGTTGACCCCTTCATGCCCCTGGGCTTTGTTTATTTTACTTAAAAAAAAATAAAATAAAACTGATTTATTTTATCCATTACATTCACTCAAATTTGTGAATTTCATTTTATGTAGTTTATCTTTATTTATTAGTATTTATTTAATAATAAATGGTTCTTTATTTTATCCCAGTCTTTTTTTCTTTCTGTTGTCTTCCACTTATTTTTTCTGGTGTTTATTTTTTTTTTACTTTTTTACATAATTGTAAATAAATCCAAGTGTTCAAGGATCATATTTTTTAAAAAAATGACTATTAGATATTTTCCTGCTTAAACTGATTTATTAAATCATGTCTCACCTCTGATGTGTTCCTCATTTACTGGATTTATTTTGCTTTGTCTACACTGAATGCAGCTCTCCTGGAGATAAAGAGGCCCTGAACGCATCGCGGAGGCCGGGATTTGCTGCGTGTGACTCAGCAGACGTTCTACCTCCACGAACTGTCTCGTGTCCGAATCCTGATGAAGTCTCTTTCAGTCTTTGAATTGCAAATAATGGCCTTTTGTTTGCGCATCGTTTGTTGTGCAAACCTCATCCGTCATGCATCCTCCCCCCTCCAGCCCTCCCCGGCTCTCCCATCTGGCTCGCTGGCTGTGAAGGACTGCGTTTCCCAGGGTGCATCAGTGCCCGGCCCCCTCACCTGGACGTGCTGCAGCGTTATCGTCAGCTGGTATCACAACCAGAAGCTGCCGGAATCACATTTATCAGATTTTATTGTCTGCTTGTGATGAGCAACTGTCTGCAGGAGTCGGTCTCTCCTGAAACACGAATAACCTGCAGCTTTTCCCTCAGTGACTCAGACCAGTCACTCGCCCACAGACTGTCTCTTTAACTGGGAACCACTCGGCTTACCGCTGCTTAGGCCCCCGTTCAGCCCCCTTATTATCTCATTAGCTGCTTCCTCTTGTTCACAAAGACTGAGGTGCTACTTAGTATCAATTAAATGTGAATTACACACTCTTTTATTTCATTAATACTTTATTCTGAGGGAGAAGAAAAGATGTCAGACTTTCCAACATCTTAAGGAATGCCTTCTATAATAAGGAATTCCTTAAGCTTACTGGTCACAACTACACGATTAACCCCGAGACTTAACCCTCCAGCAGCTCCAGGCAGAAGCGGAGAGGGAACAAAATGTCCTCACTTTCCAAAAACGTCCTCAAGTTCAAGGTCTGAGATTCTGTCTTATGAGGGCTGAAGCACAAACACACACACACACACACACACACATTTCAGCGACTTGCTGCCATTAATCAAAACAAAGAAAGCAGATTGCTCAAATATGACCTTGGACACAAAAGCCGCCACCATTGAAGAACAAGAAGGAATTCACTAAAGGCGGGTCCGAGTAAACATTCCTGCCGCTCTACACCCCTCACCAGTCCCTCCGAGTGTGTGTGTGTGTGTGTGTGCACTCCAAACACAAACTCCAAACCGTGCATGAGCCCACATGGCATCTGTACCAAAGAGGTCAGGTAGCTCACATAACAAAAGCACCTCACACACAAAGAACACTTACATAAATTTTGGGTTGTGTCCGGGACGCTGTGTACAGAGCCGAAGGAAACGGAGGACTTTGGTCGGAGCGGAGGGAAGAGAAAGACAGGAAGCTTCGACTCACCTGAACAACCCAAACCAAAACTTTCTGATCACAGAATCTCAACCAAATGTGGAGTTCCTGGCTTTTTAATTAGAATCTTGGTTTATTGGTACTCTGTCAGACAATGAGGGTGAGATGGGGGATGTAACCTCTACTCCTTTCCATGTGACCAATGGTGTACGCCAAGGTGGAATCTTATCTCCTTTTCTTTTAATGTGTACATGAATGACTTGTCTCTGATTTTAAATGCATCTGATACAGGGTGTAGGGTTGGTGATTCACTAATTAATCACCTCATGTACGCAGATGATTTGGTCATTTTTAGTCCATGTAGTGCTGGACTCCAACAGCTGCTGAGGATATGTACGGAGTATGGTGTGGAATGTGATATAATGTATAACGCCAAAAAGAGTAAGATTATGATCGTCAAAAGTAGAGAAGACAGGCAGTTAAACTTCCCTGACTTCCAACTGTCTGGCACTGTTCTTAGTGTGTGCAGGGAGATCACATATCTGGGCCATGTTATGACAGAAGACCTGTCTGATGATCAGGACATCTGCAGGCAGCGTCGGAAGCTGTATGCTCAAGCAAACATGCTTTGTCGGAAGTTTAGCATGTGTTCTGTGACTGTGAGATTGCTCTTTTTAGAGCATTTGCACACCGTTATATACTGCCCAGCTGTGGTGTCGTTATAAACAAGACAGTATTAGAAAACTCATTGTGGCATATAATGACAGCATGAGGCTGCTGCTGAAGACCTCAAGAAGATCCAGCGCAAGCCAAATGTTTGTCAGTGTTGGAGTACCTACCTGCCTGGCTGTCCTACGTAACCTGATGTATAGATTTATGTGCAGGGTATGTGGGTCAGAAAATGATCTGATTGCTGTTATAGCGGACCCTGTACGCAGTTCCGTCAGATTCTTCTCGAGACTGTGGAACCACTGGCGAACTTGTCTGTATGTTAAGCATTGAATGTGGCAGAAGGCCTGCATATCTTGTTGTTTTATATTTGTCTGTTTTATTATTTGTTTTATTTGTTTTGTTTGTTTGTTTGTGATATGGACCCCCCTGGGTCTGGAATAAAGATTTCTTCTTCAACCAGCCACGAGGAATCAGCCGGCTTCGGCCCGGTGATCCAGAGGCTGCGCCAGAATATGGGGCCCCAGGAAAGACAATGACATTAGGTCCCGTTGAATATTTTATGCAATATTTAATGCTGTGATGAAGACATACTGAAGGTGATTATTTACAGTTTCACTGTAATTATTCATTGTAAAATTCCAATATTGCGAAAATTATTTCTCCACATTAAAGAAAGTTGAATATACACTACCTGTCAAAAGTTTTAGAACAGCCTTTTTTGTTTTTTAAATGTTGTTGTTGAAGCAGTTCAACCCAATGATACAAAAACAGATGATGAGCTGGCAGAGGTTGAATAAAGGATAAGGTCTCCTGCACTGACAAATAATGTGCACTTAGAATTGTACAACACACACTAAAAACTAACAAAATAGCCCATTATGGGTTATTTTTGACCAACTGCGGGGTTAAAAAGGGCCAACTCATTTTGGGTTCTTGCCTGAAAATTGGGTTATATTGACAAAATGTTGGTTATCTTAACCAGAAGTTTGATCAAAAACAACAACCAAAAGCTGAATAAGCCTAGAAAAGTGGTTTAAAGGTTTTTAATAATTATTTTATTTTATTTTTAAACTGCTGTGATGAGGGAGCTGATGGTGAGGTAGGACTAAACCATTTTTGCATTTAGGGGTGGTTGGTAACATGATTCATATATTGTTTTGCATTTCTGCGAAAAAAGTAAGAAAAAAAGTGTTTTTATTTTCTGGGTTTTTTTATATTTTCTTTTTTTTGTTCTTTGAATGCATTTTTGCGTTTGATCTTAGTCTGCTAATATTTTTCATACAAAAAAAAAAAAAAAAAAAAAACCTTTTTGCTTTTTCACCCAATTCCTTTGTGGGTTTCCATAGGGTTCTTAACATGAAAGCAAGTTCAGATGCCAGACTGAGTGTAGTGAGCACAGATCCATTGAGTTTTAAACAGAACTATATAAGAAGACAAGTAGATGAAATAAATTAAAAACTGTGTATTGTTGATTTCGATAATGGGGTATGGTTCAATACACACCTGCATTGAACGGTTAGATACGAATAAAGTATTGTTGGATCTAATATATATATATATATATATATATATATATATATATATATATATATTAGGGGTCCATACCGCACAAGAATTTTTTTAAATATATTAGGCTGTACAGTACAAAAAAATTCTAGTTTGATATGAACCTAGTACACAAGTAGTTCGTTTTTTGCGGTACAGTAATGGAAAAAAATAAAATATGTTTTATCAACAAGTTTACAAAATTTCATAAAGCTGTTTGTTTTGTTTGGGGTTTTTTCTGGCATATGTTTGAATGAGAAAAATAGAACAATTAATAGACAAAATATTTTAGAATAAAATCCTAATGTTGTTTTTTTTTTTAACACTTTTAAATGAAAAATAGAAAAAGAACATGCTTTCAGATCTAAAGTGACACCATCTGAGTTTAAAAGCACTGTTTTTGTTTTGTCGGCTTTTTTCTTTCTGTTTTTCCTCCTTCTTCATCTAAAACTGAAGTGTGGGGTCAACAGGCTCAACAAGCTAGCTCACATGCCATGTTGTTGTTGGAAACGGGATGGTAGGCGCGCTGCACCAACTGAAGGCAAAGTTTCACTGGTTCGTTATGTCCGATGGCAAAAACTTAATGAAACAATAAATAGCTAAATAAACAAATCCTGCACACAACAGTGTGGTACAGGGTTGCACCAAACCGAATGTAGTACGCCGATCGGTTTGGCACAAATACATATCCGTTACAGCCCTAATATACAGTCGTCCTCAAAATTATTCATAACCTCCAATTTAAGAAGGACAAAAAAAATCAGCTGTTGATGAATATGCTGACATTGACAAAAGTAATGATAAATAAAAATTCCATGAAAATCATGACATTGATTCTGAATTGTGGTACAAAAGAAATATAAAAAACAAACATACAAAAAATAAAACAAGTAAACAAGCATGATGGGGCTCTGAAGCTAACATTTTGTTGAGCAACACTTTGACGCAATCAGGTGTTTTCTGTAATGTTCAAAAACATTTTAACACCCATGTTGGTCCAATGTTCATGGGAAATGTGCTCTAATGTGTCTGGCACAGCATTGTTTTTTTTTTTGTTTTTTTTATCAGTATTATTTCCATTATTATTTCCAGCCACAATTCAAATGCAATCAAAATTATAATTTTGTAAATTTTTATTTATTATTAGTTGCTTTGTTTCTTTTTATTTGAATTACTATTGTGAATTTAGCCTTTTGGACGACTCTATAGGAAGGCTCATTATTTTTCTTGTATATTTTGCATATCTTTTGGGGCCCCTATCAAGTTGTGGGCCCTGGACAGAACTCCTGCTTAGACCATCTAATCTTCTCATGTTGGATTTATTTCTGGTTAATAAAAGCTGAAACGAAACAAACTCACAAACCTCAAACAGGAGCATTTCACAAGCTGGAATCACAAAAACGCCTCAAATCATGATTTCATGTGAGACTTAGAAGCAGTCGGACCTTCGCAGCGTCCCAAAATGGTCAGAGACAATAATTAGCATCCAGCGTCATGTTTACGCATTCATACGGAAGATCTCTGGGGAAGAAAACAACAAAGCAGCCAGTTTATCTGTAAGATAAACAGAAACATCAAGCTGGTAGAAGCCGTTTCAGGAAGTCGGCTGCCTTCCTTTCAGAGAGACGATGAAAGCGTCTGCTCCCCAGCAGGAGGATGAAAGAACGCAGCGCGCTGCTCCCATCCTCCCAGCGCTCGCGTTAATGGCCAGGACGGTGCTGGGAAGTGCACATCGCCCCGCACACGTGCACACCTTCTGTCCACACTCGCCCAGTGCCAGTGGTGCTTTCTGCTCCCACAGATTGCAATCAACACCCCGCCCCCACCCCAAGAGAGCAGCCTGCCTCCAAACGTGGCTCCTGGTTGGCATGGATGGGCCCCGACACACACACACACACACACACACACACACACACACATGCACACATGCACAGCTATGAAGAGTTGTATGCAGATTTATAGCGTTGGCATCCGGAGCGGTCAAACGGGTGGACGGCTGCCACACCCCCCCACCGGCTCCGTGGTTTGTTTTGTTTTTCAGAAAGCCATGAAAAGAATTAGCAAGATGAGAAAGTAGCAGGCAGATCTCTCGGGGCGTCCATCTGTCCATTACTGAAATAAAAGCTGTCTGCACAGAGAGGGAGGCGTGATGGAGGGATTTGGTCGACTTGATAAGACAAGGATTTGAAGCTGAGCGCGGTGGGTAATCGAGGGACGACAGACGCGAAGATGGACAGATGAACGGAGAGGAAGCAGGAGGATCTGTTCATGCTGACCTCCAAAACCAAAATGGATATTTTACGTGTCATAGTTGAGCTATAAAAGCAGGAAACCTTGCAGCTCAATGTCACAACCCCCCAACATGAACAAGGGATCCCATACAGATTTTTTAGGGCCAATATCGATATTTTCTCATCAGCCTCTGCCGATATTTGGCGCAGATACTGCATTTGACCCCAAAATTAATATAATGAAGGACATAATGAAAAAAAATTAGATTGTGTATACATACATACATACTTATATATATATATATATATATATATATATATATATATATATATATATATATACATATATATATATGAGTGCCGATAAGGAAATTCATTCTCTGCATTTACCCCATGTCAGGTTTAACCTGAGAGCAGTGGCTCAGGGAGCAGGGGTTAAGGACCTTGCTCAGGGGTCCACAGTTGTAGTATGTTTCAGTATGTAGGTACTGAAGTATATTTCATAGTTTGAAAAAAAAAACAAAAAACTTTACGATTTAAAAAAGAAACAAAGCACTTCAAATAAATATATAAAAGAGAACCAGTGCACTTGTAAACAAATATTAAATAGAAACATTAAACATGTAATATACTTTTTAAAAAAATGCTGCCTGCATAGATGCCTGTCTGTAAATGATGCCGAGGGGGGATAATTTACACCCAACGTATCGGTCGATCCCCATATCGGCAAAAAACAAAAATATCAGCCTAAAATATCGGCCAGCTGATGTATCGGTTAATCCTTAACATGACCCCCCCCAAACTCATTCAGGATGCAAGAAGCTTTATTTATCAGTTGTAATACAAAGACAGAAAATACACTGAAGGAGCAACCATGAGATAAAAGCTCAAATAAATGAAGACTAACAATACACCGCTATAACTAGATGAATAACACCCACGAAACCAAACGTATCCTTTAATCAGTAAACTGAAGCAGAAGCACGAAGCTTTGGGAGCCAAGTTTGGAATTAAAGACCTGCAACCAACTTCATACCTGGAAGGGTTTTATGAGGTAAACGGGTTAAATGTTCATGTTAGACGAGCCTCATCAACCAATCAGAAGCCACGCTTACAGTACATGGACTGACTGTGATCGGTTTAAAAGCTCTATGGGAATGAAAATGATCCACGTTAACGCCTCATTCCAAATGAAAGTCCCGAACCGACAGGGTTTTCATTCGGTTTCACAGGGAGAATATTCCTTTTCCCAAACCGATCGTGGTATCATAAACGCGGAATCATAAAGATGTCAGGTTGCGTTCTCACGGAGAATGCTCTGACTAGATGTAAACGTGCAACGAGTGACGTTCCCTCGCTTTGGAAGATGGCAGCAAACAAACGAATTCACTGGACAGCTGCAGAAAATTGTTTTTAATTCAAACTGACCGTGTTTAATTCTGAATAAAAGTTAATGCCACTTTAAGAAGACCATGTAAAGTCCTAATTCTGAGTGAAAACGATCATTTTGAATAAAACTTCATTCTGAGCAAAGTGGTTGGTTTATTTCATTTTATTTCCGTATGAAATAATTGCTCTGTCATGTAAACTTTTATTCCGCTCTTTAATTCCTGTCATTCCTCACGTGCCTGTTCCCTTGTCCTGTTGTCATGGCGCTTGTCGACGCGCATGTGAAACGAGTGCTGGACTCGTGCCGGCCGGCAGAAATAAAGTACGTATATGTTCATGTCGAGCTGTTGCTACAAAACTACAATCAAAATACGGAGAAACTCTGCGTTATTATGTGGTTTTCATGTTGTAACCGAAACAAAAAGCAGCAGGAACCGATGTCTGTGTTCGTAAATACGTCACATCCGCCTCCTGTCCAATCAGAGCCCTTCCCAACCCCCAGATCTAAAGCGGAATTCGATGAACATGATAATTAGTCTGCTGCAAAAGCTGAGCAGGACCGAGTGGACCGTTGGACTCGGCCTCAGGGCCATTTTGACACTGGGATTCCGTACACATCCCTACTCTTCACCTTCTCCTCTTGGTTGGTTGCAGGAGCGCGTGAGTACGAAGCTGCCTGAAAGTTCTGCAGAAACCACAACTGTGACCATCAGTTCGTGGACCTCCGTCTTTGATAAAAACATGTGATGTAACTTTTTTTTGCAAATGTCAGACCGGACAATTCTGCTTAAATTTTAGCGCATGTACACACCAGATCAGAACAGATTAGTTTCCATGGAAACAGCTGCCCGGAAATCTTAAATCTGAATAATTTAAATTAGAATGGGGGAAGTCTCCACGTAAGTGTGGCTACTCTCTAGCCTTCCTGTTCTTAATTCCACGTACCAGGTCAGGTGCTGCTGCCATCCTCACCGGGTCACCACCCTCAGCAGGAGCTCATTAGCGGACAAGTTTAACTCTGCATCTGTGAGTCAAACGTTTGGTGAGAAACTGGACGAGACTGTGGGAAACATCGTGCTGTTCAATAAACCGGTTCCTACCAAAAATCTGTCTTTATTTCTGATACTATGTGAATTTTACATCACAAACTGGTTTAAAGATGGCGGGGAACAGGGTGGAGCAGGAAAGTATTTAAAGGGGGACCTTTATCACTGCTGCACCGCTAAACCCGCAGCAGAGCAGCGGTTTGAGGGGGGACAATTATCACTGGTGCACCAGTAAACCTGCAGCTGTGTTGCTGGAGACTGATGGTGTGTTCGATTTGAACTCAAAAGTCGGATTTTCCATCTTCTCAGTTGGAAATACAACCCGAACACCCTTCGAAGTTGGATTTCCTACTTGGAAACTCAGGGTACTCACTAGCTTCGACTTCTCCCATGTGAACACATCAGTGTTAAATGTCGGTTTTCTCTGTTAAGGCTGAGATCCCGTCAGTTTCTATTTGTAAGTTAATCAATATAATCAACTATTCTTTTTTATTTTCTTTCAGTGATGCTTGAAATTTAACTAATACGTCTCCACATAAGTAAGTGTGTTATAAGTGATTGTTAAAAAGAAGATGCTTGTTTTCCTAATTAGGCATCTAATTATTTTTTAGGACATGATATAATGGATATCATTCGGTGTGACCAGACAGAGCAAGCAAAACTTCGACAACTCCAATGCTCCCAACTTATGTGTGACGTAATTCCCACCTCCGACTTCCGACCTCCGAGGTAAATCGAACGCAGCATGAAAAGCGAGAAAGTTCAGGAAGTGAAGCTGCAGCAGATGCTGGACACGATGACGGAGCTGTTGCCTAGCGACAGATTGGCTTTAAAAGGTCAGACATGGAGCAAATGACCGATGCTTTCTTTTGTGTTTATCATCCCTGTAGTTGTTGTTTACCTTTTAGTCTGGAGCACTTTAACATGAAGTTAAAGTGCATCGTAAATAAACTGTGGGATTATTGTTGGTAGCGAGTAGTTACTGAGTGAGGATGATGCCCAGAAGTTGTCAGTGAAGGCAGCAACATGAACAAACTGCTGCTTCCTCCTCATCCTCAGCTCAAATTGTAAACCAACACCACCATGTGTTGGTTAAACTCTGTTTAACTACATTTTCCATCAAACACAGTTATCATCTCTCCAAAACCTTGATGATCCACCACTGTGTAGAAACCAGGGGTCTTCTGCTCACCTTTACTTTCTGTTAGCATACAGCTGCTCTACTCTCTGCTAACACAAGCCAAGACATCAGCAGCACGTTTGGAGACGTGTTGGAAGTAAAAGAAAAGCAATCTGCCACTCACGCTTACACCTCCTTCACAGTCACTGCCACAGCCGCTCAGCAATCAAATTAACTCCACTCTCCTCCCCAGAATGTGTCCAAAGGAACCAGCACTTTGGGCTGTAATTGCTACCAACTAATAACATTAACCTTTCTGTGGCATACAACCCCCACTTTATAATCAGCGCAGCCGAGGGCACGAAGAAGAGGCTTGATGGGTCGACAAGCTGCACTGGGGTTCATCACTGAGATCCCAACCGAGCCGAGAGTCGTCCGCCTGACCTTCTTACCCCCCCGTGTCTCCAACACAGCCAACAGTATGCTGCTAATGACGAGGCTGAGTGGTGCAGGTACACTCGCCATCCTTTCCTCTACATTTGTTTGCAAATCAAAGTATTTTTGGATTCAGACGTGCAGAAAATGGAAACATTTCAGGAAATAATCGGCCAGTCTTAAAGGAATCTGCTAGAAACAAAAACCCCTGGTCCAGTCATTTTCTCTTGGTAGTATTCAAGCTTCAAGTGTCCCACTTTCTCACAGTTTCAGAGCGGATTATCCCTCCGACATGTGAGACTTCAATCTGACCTCTGATATGAGCTACAACACACAGACACACACACATACACACATCATTGCTGTGCTTGCTGATATTTGCATATCCTGATGCCACTGCGATGTAACTACACAGATTAAAGCTGTTCAACAGCGAGTTGATCAAACTGGAAGCGTACTCGTGGTATCACATATCACCGCTTCAAATCTCCGAATTATCCCAGTTAAATGTTCCCAGCATTCCCACAGCTTACATGCAGCTCCTTTTCAAACAGGCGAACTGCAGTCCTCCATACTGGGTTACATTTTTTTTTTCTTTTTTTAGGGAGGGGCAAAATCCTCCTGTGCTGCTTTTAACTCAAACCCTGTGACCCACTAAACCATTTACACAGCGCTAATCAGAGGCCTCGACAATTAGAGGTGGAGGGAGGACCCAATCATCCACAAGAATATAACTTTTAGTTAGTAAATTATCATTTTGGGTGAAATTTCCCATAAAAACGAAAAAGCGAGAGACATTCCGCTCAAAAACAAGTGAGAAGAAGTTAGTTTCCTTCTGTTTATGACATCTCGCAGATTTATAGTGATCACATCTACTAAAGATCAGAGATTAGCGGACCTTCTCATTTCCCGTGACTTTCTGTCACCTACAGGAATCAGGAATTAGGCCACGAATTACGGAGGCTGAGCGGGCAGGGTGAAAAGGTGACAGGTCAACATCTGGACGCAAACATCCCAAACCGTCATTAATAATAACAATAAAAAGAATATATACATTTAAAAAAAAGAAAGAAAAGTGAGGGGAAGTGAAGCAGCAACATCCAGAGTCTGAAGCTCCCAGAAAAAACATATAAGAGGGCAGGAAGCCGAAAAAACCCGGGGAGGTTAGCAGATCAGAGGCGAGGAGAAGATGGTAATCTCAGCAGAACATGAGGATGGGTGAGATTTTACAGCTAAAGGGAAACACACACAGATGGAGGATGGTGGGAGAAAGGTGTGTGTGCTGTGGGGGAGAAAATCCAAAACAAAAGCAGAGCAGGAGGAGCTGAGGCCATCAGCTCGCTCCAGGACCGGGTCCTGCAAAAGCAGCTTCTGCTGTTTACAAAGATTAGTTTCAATCTAAAACGTGTTTGGTGCGTGTGCGCCAGGTGGACCTGCGCCGCAGAGTTTCTGCGCCTAGCAGCGCCGTTTCAACAAGTATTTCCAAAGCAGCCGTGGATTTAGCAGCAGGCACCGTGACATTTCTCCGAGCCGACCCCCCACCTCCTGCAGGCGGCCTCCCCCCTGAAACAGGCCCACAAAATTATTTTCACTCACATTTCCCCAATGCAGCAATGCGCGCGCCCAAAAGCCGATTTCCAGGGCAGAGGAGGGGGAGGAGGGATGTCATGTTTGGAGACCTGGAGCGCGCATTTCTCCCCCCAAACCGCGTCAAAAACTCAGTCCGGGGACGCGCAATCGGGCACGGGCCGGCCTATAGCGGGGAAGCCGATTGGCCGAGGCGCAGCTCCATCTGCGCACGTGACGTGCGCTGCTTACAATAAATAAACAGCTCAAGGAAAAATGTGTAAAAAAATCACAGCCGAGGCTCCAAAACACAAACACGCGCAGATAAACAACACAACGCACTCACAAACACGCGTCTGAGGAGGTCACGCGCGCCGCTGTGACACCAAAAACTTGAGCTGGAAATTTTTTTGGGGAGGGGGGGGGATGTCCGGTGGGAGGAGGGAAGCGCGAGGCAGTGGCCGTGCGCGAGGAAAAATGACAGCTCCACGGACACGCCGCGGACTTCCCGGTGGCCGTCACAGACCTGGTTCCGCTCCACACACTCTGGAGAAGCTGCGGAAAGCCGGCACAGCCGAACCGAGCCACACACACGCGCACACACACACTATTCAAAGCGAGCTTACCTACACAGTGAATGAGTTTGTGCCTCCAAGAGTCAAGTTCCTGCCGAAAGCCGCGCCTCTCTATCGTGCATTGCTGCCTTTTGCACAGACTCGCCATTTTCTATCGGCCCCTCCCGTGGGCGCGCACATACTGCTGGGTGCTTCCCTGCGCGCACGTCACCGGTGCGTTTATTCTATGGCTGGGTGGAGAGATATGAGGGGGACGGGGCTGCAGCATCCCCCTTTCTATAGCTCCGTTTGTCCCACCCACCGAAAGTGCCCCCTCCCCTCCGCCTCTGCCAGCATCTCTGCGCGAGGACGCGCTGTCATTGGTCGTTTAACGGGATGTTTGTCTGTTTTAATGTTCTGTATAGAGCGGCACATGGCGCCTCTGCTCCAAATTTGTGGTGGCTTAAAGCGATGTGTGTCAAAGGGCGAGGGTGTGCCGGGGATTTAAAAAGCGCAGAAAGACACCGCATTGTTTAAATCAACAGATGTGTTTCAGTGCAGCTCAACGTGGGAGGAAAATTAGGGCCTGAAACTACCCGAGGCATCAATTGATGAAGGGAAAAGCGCCCGCAGCAGCGATGAGACATAAACAGAGGCCGAAAATCCCCAAATCTTCATGTTCTAAACACCTTCTCACTGTAGAAGACTGTTAATGCAGCTTATCTTTGAAAGGCTTAGAGTACAAAATACTTTTATGTGTATTTCTTGCCGCTTTACAAATGTTTCCACGCACCATGTTGGATGGGAAGATTTGCTTTTGGTCATATAGCTGTTTGCTGGGTTTTGTTAATATTCATGTAACCGGAGTCTGTAAAACTACCGGATGAAGATTTGTGTATTATTTATCCAATTGGATAAATCACCAGCTAGATTTTCACTATGACCGGTTTAAAGTGACACCTTCAAAAGATTTTAGAGGAGCCTAAAGACACACTGACATGAGTTGAGCATGATGAGATGGAATTTACTTTTTTTTTGTTATATATATTATATATATATACTGTATATGCATATATATTGTGCAATGATAAAAAAAAAAAAAAAAATCATGTTTCGGTTTTATACTTTAGTGTCAGATCAGATTTTTTTTTAACATTAAAAAGAAGCTTTCATGTCTTTTTAATAACCAAAGTAATTCTAAACAGATCTGAATATTGATTGAGGAACTTCGAATTTGGTTATAGTTTAGGCAGCATTGCCATGAGTTTATCTCTCATAGTTTGTCTCACTGGGTTGAGTAAATCCATGTCCTAGGGACTGTCAGTGGATCTGCACTCAACAATGCAGCCTATACATGGTAGTCGAACACAGATCTGCTCAGTTTTCAACACAGAGCTCATCATATTTATACAAGCATGTTCATTCATTCATATGCTCACAGTTCAGTACAAATTGTATGGAATATACATACATACATATACAGTATATATATATATATGTATATATATATATATATATATATATTGTCATATATATATATATATATATATATATATATATATATATATATATATATATATGTAGAGAGAGAGAGAGAGATTAAAGAGATGTTGATGTTTTGTTTTAGCTGTTTTTTTAGTAGAATTGGCATGTATTTGTGGAAATGTAACAAGATTTATCTTCTTACTCCTTTTTCACTCCTTTTTTTCTTTTCTCCTGTTTGATCTTCATCATGTCTTGACTACTTGAAGATTGAAGAAAAAGAAATTAATTCAGCAAACAGATAGATAGATAGATAGATAGATAGATAGATAGATAGATAGATAGATAGATAGATAGATAGATAGATAGATAGATAGATAGATAGATAGATAGATAGATAGATAGATAGATAGATAGATAGATAGATAGATAGATAGATAGATAGATAGATAGATAGAAAGTTTGTTATAAATAGCTTTTTTAAAAGTGTTAGTAGTCGTGAATCAATGAATCATTGAACAACTCTCGGTACCTGAGAGCAGCTGTTTTTTGTGTTTTTGCGCATTGGTGAAACCATAAATCTGCTTCCATTAAACTGGCCAAAACGCGGGTCTAATCACCAAATTGAAACCAGAAATGACACGGTATCATTAAGGGACCCTCGCTGTCGTTTTATAATCCTACAGAGATGGTGGGCAACTCATAAAAAAGCAAGGACAAACGCTTTCACATCGGAGCACTCTGGCTAATTAAGTCATTGAACCCGCTGCCCTCGACAAAGATGTCTCCTGCGGAGGGCCGGCCGGCAGAGGAAACCAGCCAATAGGAGGACGTCTTGAGCCGAGGTAGTGGAACTACAGCCAACTGCATTCCGGGTCTTTGCAGCGACGCTGAGGCAGCTCTTCTAGAAAACGACTAAGGCGAGAAAAAGGGCAAAATAGACGCTGAGAAGAGCAGAAATCCTCCAACTGTCGCGTTGTTTTCAGCGATGTAGAGAAAAGCGGCCGAGCTGCTCTTTAATGAAACAGGTAAAAGCTTCATTTTCTCTCCTCGGGCCCACTCCACGAGCGCGTGTGTGTGTTTTGGAGGCTGACAGCGTCATGCCGGCAGGATGAAAGGGATTAGGGCGCCGTTACTGTGGCAACATTAGATGGAGGGATACACACTCCTCCTCCCGTCTAATCTGACAGCGCGCCTGATGGCATTTCAACCATTGTTCATCCCAGTTAACGCGCTGCGGACCAGTTCCTTATTGCTGAACTGACCTAATGTTTGTTTAAAGATGCTTCAGCAGAGAGACAATCCACGCAGCTGGTTGCTGGTTTCTGAGGAAGAGTACGGACAGGCAGCAGAAACATGACCATAAATACCATAAAATAGCGTCATCCTACACCTTTCATGCTATTTATGGTCTAAACTATGCGGACAGCAGGGTTGTAAACAATGTCTCAGATTTTAGATGTATTATAGTTAAATTAATTCATTAAAAAACATCTAATTAGATGAATTAATTAAATAATTAGCTATAGGCCTAACGTAATAATGTAATTATTAGGGCTTACATGCAGGTGTGATGTCTGAAACAGTGGGTTAATTTTTTCCAGCTCCTTACTGTTTTTGCTAGTTTTCTCCATGTTTCTGGAGTTTAGTTTTACTTCATGTCCATGTGTCGTGACTTTGTGAACTGCCAAAAATCACTGAGAAAATTGGGTTGGGGCTTTTCCTTGTTTGATGCACTGAATAATCAGCTGAAAGGCAAACATATGTTTTAAAACTTCTACTACAGAAAAGTGAAAATAACTAATTACTCAAAATAATAACCAGGCTGACCACATAGGAATGAAAAAAAAAATAATCCCAAGACGGTGGAGACTTAAAACATCTGATGAGACATAAAATACAAATTTCATGTACAAATTTATGGCTCCTACCTTTTTAACTGCAACTTACAGTATATTTTTGTAATTTACGATCCTGCTTTCACCAACAAAGCTGGGAAACTGTGTAAAATATAAATTAAACCAGAATCCAACATTTTCTATTCAGTCATATTTTCATCCCAGCAGAACAATAACAACATATCAGATGTTGAAACAGAGACATTTTACCGTTTGATGGAAAATATGAGGTGATTGTGAGATGGCAGCAACACCTCAGTAAAAAGTAGTTCCAGGAAGATGTTAACCATCGTGTTGTAACACGTTGGTGAAAAGTAGTTCCAGGGTGATGTTTACCATGTGAAGCAACATTTCTGTAAAAAGTAGTTCCGGTGCGATGTTTACTATCAGCAACAGTCCTGGATTTTGGTTTCTGGATTTCTGCTTTCATGATGCTCCAGATGTTTTGTATTGGTGAACCGTCTGGACTGCAGGCAGACCAGTTCAGCAGCTGGACTCTTCTCCTGTTTCCAGCCATGCTGTTGTGATGGATGCAGGATGTGGTCCAGCATTGTCTTGCTGAAATCTGGAATCTTCACTGAGAGAGACGTCTGGATGGGAGCAGATGTTCTTTTCAGCGTTGATGGAGCTTCACAGATGATGAAACTGCCGTCACCATAGACACTAACGCAACCCCGTCCCATCAGAGATGCAGCTTTTCAGCTGTCCACTGAAAACAAGTTGGATCAACCTCCATCTTCTGATGATATTCTACATTGTAGATGGAGGAAACATCTTTCCATCTTGAGACTGTCTCTCTGAAATGCTGCTTTTATACTCAGTCATGTTGCTGACCTGTTGCCAGTTAACCTGATTAGTTGTCAAATGCTCCTCCATTTGTTACTTTTGCAGCCTATTGTTGCTCCTGTTCCAACTTTTTACGGACACGTTGCTGCCATCAGATTAACAATCAGCTCCTATTTTCCATCAAATGGTAAAATGTCTCAGTTTCATCATCTGATATGTTGTTTCTTTTCAACTGGGAATAAAATCTGGGTTCAGGAAATTTGGAAATCATTAACCTCTGGTTTCATTTACATTTTACACATCGACCCAGCTTTTTCTGGAATTAGCTTTTTCATATGTATAGACTCCTAGTTTTCCGTTTCCCTTTTCTCAGATCATTTCATGTTGTTTCCTTTTCATGCTGCCTGTCCTCCCAGTGGATTGTTGTTTACCTTTATTGCTGCCTCAGTTTGATTTATTGAAAGCCTCAGAGACCATCACCTGTTTTCAGCTCCTCCTTTTCAGAGCATAGCACTGACAGTTAGTGTTGCTTTGTTATAAGATTCTGCTCTATAAACTCTGAAATACAGAATAAATGCTCACAGAGGCACGGCAGATTTATTTACAGCACATTTCATACGTGAGGCAACCCAATGTGCTGAACACCAGGGCTGGACAATTAATCAAATTTTGATCGTGATTTCAATTTTGCCTTCTCACGATCATAGAAACACCGTAATCGAAGAACAACAATTAATCCTGAAGTGAACAGACTGGTGGAGTTATAGGAAGCAAACTGCAGGAAATATAGAACAGGGATACATGACTAGGTAGAATTTTTATTGGTATTACTTTAATCACTTATTTTACTCCTTCACTTGTTTCTAATTAATTTCCGGTTGTGTTTTTTTTTACAAAAGTTATATTTGAGGTTGAGTTTTGGTGGTTCAATAAACACTCCAAAAAAAAAAAATAAAAAAAAAAATCAATGAATAATCATGTATATTAATCGTGATTTCAATATCAATGAAAATAATTGTGATTATATTTTTTTCCACAATCGTCCAGCACTACTGAACACACCAAGTTACATGTTTTACACGTGTACACACTCATGTCAAATTACATTATAAAAGAAAAACTTCTTGAATTTAATGCTCAGCAGAAAAAGTCTTTGACCTAATTTACCAGAACTCAGGTTTGGTTCAGACTTCAGGTTCTCTGGTATTTTTTTCTCCAGATATCAGGAGGAGAAATCTACATGTTTGGTTTAAATAGAAAGCAGACTGGATCCAGATGATCTTACAAGTCTGGGTGGCTGATATGGAGTAAGCAGATCAGATCGATACTGTGGACCAGAATCATTCAGAGCCTTCTACACAAGCAGAAACTTTTTCAAATCCATTTGTTGTCTGACAGGAGGCCAGTGTGAGAACCTGAGTGATGCGTTCCCTTTTCTGGTCTTTGTGAGGACAACAGCGGCATTCTGGATTAGTTCCAGTTGTCCAGCATTTTTAAAGACCTGTAAAAACTCCATCACAGTAGTCAAGACTACTGAAAACATATTTCTAAATCAGGCTGAGCCCTCAGTTTACACGATTAAAGGCTGATCTGGTTTAATTGGGCTGTTTAGATTCAGTTCAGAGGCCAAAAAGATACCAAGATCTCCGGATTGATCTTTTGGTTTTAACATTGCTGCCTGAAGTTGGACTCATCTTTGGTCCCAAAGACCATCATTTCAGATCAATTTTCATTCCTCTGAAAAAAAAATTCTGGAACATCCTGGTACTCTGACAGCAAAAAAATATTTGACCCAAATACGTCCCACATCTGCAGTGTTTGGCCCATATTTGGCCTTGACTTAGAGCGTTGACTCCATGTGAGTGTGGCTGCTAAAACTCAGCCACATGTCGGCCTCACGTGGCACACGAATAATTATCATCCCTGTCCAGACTGGCTCTCCTATTTGGACCAAGTGTTTGTCAACACCTGCCATAATCCATATCCAAACCAACAACTGACATCTGGACTACATATGGCCCAGACAACACCTGCCAGTGCCACAACTTAGCCAGAAGTGCCAAAAGTAGCCTGGATTAAGCGCAAATGTGTCTGCTATCGATACTGATTTGATTTAGGATCTAACCGAGGCTTTGTTGTGGACCAGACTCTCCTGCTGAGACAGTAATAGAGCAGAGTATCGTCAGCATAATTATGATCAGATACTAGATTTGTTATTTGATCTGATTAAAGCCTGTTACATCCTCCACGAGAGGTAAGAAATTTGTTTCTTGTTCTTGAAGCTTCAAGAACAAAAATAAATCATTCTGTTCTCGCTGCCCAGGTTTGGGAGTTCTCATGGCTTCTTATCGACACATCAGCTGAGCAGCAAGCTCTGCTTATAGGGCTCCGAGACATAACTTGTGATTGGTTGGACATCTTAGTTGGGCATGTTTAACACAGAAAAGTGTCAAGTGTGAAGAACAGAACAGAATAGAATAGAATAGAATAGAATAGAATAGAATAGAATAGAATAGAATAGAATAGAATAGAATAGAATATCATTCAGGACATACACTGGTTAATGCATATTCAGATAGAGATTTTGGTGCATTTACTCATCTTGGTATGAAGTAACAGAGTATAACAAGAAACTAAAACAAAAAAAATAAAATTCAGAAAATATGTACAGTATGAAAACACAAAAAATAAACATAAATATAACAAAATAGTAAAATAAAAAGGGAAAAGTAAAAACAATATAAAAATACAAAACCCAAATTTATCAGGATATTAAATAGAAAAAAAGAAAAATACAGTGTCAAATAAAAAGTTGAAGGATTTTTTGTGTATAAATGTAAAACAAATTAAGTTATTGCACATATGTGTATTGAATAGAGGTTAAGGGGAAGGTTTTGTTGAACAGCTGATTCAAGGCGGTGAGAAAGTACAAAAATGTATGTAACACTTGTGGCAGATCAAACACAGACACCACCGTGTACACAACCCTGTCCAGCTATGGATTAAGTTTCTTGTAAAGTAGGAAATCACAAGTCAATTGTTCATTGCACATAAAACATGGGCACCCCCCTTCAGTAATCCTAGTAGACAATTTTAGGCCATTTTTGGGATGCTGAAGCACCCCTAATTAAAAAAAATATATATATTTATGTATACATTTTAACTTTATGTGCTTACAAAAACCTAGAAAAGTGTAAAAACAACAACAACAAAAAAAAACATCCTGTACTTTTTAATGTAATATTTTCACAACAAATACAAAGCAACCCCCATCCCTCAGAAATGTTTTGAACCTGCCACCTGGCATATTCTAAATAGCAGCAGTAATAGCCTAATGTTGTTTCTATGATAAATATTCTAAGAGTAATTTGGAAAACTGTCAGAATTTTCATAAATAAGGGGGATAAATGGGGTTGTGATGGACCTGGTTCACTGCTTAGACACAACACCTGCATGCCCAAAATAAGCTTCTAACATCCAGATAAAGCTGAACTGGGATTTTTAAATAGCAGCAGCAACTTTGTTTCTGGATGCTGGGTGATAAAAACTTAAATTTAAGGCTTGAAAATGATCAGAAACTTTGTAAATAAGGAGGAAAAAGTTTTGGTGAATTTGGTTCACCATTGTAACGAGGTACCAGTATGCTCAAAATCAGCTTCTGTTATGGCTTCTCTCTTGATAATTAGTCACAGACTTTCAGTATTTTGCTGATCTTTCAAAAATATGGGTGAGAAACTGTATTAAACTGCACAAAAGTATGAAATTTATCTTTCCTGGCCCGGCAGCTCCATGGGCACTCAGCACCCCAAACCTCTGATCCTATAATAGCCTTTGACTCGCCCCATCACAGACTTTAGGCGAGATTAAGAAATGAGACTCACGACTGCCCCGACTGCCGCTGTGGGTAACTGCAGCCACAAGCCAAGCCGTCACAGTAGCGAGCACAAACTGAAGCTATAACGTTGTTTACTACGCTGATAGTCTTTTTCTTTGTAGTTCCACTTTTTAGTGTCTTTGAGTTGATCTGGATCGTTTGCTGACGGCAGAAGAATCCATAACTATCCCTGCAGTGTTTGAATTTACTGCAACCATCTCCTTCCTATATCAAAACTGTTGGGTACGCGGATGCAGCGTCATCCGCAGGACAGCGTGGGAAATTCGGCCACCAAACTGCAGCACATTATGCAGCACACGGCCTGTTCAAGGCAACGGTTCTCTTTTTTTTTAATGCTTCATCACCCATTAGTCTAAAAAAACTGGACATACTTGTTTATTCTTTCACAGTTCCTGCCTCTAGTCCCTTTAAATTTCTTGTGGAGTATTAATTACCCAAACCAAAACAAATTCCTTCCTTGTTCTTGCAGCCTTGAGAACTAGAACAAAGGTCTCACTTCTCATAGAGTATGGAACAAGCTTTAGTGGGAGCACATAGATGCTGAATAAGAGTGGAACCAAGATGGACTCATGGGGAACTCCACATGTAATCTACAGAGGGTACAGTCCAGACAGAGACGAGGCAAGTTGTATCTGCTCAGGAAATATGAAAATGATAAAATCTTACAAAATCAATCAACCAAACTAGAGGAATGTGACATTTTTCTAAATTCTGCTTTACTGAACCAGAGTCCTGAAGTTCCAAGGACTCTCCTGGTGGGAATGTGCCTTAAAGCGGAGCAAACAGCGCCATATGAATGTGCCATAAATACCCCTGTCAGTGCAGATGACAATGTTTGGTGAAATGTCAATATATTCTGGGTTTGTAGCTCTTAAATGTCTGACTAGTGTGTATGGGAATATGTAGAAATAAGTGCTAATAGTTATCATTTAGGTCAGGTCACCGGTGACTATAAGAACTACTCAAAGACAAAAACCATATTTGCAACATTCACAAAGATGTAAGATCATGGTAGGTTAATTGTCAGTAAGATAGCTTAAAGGGGAAGTTCGGTTTTTATATACCTGGACCTATTTTCTAGCATGAAATAATTTATTTTACTCACCCAGATAGTTTTGGTGTAACTTGAATTCCTTCAGGAGATATTTAGATCCACTCTAGATCAGCGTATGTCCAATATAATGCAAGTGATGCGGGAAACCTTGCACACCCTTTAAATAAGGCATTACCTGCTACAATCTCCTTCATTTCACCAATGCTTTGTTACGAAACATCAATCAGACCCCCTGTGAGCTTGAAGCGGCTTGAAGTGGCTTTTTTTGTGGTGATCCGTCCTTATTTACAGGCATTTTTACTGCGGCAGCTTTGATGACTTCACTGTTATGTGATACCATAGCAAGTACAGTAAATGTCTGTAAATAAGGACGCATCACCACAAATAAGCAACTCAAAGCCGCTTCGAGCTCACAGGGGGTCCAACTTATGTTTCCTAACAAAACACTGGTGAAATGAAGGAGTTTATGGCAGATAATGCCTTATTTAGAGGCTGTGCAAGGTTGCCCGCATCACTTACATTATATTGGACACACGCTGATCTGGAGTGGATCTACCTGTAAATATCTCCTCAAGTTACACCAAAACTGTCTGGGTGTGCAAATGAATGTATTTCATGCTAGAAAATAGATCCAGGTTGAAAAAAAAAACAAAGTTCCCCTTTAAGCTATTTTATGTGCTTTTCAAGTCATCTGCTGAAAATTCCTATATTTTTTCATATCGCAATATATATCACAAGTAGGGATGTCCGATATTATTGGCCTACCAATATTATAGGCCAATATTGGCATTAAAATGTGATATCGGAAAATATTGGTATTGGTTTTTGGTCTGATATTTTGAAAAATGAAATGTTGCGAGGTTTTGTTTGTAAAATCTTGTTCCATTATCAGCGGTCCAGCATGTACAAAAGTCCCTTTTATTCCGGGAAAACTTCATATCTCAGCAGTCTGTTCGGAGTCATGTGACTACGGTGCAGCTGCTGCTGCTACAGACTGACTTGCTTTGAAGCTGCTTATAATATGTCTGGTATTAAGTTGCTGGTTAAGTTAGCAAGTTGTCAGAAACATTAGAATTAGCCACATGTTTGCTAATACCTGCTAGTATCTGATATATGACAGCCAGATGTCCAAAATGAACTCCTCTGGCTGAGTGAAGAATATTTGGGATCTTCTATATAGTTGTATTTCTCAAAATATTAGAGATACAACCTCATAGTTCTCTGCATATATCGGTATTAGTTGATAAATGGATATCGTAATTAAAGAGTTGGACAATATCGGTATATCGGTAAAAAAGCCTATATCGAACATCCCTCACAAGGTTTGAAAAAATCACTATACCAGTTTTTCCAATATCGTGCAGGCCTAGTTCCAACCCCAGTGGACACCACTGTCCACATGATGACCAGATGGCCTTAAAAAATGTTCCAACAAACAAGTGAGATGAGAAAGTGAAGTTAGTGTCCTCCTGTAGTGGTGTGGTGTAGCTCTTCAGTCATCAGAAGCTGTGCAGTCTTTAGCTGAACTCAGCTGCTCTGAAGACGTATTCATGAACCAGTTGTAATCCAGCTCCTGATAATGGTCTTTATTTGTGCCAGCAGGACCCATGACCCTGACACGAGGATCATTCACCTACTCCAACGGCGAAGAATACCACGGGGAGTGGAAAGAAGGCAAGACTCACCTTTTCAGTCACCTGCCCATCCTCCATCACTGGCTGCATTCACATGAACAGAACGTGTTGCTGCAGTCCATACATACCAGCGAACAACAGAATTGCTGTTAGATGTAGTAAGGATGATCTGCAGATGCATACACGGAGCGCTCAGACCTGAGTTTACTATCCAGACAGCTTTGTAACATTTTTTGATCTTGATGTTTAGCCTGTTTACCTTTGTGCCGTCTCTGCTCTGTTATAGATGCAGAGCAGTTACAACAGGAGTCATACTGGGCCCAACACCTGAACAAACACCACACAAATATTATTAAGCTTTCTCTCTAAAGTCTCCAGCAAGTAATCTGCTGGTGAAATAATAAATGCTCCTCAAAGAGGCTGCAGCTTTCCCCTGTTATTGTAATTATCCAGCTGTTTTGACACTTTGACCCCTGAAAACTTCGCCCCTGAATGCAAAATTCCTTTTTCGTGCAAGATGATGGTTAAATGTCTTGCATGTGCTGTCTGTTTCAAATCCCCCCCCCTCCGATGGCATTTAAGTTTGATTCTTAACAAATAAATGAACCTAATTCAGTTCATTCATTTGTTTTTTTAGATGCATTACTGACAGACGTGCACTATGAGGGCTTTACTTTCTTCTCTAGCAGTTTTAATCTATTTTATTTCAATTTTCAGACAGTCAAATGCCTTCTTGCTAAATTACGCTGAAAAAATTAACTATCCCAAGGGATGTACTTACATTCTGACTTGAAAATAGGTCACACTAGATCGATGCAGGCAGGGACATTATCTTGTATTTTTGGGAACATATAGGTTAGCTGAGTAATTAAGATTAATAGCCATGGAGCAGTCCTCCTCAAAAAGTAAAACATAAGGAGAAATCCTAATAATTAGGGTGTAAAGGAAAGTATTATATGAAAGTGGAGCACATCCTCTGGTGGAGACCTCTCTGCTGCTGGAGGAACTTTTTACTATCCCAGTCATGTCCTACAGAGAGAATGTTCAGATGCTCATTTGTTACACATCAGGGAGGTGTTGAACATCCTAAACATTCAGAATCATGAAGAATCGTCCTCAGAATTACAGTAACGAGGCCTCCTGCAAGATTCTGTCCTTTAAAACAGTTCCTGCATAAAGCAACAGTTCAGAGTCGGATCAGTTCGCCATAAAGATTCACTTATTTCACTCATTGTCACAGCTTACCTCCCAAAAAGCAGACCCCAGGACCCAGAGCCTCGAACCCAGAATCCAGACCGCAAAGATCTGACAACAGCTTCCAGATTGAAATTTTCTCACGTCAGCTCGCATTTGTGCACTCAGACCCCACATTCCCTGTGAAAAGCCCATTGAAAACGGTGGTGGATCTCCGTATCATGTTTGTGCTGCTGCACTTTTTCAGTTTATTTGGACCGTGGAAGCGGGGCCTGATTCTGTCGAACATTTATGACGCAGAGGCTTTATGCGCCAGATAAACAGCACACCGCTGTAAAAGTGGTCACGCAATGCCTCTGTTGTGATGTTTTTTCCCCTTTTGTCAGAATTTGGGGGTATGGTTGAAAAGTTTCACTGCCCACTAGTCCTGGAATTTGCTCTGTGTTGTTTCTGGTTATGTTTGCATTTTCCTCTGCATGGAGATAGTTTTCATCCTGCTGTTGTGTCAATGGTTTCTTTTTCAAAAACAGAAGATCTTTTGTGTTTTTTTGTGGATATGTTGTGTTAACAGGGCCTTAAGCCCCGTTTCCACCGGCGGGTCGGGTCGGGCCACATTTTTTTGCGTCTCCACAGATAAAAACTGAGATGGGTACCCTTATATCAACCCAACCCATCCTACTTTTTTCATACCCCTCCATAGGAGTACTGATCTAACCGATCTGGACCAAAGAGGTGGAGGCAAGACCAGAGGCAAGATTAAGAAATGAAACTCACGACTGTCGTCACGGGAGCGTGCACAAACTGAAGCTATAATCTTGTTTACTTCGCTTTTTCTTTGTAGTTACACTTTTTAGTGTCTTTCAGTTGATCTGGATCGTTTGCTGATGGCAGAAGAATCCATAACTATCACTTACAGTGTTTGAATTTACCGGGACCGCCTTCTTCCTGTATCAAAACTGTCAGGGATGCGGATGCAGCGTCATTTGACATCACATCCTCAGGGCAGCGTGGGAAATTCGGCCACCGAATTGCAGCGCTTTATGCAATGGAGAGAGCTTGTTTTTTTGGGTTTTTAATGCTTCATCACCCATAAGTATGAAAAAAACAGGACATGCTTGTTTATTCTTTCGTAATTCGTGCCTCTAGTCCCTTTAATACACTGCAATCCGTTGATTGGTTGAAAAAATACATCACTTCCCGCACGACTTGGCATAATAACAAAGCAGGGATGACCCCTTTGTTTCTGTCAGTGGTGCTTTGGTAAAGGCATTGCTCTGCAATGATGTCACACAATCACATAGCAGCGCTATCCGGTTAATACTCCGTCCGGGTAAGGGTACAGTATGCTTTGGGGATGCAACGTGAAATCAGCAGGTCCTTACCAAAACCCACCCGGCCCAACCCAACCCGGCCTGACCCGACCAAGACACGCAGGTGGAAACGGGGCTATAGATACCATCAGACCAGGACCACACATGACCAGTTATTGACACACTTTATTTTGTGGCAATGCCTCCACTGTTGTTAGCTTCTGTTTCAATATTTTTTTTTCACATAAAGGAATTACCATCACATGATTTTACTTAAATGTCCTACATTCAGGATGTTATATCAGTGTGATCATTTTTCATGAATTTTATCTCAAAATTCAAAATCCCTAACTATATACCATCATCCTCAAAATTATTCATACCCTCCAATTAAAGGAGGAAAAAATCAGTTGTTAGTGAAACAAGTTGAAATTGACTAAATTAATAATAAATAAAAATTACATGAAAATCTTGACATTGATATTTAATTGTGGTTAGAAAGAAATATTAAAAACAAACACAAAAAATAAAACAAACAAACAAGCATGATGGGGCTCTGAAGCTAACATTTGTTGAGCAACACTTTGAGGCAATCAGGTGTTTTCTGTAATGTTCAAAAAGACGTCTGCACCTGTTGACAGGTACTTTGGTCCGCTGTTCATGGGAAAGGTGCTCTAATGTGTCTGGAACAGTTTTGTTTGTTTGTTTTTGATTGTTATTTCCAACCACAGTTAAAAAGCAATACATTTTTGTTTATCATTAGTTTATAAAGTTTCTTGTTATTTGAATTAACATTGTGAATTTAGCCTTTTCTGCAGTTGAATGGTATAAATAATTTTGAGGATGACTATGTGTGTATATCTATCTATCTATCTATCTATCTATCTATCTATCTATCTATCTATCTATCTATCTATCTATCTATCTATATATATATATATATATATATATATATATATATATATATATATGTATATATATGTATATATATATATGTATATGTATCGCTAATTAACTTCTACCTAGGGCTGGGGGTAAACGAGTATTTTGAAAATGATTGTTCGGCCGATTATTTTATCGAATAGTTGACTATTCTAAAGACAAATAAGCCAATTAATCTAACGATTAATTTTTTGTGGTATGATTAATAAAAAAATACAATCTTAAATAAATACCCCTAAAGCTTTATTAAATCTCTTTATCATACAACGGTTTTCCAAAGCCAATAACTTGTATTACCAGGGGTGCACGTCATTTTCTGGTTCTCACTGATATATACATAAATATATACATATATATATATATATATATATATATATATATATATATATATATATATATATATATATATATATAAATATATGTGTGTGTGTGTGCATGTGTGTGTGAGTGAAAGCAGAGCTACATGTTATGCCTACTGGGATCATAACAGAGACCAATAAGCTACCCCATAGCAACTATGATCCCACACATGTTTGGTTATAAGATGACAAACAACACAAGTAGTAATAAGGGGCAGTATTCCCCACAGTATCCCCCATGGAGAGAAAGGTCGGTGGCTGAGATTAAGGCAACACGGATGGAAGTTAACCATCTGTCAGAACAGAAGAACAGTCCAATAAAGAAAGACTTTCCTTGAAACTACAACATTTCTATATCTGTGGCAGTAATTGTCAATCAGAGACTCAGCTCAGGTGACATGCCTGAAAAACACCAAAGAAACTTAAACTAGCAAGACGAGCAGGGTGCTCTTTTTCCACTGAACCATCCAAGGTGAGCTCTCAGTGTCAGGGCAGTAAGATGCAAATGGAAAAAACAGATTATCGGCTGAGTCTGAGCAATACTGAAAGAGTAGAGAAACAACATAAAACACCTGTGCTCCATAGCTGGTGGATCTAACAGCAATGGCCCTGGAATAAGCACCAGTAACAATCACAGTAACAGATATCCAAGTTGAAGTCTCTGTCTCCATCAAGTTTAAAGAGTTGCAGTGCACCAGGCCCTGACATGAAACATGCCTTCTACCTAGCTAACAGCACTCCATGAACTGCTAGCAGCACAAATGAACCAGCATGGATTCATCAAGAACTCAGTGAGAATGGAGAAGACAACTCTGGAGGCCAGCTTCAGGCCAGTTGCACAAGTTTCCATCAAATGTGGAATCCAGGCAGGTGTCCTGACTTCACCGCTGTTCTACATAAGCCAGCACCACCTCAGTGGATAACATTGGACTAAACGGACGCACAATTATCACAACTGAAGGGGGTTTAACTCCCAGAGGGGACCTTGCAGATGTTCAGTGACAAACACCTTGGGATGCTATGAGATAAAGACCAACTGTGAAGGATTTGCAAGGAAGTCAGCCATAACACAGTGTGGACAGGGAGTCTGGTAGGTCTGGAAGAGTCTGCTGAATGAGCGGAATGAAGTCCAAGTCATCAACATGCGTGACCTATCTGTAATAAGACACCCTGCTGGTAACACATCCCAGGAACACCATGTAAATTATGTGTCCAGAAGATTGCAGTCCCACATCTACCTTCATGCTGCTGGTCTGAATGCATTCTGACCTTCAGCTGTGGAAAGTTCCCCAAAGTATTTTCTTCTCATGTCAAACGTGACTAAGATAACTGGAGATGCAGATAATGTTAATAAACTGTAAAAATCAGGGATGGTATCATGTAATTACTTTTGCTGCAAGAAACTTGCACTTTGAGAAACTTAAGCTGCAAGAAAATATTTTGAATATCGAGCCAACCTCACCACTGTCACATTTATACTGTGAAGAACTTTACCTGTGAGAAACTAAGGGTGAAAAGTACGAGAAACTTTAACTCCAAGAAACTTTAACAGTAAGAAATTTTAACAGTGAAAAACTAACTGCGAGAAACTTTTAAGTGTGATAAACTTTATATGCGAGAAACTTTAAGTGCGAGAAACTTAAAGTACGAGAAACTTTTTAACTGCGAGAAACTAACTGCGAGAAACTTTAAGTGCAAGAAACTTGACTGTGAGAAACTTTAAGTGCGAGAAACTTAAAGTACGAGAAACTTTTTAACTGCGAGAAACTAACTGTAAGAAACTTTAAGTACAAGAAACTTTAACTGCGAGAAACTTTAAGTGCAAGAAACTTTTAAGTACAAAAAACTTTAACTGCAAGAAACTTTAATTGTGAGAAACTTTAAGTGTGAAAAACTTTTTAGTACGAAAAACTTTTTAACTGCGAGAAACTAACTGTGAAAGAAACTTTAACTGCAAGAAACTTTAACTGTAAGAAACTTTAAGTACAAGAAACTTTAATTGCAAGAAACTGCGAGAAAGTTTAAGTTCAAGAAACTTTAAGTGCGAGGAAATCTAACTGTGAGAAACTTTAAGTGCAAGAAACTAAGTACGAGAAACTTTAACTGCGAGAAACTTTAACTGCGAGAAAATTTAACTGTAAGAAAATTTAAGTGCGAGAAACTTTAAGAACAAAAAACTTTAACTGCAAGAAACTAGCTGTGAGAAACTTTAAGAGCAAGAATCTTTAAATGCGAGAAACTTTAACTGCGAGAAACTTTAAGTGCAAGAAACTTGACTGTGAGAAACTTTAAGTGCGAGAAACTTAAAGTACGAGAAACTTTTTATCTGCGAGAAACTAACTGTGAGAAACTTTAAGTACAAGAAACTTTAACTGCAAGAAACTTTAACTGTAAGAAACTTTAAGTGTGAAAAACTTTTTAGTACGAAAAACTTTTTAACTGCGAGAAACTAACTGTGAGAAACTTTAAGTACAAGAAACTTTAACTGCAAGAAACTTTAACTGTAAGAAACTTTAAGTACGAGAAACTTTAATTGCAAGAAACTGCGAGAAAGTTTAAGTTCAAGAAACTTTAAGTGCGAGGAAATCTAACTGTGAGAAACTTTAAGTGCGAGAAACTAAGTACGAGAAACTTTAACTGCGAGAAAATTTAACTGGAAGAAACTTTAAGTGCGAGAAACTTTAAGTACAAAAAACTTTAACTGCAAGAAACTAGCTGTGAGAAACTTTAAGAGCAAGAATCTTTAAGTGCGAGAAACTTTAACTGTGAGAAACTTTAAGTACAAGAAACTTTAATTGCAAGAAACTAACTGCAAGAAAGTTTAAGTGCAAGGAACTTTAAGTGTGAGGAAATCTAACTGCGAGGAACTTTAAGTGTGAGAAAATAAGTGCGAGAAACTGTAACTGCAAGAAACTAGCTGCGATAAATTTTAAGCACGAGAATCTTTAAGTGCAAGAAGCTTTAACTTCGAGAAACTTTAAGTGTGAGAAATTTTTACTTCGAGAAACTTTAAGTGTGACAAACTTTAACTGCGAAAAACTAATTGCGAGAAATTTTAACTGCAAGAAACTTTAACTGTGAGAAACTTTAAGTACGAGAAACTTTAACTGCAAGAAACTAACTGCGAGAAACTTTAAGTACAAAAACCTTTAAGTGTGAGAAACTCTATTTACTAGTACTTGTTTTGGCAAGTACTCAAATGTCAGTACTCGTACTTAAACTTGCTTGGCAAAAAAGTGGTATCGGAACATCCATAACTAGTTACATGGAAAATAAATATATTAATTTCTTTTTATTTCTGTTCTGTTTCATTTAAATGTATTCAAATATTGTTGTGTGTATCTCTTCATGTTTTTCTACATTGTATGTCCCTTCCTTTCTGTAAGCTTTAGCTCATCTCATCAGGCCAGTTTCAGTAGTCCCCAAAGATTGCAAATCCACGTCTGTAGGTTTGCACTGGTTCTTATAAAAAGGGCTGCACAGTGGCGTGGTGGTTAGACCCTGAATTGGATAAGCGGTACAGAAAATGACTGACTGGCCTTGTAATAATTGTACTAACTGTATGTGTGAGTTGCTGTGTTTGTTTGACCAAAAACATACATATTCCTCTTGCTGGTCTTTCCTGGTCAGTATTTTGTAGTCTCCTTATAGACGCCCCTACCCCCACCACTACTGCAGGCTTGTGATCTGAATCCTCACTCGAGGATCTCTAATAGGATAAATGAATTAAAGGGATGTCAGCAAATATGATAAAACACAGTTAACTGTGGCAGCATTTAATTAAAGTAGGGTTTCATGTCAGATTGGAGGGAAGTGGGCGTAGTGTCAGTGAGTCACAGCAGCAAAAGTTGCTGTTATATTAGCCTGCAGTCGCACACAAACAGATTTTATTTAGCAGAAAGGGGGAAAAAAAGGTGAAAAAAACTGAAGTCAGTAACTTTTCACACACGTGTACACAAAGACCATCTGGTGGCAGCGAGCCTGCTGAGGCAGCGTATCACGCTGCCTGAACCAGTATGAGCTCCCTGACAACTGTCTGACTGAGGTTCAACACCGAACAAAAGTTTAGCAGCAAAGCGGCCATGACACTGCGGGAGAGACATATGTTCTCCACACAATTAGCAAAAATTAGCTGTTGAACTGTTCCTTGTGCCAGTTTTTCACAGCAGTATTCAGATTTTTTTTTTTCTTTTTTTTTCTTTTTAGCACAGACATATTAGGTTCACAAATAGATTAATGTCTCTGTTGGCTGATTGGAGCTGCTGTGATCTTTTTCTTCTCATTGTTTACTTCACTTTAAAATGGATGCAAAAGACATCCATGTAAATATTCAGTGCAAATACTCAAACACGGATCAGCAGCTGGTGCAGATCTTTTGACCATAACACATGGTCGACTGAGTTATTGACAGAAATACTGCAGTTTAAAACCCTCATAGCTGTGGTTATTGGGCTTTAAACCACATACAACCCAATTCTGAAGCAGCATAAAATGTGAATTTACCAGAATGTAATGATGTATAAATCTCACAAACCAATATTTACAACAATGAAGACATTGAGTTATTCATGGAAAATATGAGCTGGGTATTCCCTGACTGTCTCATTCAGAGTAGGTTATTTTTAAATGGAAAAAAATAAAAGAAGAAGTAATTTTCAAATCTGTCTCCTACCTTGGCAACATTGTTAACTGCTCTTTTTCAGCTTCCAGAACAAAGTACTTATTTAATGTCTCTTTGGGTGCGCTGCTACTCTGCTGTTAATCAAGTTTACCAAATAATCTTACTCACTGCAGACAACACACAATGTTCCCAAATCATAGAGACGTAAGCGAAGATAAATTTGGGTATTTTTGTCTGTACCTGCCTAATTCATATTGCAGTGGTTTCTGTAGTTCTGTGGTTTTGGGTTTGTTTCAGGGTATTTTCACACAGGACCTATTTAGGTCGACCTAACTGAGTTTTGGTACCGAACATGGCATGACTGGGCCTGTGTGAGCACGCCACTCGCGCTCTAGTTGACGAAACTCGCCCGCTCTCGGACCTGCTGGACAGGGTGGTTTCAGAGTGGCTTGCGTCGACCTGAAATGCTAGTGATGTGTGAACGTGCACCAGCTTTCGCGCAACCTAAATCCCAGATACTCCGCCTTTTTTAACTAAACAGGTATCTGTAGGCAGCTGTGCTATATCCTACTTATTGACAGTGTTATACTACAAATAACAGGGTTACATGGCATGCCTTACTGTAATGTTTAGTATCATCTTGTGTCTGCTAGCTACTAATGTATTTCAAATGTTAACATCAAATGAGGGTTCACAAATACTGGACAAATTACCAACAAGGGCTTAGCAGGCTAAGCGTTAATGCTCATGTTTACAGCTCATCGCTACCTGCTGTTTGCCGATAATATCTGAGTATGGTCCAGACTTCGTGGTTCAACAAAATCAATCTGCGCCTTGCTCTGGTTTGTTTGGAAATCCGCCGCCTCCAGTGTATACCAACATTGTTCTCCACATGCAACCGTGTCTCGTCTTCAACACACTCCATCATTCGTGTTTTTTTTTACAACTCAGCCACACTTTACAGCTGGAATGTGTCTGCTTACGTCTGGTTGCCATGGATACACAACAGTCCAGTCTGTAGAGCGATTGCTGGGCGCGGTGATTAAAAAGCTTACGTGAAACGGAGCCGTATTAGTTGAAAATTCAAACATTGTAACCTTTTCACTGCTGCAACTGGTTTGACCCAAATATGTGAGAAAACAACCTTAATATTTCCCATCATGCTTTGTGGCTCTTCCTGCTCCATTCTGCTCCCAGAGTTATTGTATTTTTGAGACTATAAGACACATTTTTTTCATAGGTTGGCTTGGCCTGCGAATATATGGCCTATAACTGAACATGTTCTTAAATGTTAATTCATACAAACTGACTTGAACCGAGAAGTAAAGATTGTCATCTACAGCCAGAAGAGGACACTCTAGGCTTGTGACAACTAAATGCTGCTCCGTGAATGAAGGTTCAAAAATGGCCAAGGTTAAAAAATGACCTTATCGCAGCAAGAGGAGTCCATTTCTGACATCTGGCTTTACTGTCCACAACTAGCAAGTTTATCCTATTTAGTATTGATGTTTATGATAATTTACAGGCATTAACTCTAATCAGAGAAGTTTTACTGAAAATGAAAATGTAAAAATCTAAAAATGGCCTTATCTCAGCGAGAGGAGTTTATTTTGGACAACAATAAGCGGACCATTGTGTAAGTTCTCTAAGCCTGAGTAATGTGTACTAAGGGTCAGTTATCTTGTCCCCATCCTCTCGTAATCCGATTTAATAATGCCTGGCCCAGTTCTGTGTCACTCCTCACTTTGGACCCCGGACCATAAATCGTTTAGAATTTAGGCCTGCAAATAGAGATGTTCTGATACCATTTTTTTCCCTCCCAATACCGATTCCAATACTTCTGCTGTGGGTATCGGCTGATGCCAAGTAAAAATACCACTAAAATACCATTTAGTGCTATTGGTGGTTTCAATACCATTTTAAAAAAAAGTCATATTAAACCTGTATGACTGTGATATGATCATCATTGTGATAAGGCCTGGTTAAACTCTTTGTAAAACATGAATGAATACAACAAACTGAAGCCATTTATTTTTAAAGGGGAAGTTAGATTTTTTTCAGCCTGGACCTAATGTTCTAGCATGAAATACTTTACTCACCCAGACAGTTTTGGTGCAACTTGAATTCCTTTAGGAGATATTTAGATCCATTCCAAATGAGCATATGTCCAATATAATGCAAGTAATGCGGGCGACCTCACGCAGCCTCTAAATAAGGCATTATCTGCCACAAACTCCTTCATTTCACCAATGTTTTGTTACGAAACATTAGCCGGACCCCCCTGTGAACTCGAAGCGGCTTGAAGTGGCTTTTTTTGTGGTAAGCCATCCTTAGTTACAGACATTTTTACTGCAGCGGTTTTGATGATGTCACTGTTATGCAACAATATAGCAAGTGAATCTCCATAAATTAGGACAAATTACCATGAATAAGCAACTCGAAGCCGCTTCGAGCTCACAGGGAGTTCCAAATAATGTTTCGTTACAAAACATCGGTAAAATGAAATCAAAGAGAAAACTGTTTTAAGAGCAGCAAAGATGAACTGTCAGATCTAACAGAACAAATAAGTAAATATATTCCTGTTTTAATAAATTATGTGGCATCGGATCAGTGCCTGAACTCCAGTACTCGCCGATACCGATACTGATACCAACACCAACACCAACACCAACACCAAGCAACATTTTCAGCAGTATTGGAGACATTTCAACTACTGGTATCTGTATCATGACAACTCTATCTGCAACGCCACATACAGATGTGGAACAAATTGTAGATACCCCTCGGTTAATGAAAGAAAACCTCACGATGGTCACAGAAATAACTTTAATCTGACAAAAGTAACAATTAATAAAAACTATATGAAAATTAACCAATGAAAATCAGACATTGGTGTTCAACCATGCTTCAACCGAATTATTTAAAAAAATAAACTCAGGAAACAAGCCTGGACAAAAATGATGGTTTCTTACCTGAAGGCAGTGATATGAGCCTTCCCCCTCCAAGTAGAATGAAGTGGTGGTGATTGATAATTATAAGGCAGTAAATTAATATTTTATCTTGCTTCTGTTGTCATTGTATTATTTGTGTTATTCAGTTTTTTCTTTTTTTCACCATCACAAAAGTCAGTAATTTGACCCCTGAGTAAGACCCTTTACCCCTGGGTGCTAACATGGCAGGCCACCGTTCCTCAGTGCAGCTTGGGTTAAATGCAGAGAAAAAATGTGTAATAATAATAATAATAAATTATATTATATATAATAATAATAATATTATTATTATTTTCATTATTATTACATCTGTAAATCATTTCCAAAATGCACGGTTCAGCTGAGTGCTGGGGAGGCAGGAATCCTTCATTGTTTTTGGAAATAAAATCATCAGTGTATGACCCTTATCTTATTTCCATGTAGCTTTGTTCCACTGCTGTGTGTTAGATAGTATTTCAGATAATACTTTGCTCACACTGGAAGAATAACCCCTCCTCCCTCAGTTTGCATCTCCAGCTGAAGTTCTGCTGGGACTTTCTGTAGCACTTCATTTACCTTTTCTGCGATGCTATTATTTTCTGCCACATCCAAAATATGTGTGATTACACATGCTGCTCTTCAACGTGAAATGTTAAATTAACACTGCTGGGTTAGGGTTAGTTATATGTAATGGTGTGAGTGTGTTTGCCTGGTGTTTTCATGAACACAGGCCGTGTCGGTGTCTATGCATGCTAAGTCACTGTTTGCACACAAACATGTAGGTGTGTGTCAGACAGAGGTCTTCCATGTCACATAAATAATTCAGCCGGCTGAAGACAAGCCCGGGGACTCTCAGGTTACAGGAAGTAGGACTGGTACATCCACAGCAGCCGAGGCACAGCCACAAGCCATTTACTACCGTTTTTTGCCCATGCGGTCATTTAACATCTGTGCATTACCACTATTGATTGACATAAAAGCCGGACAAATTCAGCTAAACCGTAATTAGCCAGAGACCATGACCCGATGTAGCTGGAGAAAGGCGTTAGAAAGAAGCTGAAGGACAGATTAGGGGCAATCTGGGGGGGATTCAGTGGAGGAGACAGAGAGGAAATGATTGTCCCTCGCTGCAGCCGTGGCTGATAATCTGTCCTTCCAGTAAGAGATAAACCGTTAGCTTCACAGCAGTCTGGAAAATGCTAACACTGCTGCTTGATGTCATTATATTCAATAACACCATTCATACTTTGACTCAGCTCCTGGTGGAAGACACCGCTGTTGGCGTTTGCTGCCAGATGACTGCAGCCTTCTTGACACTTGGCAGATTGCTATACTCCAGTGGCTCGTCCATGAGATTTGTGCCTGAGGCTGTCACTCATCGCCAGGGTTGATTCCAGCTTCTGCACATGCACATCAGCATACATGGATGCAGGATGTTTCAGGAAACAGGGGATTCTGGAAATGGAATGCAGAGCTCCAGATTTAGTTTCGACCAAATCTCTTTTCCAAATCTCCTGTGAAAACCCAGCTGAGATTAGGCAGAGAGCGGCCCTTTAAGCAGCCCTGACAGATGGACTGCCTAATTTACTTTGCTGTTGGCTGGGAGTGAGGGACAACACTCGGTCGCCTCACCCCTGCCTCATGCCCTGCAAGTGCTTTCCTCCAGTAAATCCCAGTCTGCTCTGAGCCCCCTGCCCCTCCCAGATCTTCCTCTCCTCTGTAGCAGTTTCATGGCAGCCGGAGAGCTCCCTGTAAATCCTGTTTCTGTGTAAGAAGGATAGCGGGACCTTCTCAGCACGTGCCTCACATTCTGCCCTCCTCCTAATTCCTGCAGATCTGCTAATAGAGTTTGGCAAATAGAAACGCTCGCTGCCGTCCCTCCCCGTCTCCATCGGCTGCTGTGCTGATGCTGCAAAAGTTTTGAAAGATTTCATCTCACCATTTACCTTAAAAACAAGATCATATTCATAAATAAAGAACTCCAGCGTTTGGTTTATGTTAGCGGTAATCATGTTAGTTCTGGCCGTTACCAGAGTTTTACACCGTCCATCCAAAACAAACCAAATCCCCTCCTGGATTTAACTTAGCTGCAGGTAAGAGCCTCCCATTGGATGATGATGATGATGATGATGACGATTTCTCAGCTGCAACACATTGTTTAACCCAAACTGATGCAGCTTCTCATTTTTACCCCTTGTGGGTTGATACCCCAGAGAAGACCAGGACACGCTGGAGCAGTGGTGGGGAACCTTGGCCCCCATCCTGCAGGTCTTCCATGTATCCTTGCTCCTACACATCTGATTCAAGTTAATGAGTTCAGATTGTTACTTTTTTTTATTATAAGTTTAAAAAGGTCATCTAAGAAAAAAATCTAGGGCTGTGAAATAAATTGAAATTTCACAGAAAGTCACAGAATTTCAGCTTCAAACAATCTCCAACACATAATCGAGTTGAAATTTTCTATGTGCCATTTTTCTTTACACAATTTCTGAAACTTATTCTTAAGTTAGAGCTCATTTCAGTGGCATCTCACCCTGCAATTTGTTGGGTGTCATTAACAAAAATGTTGTTTCACTAAAGCTTAAAGGTACAGTATGTAAGAATTATTGACATCTAGTGGTAAAGATGGATATTTGAAGGAAAAGATGTTTCATTTCAAATGACTTCATATTCCAAGCACTGTTGTGAATAGACGGTGGCCGTTAGTGGCCAAAATTCTCCTAGACATAATGATGTTTTCATCTGTGAGTGGATCCAGTGGTCTCAGGTGGAGCTGTGGTTGTACTGTGAGTAACTATTTTTAATGTCTTTTAAAGCATTTTCCCAAAGAGTCTCTAACTCCCATTAAACAAAGATGGTACAGCAGTTTTAAAGTTCAGAGGGTTCTAAATTCATTCACTTTGTTTAGTCAATGTAGGGACACCATAGTAAAAATGGTGGCACAAATATGGCAGCCTCCATGTATGTGGACCCCCAGAAAGCAGATATAAATGACTCATTTTGAGAAAATTAACACATAACAGCTATTCTAGTCAAACGATTTCACATCAATAGAAACACAGTTTTGGATTATATATTAAATTTTTCTGCCATTGACTTTTTTTTTTTTACACACTGTACCTTTAACAAAATGTATTTTGAGATATTTTCTTATATCAATACTGTAAGTATATTTGTCTTGTTCTTCAAATATAAAGAAGTAGCAGAACAACATAGTTTATTTTGGATACATTTATGTTTTTCTCTGCCTTATCTAATGTTGAAAGTATATTTATTTAATTCCTCTAATGTTTTAAACATTGCAAAACAGCTGGAAGGTATATATTTGTAGCCTCTATATTTTATTTGCATAAATGATCAATAACAATAATGAAAAAAAAAGCTGAATAAATACAAAGTGTTACTAAAAATAATCATTTGAATAATTGTGATTTCGAAATTGACCAACGTAGTTGTGATAATGATTTTTTCCATAATCAAGCAGCCCTGCATTTCACCAATACTAATAATTAGTAGAATGAACAAACGAACGGCTACTGTTGTTTTGGGCCCTCTACAGGATTATCCTCCGCTGCTCAGGACTCAACCCTGTCAGTTAATAAGCGAAAGTTAAGCTTTCAACAACGAGAGAGAACATGAAGTAAACTTGCAGGGAACCATCATTACAAACAAAGAAGCTATAAGAAACTAAAGCTGGAAAGTGGTCCTGGTTTCAAGGATGGAGCCTGTTGTGTAAAAGATGAATTTCTGTAAACAGGCAGTAAGACGACAACCTCCAGTCTACACATATAACAGAAACATTATAGCAGTTCAATACAGGAGATTTCAAAAAGGCGACCTCCTTATTTTTCCAATTCCATCATGCATCCTTGGACTGTGGAACAAAGCCTGAAGCACTAAAGCAGCACATATATTATGTGTATGTGTGTAGAGATGTCGTGTTGTACTCTGTTTACTGCTTGCTCGCCTTCTGTTGGCTCTGTTTTGTTATTTATTTGTTTGCTTGTTGCAGGTTTGCGTCATGGCCTGGGTCAGCTGACCTTCAGCGATGGGACGTGCTACACGGGACAGTTTGAGAACGGCCTCTTCAACGGCTGCGGGGTGCTCGTCTTCCCCGATGGCTCCAGGTCTGTTCCTCACTTCATATTCCCAGAAATGTTTAATTCTGTTTATAACTCTGTTCATATAGTTCCTCCCCTTGTTATCTACATTGCGAAGCTTGGTTGAACCGGTGCTGCAGACATTATGGGAGGAGAAAGAAATCAGTTTGCGGTCTGTCAGATGTCTTTCACAGGTTAAAAACCCAAAAGGCTTTTATTTTACATTAGGAAGGACAATGTAAGCTTTTTCTGTTTTTACGATTCAAGGTATTTTCTGAAAAGCACCACTTGCGGGAGCTGAAGGACTGCAGCGCTTTGCGAAAAGAATGTTTGTAATGAATTATTCCTCCTCCACCAAGAAGGGGTCAGGGTGAAGGTACGCCACGACGGCTGCCGCATCGTCTGTTAACAATATCATACAGATTGCACCAAGATGAATTTAAATAAGAGTTGCAGCATGAGCAAAGGTTCAGTTTTCAAAGCTGCATCCAAATGAACACCAAGACTCGCAACAATTCGCCCCATTTACCAACAATCCCAGCACAAACTTTACACTTCTTCTTTTTAAAGGTTACAACATTAACAAATGTTGAGTACTTCTGAGGTGATAGGTGTTGAGTTCATTAAAGTCATGGTTTTCTCTGATTACTTTTTTAAATAACTTTTTGTCATTTACAAACAGTTTTATGTTCTAAAATAGAGTTGCCTCCTACGACTCGGTGTCCGCATACAGTCGTCCTCCAAATTATTCATACCCTCCAATTAAAGAAAAAGCTAAATTCGCAATAGTAATCAAAATAACAAGAAACTAACAATAAATAAAAATTTACAAAATTTTAATTTAGTGAAACAAATAATTGCTTTTGAACTTTGGTTGAAAATGATTATTAAAAAACAGCAAACAAAACTGTCCCAGATACATTAGAGCACCTTTCCCATGAACAGTGGACCAAAATACGTGTAGAAGTCTTTTTGAACATTTCAGAAAACGAGAGGAACCCAACTGCAGTCACGATGGCCGACAAAGGTGTCGCCATATGTCCAATTCATGCCGGAAGTCCCAAGCGGAAACTTCTTCTTCATGTAACTTACTAAAATCTAACCCTAACTCTAACCACCCGACTACACCACACACATCTGGGTTGCACGCCACAGATTGATACTCTCGGCGATGTTTAAATAACTTTCGCTTGAGACTTCCTGTATGGATTGGATGTATGGTGGTGCACTTGTAGGCCATTGACACTGCAGGAAGGTACTCTTGCAGAAAACACCTGATTGCAGTGATTGCCTCAAACAAGGTTTTAGTTTCAGAGCCCCATCTTGCTTATTTACTTGTTTTATTTTTTGCCTGTTTGTTTTCAATATTTCTTTGGAACCACAATTAAAATCAATGTCATTAATTTTTTCCGAATTTTTATTTATTATTACTTTTGTTAATTTCAACTTATTTCACTGACAACCGATTTTTTTTCGGCTTTAATTGGAGGGTATAAATAATTTTGACGACTGTATGTGGACATCAAATTTTTGGTTGTGTGCACCATACAAAATTCTGTGTATCTGGAACCTGCTGTACATAAACATGGACACTTGCACTGCCATCTGATGTTAGAAGAGAATTTTTTTTCTATTTTATGATAGTATCTATATCTTCACAATATGTTATTAAATATCTAAAACAGAAAGATTACATATGAATACATGTTTTGAAATAATATTTATTGGTTCTTCCTAACCCCATAATAGCTAGCAGAAAAACAAGCCAAACTAAGGGGCCGTCCAGACGGTGCCAAGGTACAGCAAAACCGGCAAAAAATGTAAGAAATCTGCCCTATCATCCTCACGAAACCAGGGATTAGCCTCCTGAAACTGGTCATGTCTGAAACCGGGTTTCAAGGTGGAAAGGTTTGAAACCTCGACCGGTTTGTGTTTCATGGGGACTGCGTAACCACGCAGAGAAGGGGGGGAGGGGGACATGACATCAGTGTGACAAAGCGCGTTGGTCTCGTTCACAAAAACAATAAAGTTTATTGAAAAAAATTCACAACAGCAATGGTGTCGGTGAGCGACTTTTTTCAACTGTGTAGAAAACTTTAGCGTTTGCCTCGTAAATCCTCAGCAACCTTTAACTTTCTGCTCTTCCTTCGTTGATTCCCAGCGACACTCGGTGAGTCTTTATTTGCGCATGCGCTGTGTTTATTTGCGCATTCGCTGTGTCTTGCTCTAGGTTTGGGTGTTACACCTTGATCATCATAGGCCACCCACAGCCTTGTTGGATGTACTACAGCGGTCTCATGGGGATGGTGAAACCTTTCCCTGCATTTCTGCTATCGGTTTCACACCTAAACCGGATTCAGCTCCGTGTGGACTCGGCCAAAGGCGTGGGTCTCAGGAGGTTAAGCAGAAAAACATTTTATGATGCAGGAAAAAACAGAATACCAGGACCTGGACCGGGCTGTCCAGGTCCTAAGCAGCCTTTTTATTTTTGAATTGATGCTTTATAATCTTGCCATATGGTTGCTTGGGACCTGGCTTCTCAGAATGTTGTTTCCATGTGAGTTAACCCCCGAATACTACTACTACTGAAAAACAATTTAAGATTTTGGTGAATGAGGCCCAGTTTTCTTCGGACAGACCAATGTGGAGATGTTTGGTCTGAACAGCAACACCTCTGGAGAAAACTAAACACAGAACGTCAGCACAAGTTCATACCAATCATCAAAGAACCAGGCTTTTGAAGCTTGTGTTTTCTTAATCTCATGGACCAGATTTTTCTTTTTGTAAGAGGTCCTCGTGTAAAACCTTGGAGCTCAGACAGGATAAAGTTTCTTTTTTGTAAGAGCACAGTTTGTCCACCTCAGAAAGGAAAAATAAATTAGATTGTAGATGAAGAAGAATCAGTCTTTAACCTCGGGGGACTGCTTCCTCCACCCAAACATGCTGAAAATTTTCTAAGTGGCTCTTTTCCAAGCTGGAGCTCATTCCACAGCACACCAACATACAACTGCTGCATTCTTTATTCTGTTCCTCTGATAAAATTTTTATTATAAGGTAATATGGCTTTCTCATCTAATGAGATACAAACATTTTTCCCCCCAATTCAGACTCAAACTCTTCAGAGTTCTTCAATCGCTCCTTTTAGTTCGTTGAAGGTAACGTTGGAGTGCAGTACGGTGCAGCATAAAGAACCAGAGTACTGCCTGCTCAATGCCATACGCTACGTCTCTAGTTACACAAAACATTTGATTAGTTTCTCAAGGACCCTGAAAATACTAAAACATGTTTTTGAGGCTAAATGTGTCTTTTCATCATTGGTTAATTACTGTTTGAACTGCTTCAGATTCCAGTGATTCAGAGGGTCGCCCTGCTGTCGGATTCTCTGTGTTTTGGCTTTTAATAAACTTCTTCAATTTTTGTTTCCATTACTCATAATTGATATTTATTATGTCTTCCCTGTAGGTGTTTAATACTCTTGTAATTACACTCACCATTGGGGGAGGCAAAAATGTTGATTAATCAATACTTCTCTGCGCAATTCAATATCAATTTGGCAAATCCTCTGAATCGATTCACCTCCAGTCCTGTAGGAGTGCTGTACTTGCTATTTACATATGGACGGAGGCTGCATTAGATCATACAGCAACAAAATGGCAACCATTTTTCATTTTAAGATGTTCTTTTGCTCAAAAATGTGAAGTGACATCACATATGTTCACGGCATGAAAATAAATATCCGACCCAAAGAATCAAAATTGAATTGAATCACGAGGTTCTCAATGAAACCCAGTCCTACTCACCATCCACTTTCGCAGCTCCACCTGTTGACACTAATATCTAACTAGCCAATCACACGGTAGCATCTAGTCATGTAGACATGGGCATCAGAATGAGGAAGAAATGGGATTTAACTGACTTTGAATGTGGCATAGTTGTTGGTCTGAGTATTTACTGGGATTTCCACACACAACCATCTCTAGGGTTTCCAGAGGATGAGTTCACTGACTCCAATGGCCTCCACAGTCACCAGATCTCAGTCCAACAGAGCAGGTTTGGGATGTGGTGGAACGGGAGATTCTTATACAGTGGTCCAACCTGAAGGTGGAGCTGGTAAAGTGGACGGAAAGTTTCTCTAGGTTTATTGAGGCGTTTTAATTTTTTTCTTTCAGCAAGACAAATTGTTTTAGCTGTTCTTACTTTGACAGTTTCGGTTGTCACTTCAGCCTTCATCAGAAATTGTTGGACTTCCTGGTGTGACGTGTCTTAGGTAGACAGCTGACCGGGAGTTCCGACATGACGTGTCATGAGAACAGCTGACCGGACACGGCAACTAACAATGAAGTGCCCGTGCCTGGTCTCGTCTGTCCTCCGGCCTCTGATTTCTTGTTCTTGGCCATAACAGACCTTTGCTGAAGGAATTATTTCATGGAGTAGGACAGTACTGTAGCAAAGTAATCACTGTGGAAACCAATAAATTCAAAAGATGGATGAAGGAGGGGATCGAGATACGATGGCGAAGGACCAACACCATTGCAACACCATAATTGCTACCACACACCTGGGATTCTGTCCTCAGTCACCAGTGGGGGGCCAGAGGAGGACAGACGAGATCGGGCACGAGCACTTCATTGTAAGTTGCCGTGCCCGGTCAGCTGTTCTCGTGACACGTCATGTCGGAACTCCTGGTCAGCTGTCTGTATAAGACATGCCGCACCAGGAAGTCCCACAACTTCTGATGAAGGCTGAAGTGACAGATGATTATGACACTGAAGACAAGATGAACATTCTGAATTTATTGAAGCAGGACGTAACTGTGTTAAAGGGATACAACACCCACTGAATGATGTGCCTTCATTTTCTACTCACCCTCATAATGAGCAAGACTCTGGAGCACTTTTTTAATATCTGATTTGCAGCGGGAGATCCGGGGGGGGTCGTTATCTGCAGATTTTCACTAATGGAGATGACCAGCGATCAGAACAAAAAGGTCCATAAAAGTCCACAAAAACTTGGCAGTATTCCTCCATTTTGCTCGTCCACTGTAATCCAAGTGTCCTGAGTGGGTAGCGTTCATGATTTACTCGAAACGACATCATTTAGTATATTTTTAGAGCCTAAACAGTAGAACATCGCACTTTCCAGATGCTGTCTGCGAGTTCACACACTACGGAAGCAGTGGCAGACGAGGACGAGGTTAGCGAAAAAGCTTGATTAGTCATTTGCGCCATAAAAAAAAAAAAAGGAAAAAGAAAAAAAAGGAAAAAAAAAAAGGAAAAAAAGGAAAGAAAACAAAAAAAACGAAGAAAAAGGAAAAAAAAAGGAAGAAAGAGAAAAAAGAAACAAAAAGCAAAAAAAAAAAAACACAAGAACCAAAAAAAAAAAAGCAAACAAACAAAAAAACCAAAAAAAGGCAAGAACAAAAAGAAGGAAAGGAGAAGAGAGAGAAAGAAAGAGAAGGAGAAGGAGGAGAGAGAAGAAGAGAAAAAAGGGAAAGAAGAATCCCAAGGAAAAAGGAGGAGAAGAAACAAAAGGGGAGAGAGAGAGGGAAAGGGAGAGAGGATCAAGGAGGGGGGGAGGGAAAAAGGGGAGGAGGAACCCCAACGAAAAACCCAACCCAACCCGACCATCCTCATCTGTTTCACAGCAGAATGTAAACAAATTAAAAGCGGAATTTCTTCTTCTACGCTTGCATTATCAGTAGAGTAGTCACTGAACACACGCTTTCGTCTGGTTTGGTCTGCCGCAGCTTCCGTAGGAAGAACAATGTTCTACTGTTTAGGCTATAAAAATATACTAAATGATGTCGTTTCGGAAATTATGGACGCTACCCACTCAGGACACTTGGATTACACTGGACGAGCTGTATGGAGGAATATTGCCAAGTTTTTGTGGACTTTTATGGACCTTTTTTTGTTGAGCGCATGCGAACTCCATTTTATGAAAGTAGGCGGATAATGAAAACCTCCCTGATCTCCGGCTGCATTTCAGATATTAAAAAAGTGCTCCAGGGTCTTGCTCAGCATGAGGGTGAGTAGAAAATGAAGGTCACACATTGTAATGAAGCAGCGAAAGCAACATCCAGGTTTTCATGCGAGTTTTCACAACTTGGCTTTTAATCAGAAAATAACAAAGAAACATCCAGAAATATGTTTTGTATCCTCAGAAAGGCAGAAATGTTCAGGTATGCCCTTTATTGTCCTGCTCTGCTTCATGTTTAGCTGGTGAATGGTTCTGGGAAGCTTTTCTATGTCTGCGTTCTTTGCATTTGACTCAAAAAGCTTTTACCATTTCTCATGTTTCTACCCAAAATTCCTAACATGTTTTTCCATGATAAACAATAAACATTGAAGGACTGTTTTTCTATAATAGTCTGGTCATGCATGAAATCTTTTAGAGGTTTTAGGTTTTACTAAATGTCTTCTGATTATTATTGTAGCTTTCTTAAAAAGCTGCTGGTGTTGCAACGGTGGAAGGAGTGTTTTCCCCCCCAGTGAATGTTCTGGTGATGTGAATGTTTCTCCAGGTATGAAGGGGAATTTGTGCAGGGGAAGTTCCAAGGTGCCGGCATCTTCTCTCGCTTCGATGGCATGAGGTTCGAGGGTGACTTTAAAGGCGGATGTGTGGATGGCTACGGTAAGATTTCTACACCGAAACGGGTTGTGCAGGATTCTGGTTTGTATAAAGAACCAGACGTAATGGAAAGCTTTGATCTGCAGAACTTTGTTACAGGTTCAGACTTTTCTAAATCTGAAATCAACAGGAAAAAGCAAACACAGAGTCTGAGATGCATCTCCTTGCTCTTTGTTCTGATTCCATGCAAGTATTGTTTCATCTACAGCGAAGAGTGAAACGTGTTAATTGTCTGGTCTGAAGCTCCTGTGTGTCTGGGCTCAGTCTCTGGAGGTAATCAACACATTTTATTTGAAGGCTGCTCAACGTGTCGAGGGCGGATCAACGTGTCACTGTGACAACTGGCTGATATTTGTGCTTTTAAAAATAGAGATGGAGCGCAAAGATTGCCTCAGTTTCCTGACATGTTAGAACCAGAAAACAGGGCAGGAAGTTTGAAATGAAGAACTTAAAAGTGTTTTTTTTCTCTGAATAAATATTAACTCCAGATTAATGAGCGATTAACACTTAGTGGAAACAAGACCTGAAGCAGGTTATAGAAAACACAGAAGAGTTAAAGCATCAGATTTGTCTATACTGTTGCATTTAGTTAAGCTCATCCGGTGTCCACTTTGTAAAACTATGACAGAGTATTGAGAAAGATTGTTTTATTGACTTTAAGAATAAAGTTTTTATATTATGAGAAAAAGGTCTTGATATTTTAAATTTAGAGGAGGAAAGTTGATCAAAATGAGGGTCCTTGAGCTTTTTGTGAAGATGTACAGCATAGGTCTTTCAAACCGGGAGATACTCGGGGTGCATTGACACCAGGACAGTCCGGGGACTCGGTCCAATGGGCTCTATGCACAGCTCCACTACTTCCTGGATTTAAGGTAGCTCCTTTGTTTCCTGTCTTTCATTACTGGAGGAGCTGATTAATCCAGGTGTGTCTGATCTCAGTAACTGGCCAGACACACCTGGATTAATCAGTTTGTCCAGTAATGAAAGACAGGAGACAAAAGAGCCACCTAAAGTTCAGGAAGCAGTGGAGCTGTGCATGGAGCCCATTGGGCGGGGATTTAAGAAAAATTTCACGCCTTTCTTTGCTTCAGTTTACTTTGCGTTCAAACTGCAGTAACTGCAGCGGACCAAACCGCCTGGTTAAACCGCCACAGTTAAACAACTGCTCGCTATAGGCCGACGCCCCCGAATACAACCACTGATGATGATGAAGAAGCAGGAAGAAGAAGAAAACAAACTCTGTGATTAAAGTGGAAATCTTTCTGCTTCTTATTAGGTGACATCATGTGTCTACACATTTTCCTTTTTTTTTTCATTGTTGTTTTTACCTCGGATTCTTCAAACATACACTGTTTTCTTTTCCCTCCTACCCAAACAATAATCTACCCCACTTCCTCCTACTTCTTCTTCTTGATGCTATATTGCGGTTGACAAACTTCACTTCCATTAGGTGTGCTCTCTGGATAGTCCAATAGTCCATTTGCAAGTGAACCGAGACCCCCGGCTTTCAGGCGGACCAGAGTCCGCTTCTTTGGTGTGCACCAGAGTACGGTTGGTGTTCACACTGCACAAAACGAAGCGGACTATCCCTGAAAACGGACCACGGTCCTTTCTAAGTGGACCAAGCAGCCAGAGTGTGTACTCACTGCAAAATTATAAGACTTTATTTTTGTAAAAAAAAATACTTTTTGTAAAATTACAACCATTTTCTTTTAATATTACGACTTAATTCTTGTTAAAAAAAAAAAAAACTACTTTTCTTCTTGTAAAAATACAACAATTTTCTAATAATATTACAACTTTATTCTTGTGAGAAACAAGTTTTGTTTCTTGTAAAATTACAACAATTTTTTTGCAAATTACGACTTTATTTTTGTAAAAAGAACTACCTTTTTGTAAAATTACAATAATTTTCTCATATTATGATTTATTCTTGAAAAAAAAACTACTTTTGGTCTTTTAGAAATCCAACAATTTTCTAGCAATATTACTTTGTTCTTGTGAGAAACAAGTTTTTTTCTTGTAAAATTGCAAAACAATTTTATATGTATATATCTATAAATATATATATAGGTAAAAATATATATAAAAAAAAACACATTTTTAAAAAAATACAACAATTTTCTCGAAGTACGACTGTAGTCTTCTAAAAAACTTTTTTGAGAAAAAAAAAGGAAAAACAAAAAAAAAAAATATAAATATAGAAAAAACAACTTTTCTTTTTGTAAAATGACAATTTTCTCACAATATAAAAACTTTTTTGTAAAAAACTATTTTTTTGTAAAATGTCAACAATTTTCTTGTAAAATTACAACTTTATTCTTGGAAAAACTAATTTTCTTATAAAAAAATTTTTTAAAAAAATAACTATTTTCGTGTAATATTACAACTTTATTTTTCTAACAAACAAAAATAAAACCTTTCTTCTTGAAAAATTACGACAATTTTCTTGTAATATTGCGCTTCTATTCTTGTAAAAAATACTTTTTTTTGTAAAATAACAACAACTGTCTCTTAATTTTACACCTTTATTCTCAAAGTCTGTAAAAAGACTTTTTGTTAATGTGGCTCTGATACGCCGTTGTAAAGCTGGATTTGTTTCCATGCCTGCTGCTGGTGGGAGGCTTTAGATTCGGCAGCTGTTGACTGTAAGAACATCCGTGTTCCTGCATGTCGCCACAGTGAGGATCCAACGTATGCTGCTGCTCAGCTGAGTCTGGCAGGAGTAGCAGGGGTGAAGCTGGGGGTTGTAGTGGCCTGGGGGGCTCAGGGGTTTCACTGGGGTTTGTTATGCTGGGGGGCTCTGCAGATTCAGGGTTGCGATGACTGTGCAAAAGCATCAAAATTTCCCTGGAAACCCTAAATGAAGGATGGAGGGGAATCTTTCCAGTCGGCTGGCAGTGTTAGAATCTCCGCTGATGGTTACTAAAAATAATATGGACACTGTAAAAACATTTTTAATGGTCACATCAAACTAATAAATTCACATTTTACATTATTAAAAAAGATTTGAAGCATCTGTTGTTTTTTTGACCCTTTAAAATTACATTTCTGAACCTTGTTTAAGTGATTAAAAATAAAAGGAATCATTAAAAGATAATGAAATAATATCTTGTTTTAGGAGGAAGGCAAAAGAAAAAAAGCAAGACAAACTTTACTGGTTAACCTTTGGTTGACATTTTTAGAATAAAGCAATTAATCAAATAGCCTAATTATTTTATTCAGTGAGTAAAACTTTGGTTAATTTACCAATAAATGTCTTTAAACTTTTGTTTTCCTCATATAATTAGATTTTGCTTTCCAGTCTGCAGCTGCTCGCCCCCCCTCCTCGCCGCCTGATGGAGCGGGTTGTGGTGAACTTCTAGTCCTTCACACCCTCTTGTGTGCTGCAGGAGTGCTGACATTTGTGGACGGTGGCCATGGTGGGGAGGAGGAGGAGGAGGAGGCAGCCATGAGGGCCTGTTTGAGAGCAACCAGCTGATGAGGAGAGCGAGCAGCCATGGAGCCGTCCAGAGAGCGCAGGCGGCAGCTGCCAAAGCCCGAGCTCTGGCCATGTGACCTGGACCCCACCACCCACAGTGCCCCGGTACCAGGACCGTCCTCCCACCGTCCTCCTCTGGCTTTGACCCGCTGAGTATATCTGCTGTCTGGCTCCTGTAACTCCTCTGACTCTGACTGAACTGATAAGTGTATATATTTTCTTTTTTACTTTCATTCCCAGACATAGTTTAAAAAATGAATGCCTCCAGTAAGTCCAGTAAGGACAGGTCACTGGTTCAGGATCAGCTGAGCCAAAAACAAATGTCCTCTTCAGTTCACCCACTGGTGCTAAATCTGATCCAGGGCTGGTTCACCTGAAAAAACTCTGGATTATAGAGGGTATATGGGCGTTTTCCAGGCAACACTGATGTGGTGGCTTTTTGTGAACAAGTGTGTTAAACTGGGCTTCGTGTGGCTGTGGTAGTGTTTTATAAAATCTGCTCCTGTTTCCCTTTTTCATTATAATTAGTTTCGACTTTTGCTAAAAGAAAGAAAAGAAAAGAAAGAATTGTGAAGATGTGTAATTACGTGTGATGGCTGAGGAGTCTAATTAATGTTTAACGCCTGAAACTAAAACAACTAAAGAGAGGGAGACTTTGTAGGAAGTGGGTTGATCATGAAACGAGTTGGTGAGATCAGTGCAGGGTGAAGGATGCTGGTAGAAAACTTCCTCATCAGGATGCTTGAACCAAACGGTCAGATTTCACGCTTTTCACTGTATCAGGGGATTTTATTATTTACATTACATCCCAGAATCTGCCTGCAGCCATTTTTTAGTGATGAAAGGATGTCAGTGCTTCAAATATGAGACAGCATGTGATTTTTTAATTGTTCTTTGCTCATTAAGGGAAGAAAAAACACTACTCAATCAATCAATCCATCAATCAAAACTTTATTTATAAAGTGCTTTAACATACCAGAGGTAACGTGTAAATAAAGAATATAATAAAATCATGAAGTAATAATATAATAAAGAATAAGCAAGAACGGTAAAATAAACAATAAAAGGCAAGAAGACGAAAACTCCGACTGATTCGGTTAAAGGAATCTAACCAACGAAGAACCAGATCCAAGATAGAACCAGAATCCATTGCAGTATCTAACCCAGTGGTTTTCAAACGTTTTGAGCCATGATCCCAAAATAACGTTATCTGGTGTTCGTGAGATTTTTGACATCAAAGTCAGAATTTGGACTTTTTCTCAGAATTTTAACCTTTTTTAAATAAAAAGGGAAATATAATCTCCCTTTTTCAATGTTCTGGGGGAAAAAAAAAGTCAAAATTCTGACTTTTTTTTTTGCTGAATTCTGAGATGTTTTTTCAGAAATTGAAAAAAAAAGTCAAAGTTTTTGACGGTAATCTTTTCCCCTTCTTTTTCTTCTTTAATGTTTTTAAAATGGGGGGAGGGGTTGAGGTTGAAACAAAAGGGAAAAAAAAAAATCCCAATTTTTTTTTCTTCTTTTTCTTTTTTTTAATGTTCCAGGGGAAAAAGTCTGACTTTGGGATTAAAGTAAAGATTAAAGGAAAAACAATCTCCCTTTTTTCAATATTTGTGGAGAAAAAGTCAGAATTCTGACTTTTTTCTCAGAATTCTAACATTTTTCAAATAGAAAGGAAAAACAATCTCCAGTTGTTCAATTATTTTTTTTTTGGGGGGGGGGGGGGGGGAGTCAGAATTCTGAGATTACAATAAAAATTCTGACTTTTTTTTTTTTTAGAAATTTAAAAAAACATTCTCAATTTTTTCCTTTTCTTATTTAATGTTCCAGGGAGAGAAGCCAAAATTTTGGGATTAAAGTCAGAATTCTGCAAAAAAAGCAGAATTCTGACTTATCTCACCAATACAGGGCCAAAATTTGAATTTTTAGAATCCCACCTCCTATACTTTGTTTCTAGACACTCAATGATACAAATTCTACATGTAAGACTTGAATACTATCATGAACTTCATAAATAAGGAGAATAAATGTTTCCTGGTGGATTCGGTTCCCTGCTGTTACAAGAAGCCTACATGCCCAAAATCATTCGGATTTGCATGGTATTAGTAATAACTTTTAACAATTAAAAAATGAATGTGTTAATTTCACAGATTGATCTCTTTGCAATAATGAGTTAATGTTGATAGCCCCCCCAAATCCCAAATTTATTTGATTTTGTAAGTGTAGGCTCTTTTTTTTATTTTTATTTTATTTTTCAATGATCTGGCGACCCTCTGAAATTATCAAGCAACCCAAATTGGGTCCCGACCCCGGTTTGAAAACCACTGATCAAAATATGTCAGATTGTCATGCTGATTTAAATCATGTTAAATCAAGAAGAAGAAAGAGAAAAAACCCTGATGCCGGGAAGTAATTGTCCAGGTCTGACATTTCTGAAAAGATCTTTATGTATCACCTCAAACATGATTTGATAATCAGAGGTATTATGGAGCAGAAAATCCTCTTTAAAATGACAGACCTGTCCACTAAAATATCAACAAACCCACTTTTCCAATAAATTCAGAGTAAAGTAAAGCCCAGTGTTAACTTCCACATCATTAAACCACCACATCAGTAGCTCCTGAGTTCCCTGCCCTCCGCTCGCCTCCTCAAGCCTGACCTCCAGAGTTCCGCTCATGAAGGCATTTTTTTGGTTTTTCTTTTCACTCAGTGCCGTTTCAGCTCAAACTGATCCCAGATCAGCTGGAAAAGCCTCCTCAGTGCCAACCACACAGTGCCAAGGGGCGGCAGCTGATCCCGAACCACTGGCTCATCATCACAGAGGAAGGTGGGAGGTGGAGGATGGAAGCGCCTGCACCGAGCAGGCTGCCGTAATGAGTGCAATTACAGAGCTGGAGGTGCAATTTGATAATAGCGTGCAATTTCTGGTGTCAACAAGATTTCCCTTCCACCGGCTTTTCCATTTGGATGAAGAGGAGGCCGATGCAGCGGCAGGTCAGAGATGTTTGTACGAGGAAGCCGAGGCTGCAGAAAGATCACCTTTTATCACCAGTCACTAAAAATGATTCTCCTTGATGTCAAAATTCATCTAAACAAATGTGTCCGAGTGTTTGTGGAGAGAAAATCTTCATTTATTTAGTGTCTGATCTGATTTTCACGTGTTTTTCTCTTTTCTCTGATCAGTGTTGTGCTGTTTGTTCTTTGTGCACAGTTTTAAAAAAAAAGACACAAAATCACTTTATGAACTTTCCGGAGCTCACGACGAGCTTTCACACATACTTAACACGTGCACGGTGCCTGCTGGGAATCAGTGTCAGTCCATGTAATGAGGCCAGTATGTGTGTGTGTGGGTGTGTGTGTGTGTGTGCGTGTAGTTGTACTGTTGTTGGGGGGTTGGGTTATTAATGAGAAATGGATATAATTGTGTTTCATGTGATAATCGAAGAGTGAGATTAATTAAGGATGTGGTTTTTGGGAGCTGATGTCTTCCCTCATCATCTGTACTGACTAAAAAAAGAAAAAAAAAAAGAAAAGAAAAGAACAGCAGTATTGATGAGGCATGTCACACCTTATGATTGGCTCTGGGATCTTGTTAAACGCACCTTAATGTCCTCAGCAGATGCGGTCCCAGACTGGAAATCCTCCGGCAGGATCAGTCTGATCACAGTCTTGTTTCCTGTGTTACTTCACTGTCACCCAGCTAACCGAATGATCCCTGGTTTCTTTCGAACACTGAGGATCATGAATCCCTTTAAAAGGCGCCTTAAAACCTCAACTTGAAAAGTTGCCATTTGATATTAAACTGTGGAGCCATTTGAATCTGCCGTTGAGCTGCAGGGATGCCGTCGCATCTTTCACCGTTAGACGCTGTTAGAGCTGATTCCACTGTCTCTCTGTGAGGTCAGATCCATTATCAATTCAACTTGAGCAGGAATCATTTATTTAATTTTAAAACAGATCATCCAAACCAAAAGTCCCAAAAGGATCTGTTTCTCATCGTTCAAGCCAAAACGTTCATGACTAAAAGGTCACAGGTCAGATGATGACATCAAATCATCTCTGATGTGGAAATCTGAAGCCTTTAGACTCCAAGGGCCAATTCCAATTCCTATCTTAACCCTCAATCTTAACCCTCAAGCTCAACCCTCAATCTTAGTAGCCCTTAAAACCAAGTCTTAAGGGCTATTTTGTGACTTAGAAATGGGACACCCCTTAAATGCAGATACGTCTTCAAACTGTGGGGGGCAGCATTTCACCAAAGCGGCGTTCAGTGTGTCAATTCAGGAGAAGAAGAAGAAGAATTTACTTTATTGACATTTATTTGCACTGTTAACCCTGCCTGTTTAATAGTAAGCCACAATCGCAGCCACCATGGACATTTTCAGCTGCCACTGCATACCACGGCTTATTGAAAGGTAAACACCAGCTATAACAAAAGTTACGTAGGTTACTGTGGTTCTGTGAAGTCCTGGATGACTGCCAGTCAGCTGGCCTGCACGTCACCTGTTGTTAGGACTCGACCTGCGCGGAGCGCGAGGAGACATATCCACGCTGTCAGTGGAACGAAACAGAACTATCGTTAGATAACTGCGGCTACGGGACATGACATTAGCGTGGGCGTCTCATACCATTATCGGCACAAGCACGTTAGACAGGCTGTTATCTTGATAAAACAACAACATCAGAACCGAGAAAAATGACCATTTTGTTACTTTAACTAACTTAAATGATAGCAACATGGCTTGACCGCACCGGCTGCTACTGCCAAAAGATCGTAAAATGAAAATTTATATTATGCAACAATGAGGTAACTAATCCATAGCATGGGCCTAAACTAAGACAATACAATGGTTTTCTTAATATTTATACCTCAATTAACAAAGAAAATACTTAAGATTTGTAGCTCGCCTTCTTTGTCGCTTGCATTCTGGGTGGCCCTTACTCACAAGGGGGGTGTCGGAGAATCTCAATATTGAGGGCAATTCAGCCCTCAAACTTGCCCCTTAACGTTCTGAGAATCGGGACAGCACTTGCACTTTGCAGGAGTGCGCATTTTTGAGATTGAGGGTTAAGACAGGAATTGGAATTCACCCCAAGTCTGGACTTTTTGTATCATCTACAATGATCAGGCTTGCACACTGACGTGTTTCATCTTTTTATTTGTTGAAAAGAGGCTTTAAATAAACCAAATGTGGGTTAAAAATTCATGTTAACGAGTTTAAATAAGAACTTTCAGCCACTTTGTTGGGTGATATAAAATATGTCTGGTTTTAAGTTGTTGGTTAAGTTACCAAGTTGTCAGAAACATTAGAATTAGCCACATGTTTGCTAATACCTGCTAGTATCAGACATATGACAGCCAGATGTCCAAAATGAACTCCTCTGGCTGAATTAAGGATATTTTGGAATCTTTGCTCTCGGAGCTGAATATAGTTGTATCTCTAAAAACATAAGAGACAACTTCACAGTTGTCTGCATACCTGTAGATCGGTATCAGTTGATATAGGATGTCAGGAATCAAGAGTTGGACAATATTGGTATACTGAATACCAGTAAAAAAGCCAATATCAAATATGCCCTGTCAAAATATTTGTCTAGTAGAGATACTGATTGGATGGTAACTTTCTGAGTCTTCCGTCCTCATTGGCTGATCGCAGTATGATCACAAAACCTGATCACAATGCAGGTTACTATGGTAACGTCAGCAGTCAGAGACTTTCTGGTCCTCTTACGTCTTTATAGGAGAATGAATGAATTCATACGGGGTCCATACAGTCTGGAGGATGACAAAACACTTGGAATTATCCAAGTCAGGACATCAGCAGTCCAGTTTAACACTGTTGGAAGTTCTGGATCAACACTTTTAAGATTAACTCACCTATTTCTACTTCTCAACCCTGTTTTCGTTACTGGTCTGAAAACGGATGAAACCTTCGCAGTCAGTGTGCAGATATGCCTCACATTTAATTTGCCCTAAGCTTTGTTTACCAGACAGAAGCTTGAGATGAAATGATCTCTGTTACCAGCACGGCGGCCAACATGGCCACATCAACACTAACATGTTTATTTTTAACTAAGTCTTGGTGTTTAAAGGCTTTCATACATGATTTGCTTCAGCTGATCAATTTACAATGAGAACAGACTATCAATATGATAGCAAAGCAAAATGTAACCCAACTGTGCAGGAAGAGAGTGATTGAGGGAAGAAACAGCTGATGTTCACCAATATTCTTCTGACTGACCCCAGAACTGGGATAATGGCAGGTAGAAAGAATGTGCTCATCATACTGAAACAGCTGAAGAAGCGCTGCAGTTTCAGAAACACGATCCTTTGCTGTATTGCTCAGAGAAGAGTGAGCCCTGCTGAAACGTGGCCGATGGTCCGCTGCTCCCGCTTCCATATCCAGCGCTTTGCCGCAGCTCCACCGACCCAAATCATTTCCATCAGCAAGCCATGCTAGATGCTGGTTCAACAACAACGTGGAGCTCTTTTCATCTGATCGGACATCCAATCAGAGTAAAACTGCTGGGAAGTCAGCCACTGCTCTCACTCAGAGTTTAAATCTCACATTGTTTCAACTGCAGGAGCTAATCAGACTTTCACATTAATTGTGTGCAATTATTAAAATATAAATGGTCATAACGCCGGAGCTCAATCCTCCAGGTGCTGATTGCAGTCTGACTCCGTGGCTGGGCTACAGCATGCTTTACAATCAGATCTTTCATCTGAATGTTACCTAGCAACTGAAAATATAGTCATTTTCATTTATTTCATGCATATTTCAGCGCACCCGCCTTGTGGCATCAGGTGTATGTAAAGCATTAATCAGTGCTATTTGACGGTCTGATCACAAGCTGGGAGTAAACAACCAAAGCAGCAATTCCTAAACTTAAAAAGTTGTTTTCTGTTCGAATCCAAGCTGCAAAGCATCAGACCCGCCTGAAGAATGAGTTTGCATTGCTGCATGTTGTCTTAGAGAGCGGCTGACCTCAGAGAGGTCGTGCACATGCTGTGCATGGTCTGCAAGCAATGGCCAACCATGTACGATCTGAATCTGCAGCAGGAGAGCACACCATCAGCCACATGGATTTCTCAGGATGGATTTCTTACATCTGTGCACTAAACATGGCGCTCGAGCTAATGACCATCTTAGCTTAGCTTAGCATGGATTAGCTTAGTTTAGCTTAATTTAGCTCACATATCTGCATGAAAGAACAACTTCTGCATACTGAGCTACTTCCAGGCTGCGTCTACGATGAGCTCCTGGATGTGCAATCTACTGGCAAAAGTTTTCTTCTACTATAGGCTTTCTGCTGAGTCATGGTACAGTAAACCATGAAGTTTTGTTTTTATTTTACTGCAGGTAAGACAGCAGTAAAGAGTAAAAAGCAGGTTCACTTCATCCAAAAAAGCAGAGGAAAGAAATGCTGGTTTGGCTTTTTTGTTCCATGTTCCTGGAGAAATAAGTTTGGATCATTGTTTTAAAACCTGGTTGAGATGTCACTTAATGGTAAATATATCACAGTGTCGTAGTCGAGGTGGATCAGACAGGTTTATGTCCACAAGCCTGAGAAACGTGCTGTATTTCAGACATGCAAGGGTTAATTCACTCCAGGAACTTGTTGTGGGAGAGCTTCCAGCTGAAGGTTTTCATTTAATCTCAAAGCCCGGAAGTCTCTGTCGAGACAAATCGTCTCTTAATTCACACTCGTGGAGGACCAGAGATAATAATAGGTGCCTCTTTTGTCATTAATTCCACAGTATTCACCTCTCACACTCTTTCACCCAAACACGCACTCGTGTAGTCATCGTGTGCCACACCAAACAAAACCAAACCCAGTCACACAATAGCCTCTGTAATGAGAAAATATAGACAGAGTATCTGTAGCAGCTGTTGAACAAGCGAGTGGACAGAGAATAGTTTTCTTAACGACACGAGGCGAGTTTAATGAGTGCCTGAACAAAAACCTTCCTCTACTGTGCTTTTAATACTGCCTGACTGTTTGATCAACTTTTCCTTAAGTGTCACTGCTTATAAAAGAAAAAAAAAGTTTTTTTCTGCTTTAAAATAATAAAAAAAAAAGGTTTATGAAGGTGAAGGGCAGCAGAAGACTGAACACTAACTCTGTCCCTTCCACTATGCTTCTAAGATGATCAGATTAACTGATCCATAAAATATTTAGATTTTTAAGAAAAAAAAACACAAATGAGGTCCACATTATCCAGATGTGACAATTTTCTGTAAAAATAGAAATAACGAACATCCTGTTG